>VZTU01022699.1:46171-106261 GCA_013400835.1 Zapornia atra
CCGCCCCCCTCCCCCTCTTTCTGTCTCATCCCTGCTTTTGGCATGTGTCACCCTTCTGTGCTGCCTCCGAGGATGCAGGATGCTGCGTCCTCCCCGACCCTAGCCCTCAGTGGTGTTTGGGGTCGCAGCTGCAGGACGTGGGGCTGGACTGGGACTGGGATGGCAACACTGGCATAGCTGGGACCCTGCGGCTGCGACTCCCTGCAGCCATGCCGGCTCCCCAGCGCACCTCTGTTCTCTGGGGCAGGTGAGCTCGGCAGGAGGGTGGGCACGAACTGGTCTCTCACGGCTCTCAGCATTAAGAATTAATGAGCAAACCTCCGGAATCAGGGAGAAACACCCGTGCGGGAGCCGGCAGCGGCTCTGCCTGCATGCCAACGGGGATGGGGATGCAGAGCCGCTCTGACTCCTCCCTGCTTTTTTTTATCCCTCCCCCATTTCCCACCCCTTCTTTTATGCTACCTTTACCAACCTTCCCTGGGTTTTGTGTTTTCTAGATCCCCCCTCACCCTCCCAACCAGCCGCTCCCCCCTCCCCACTCCGCTGCCTGATTCCTGCTCCCTGTTTGTGTTGGCAAGGGCTGTGCTCCAATTACCTCATATTTGGAGAGAAGGACGCCGCAGCCAATCCCCGCTCCCTCTGCTTTTAGGTCAAGTGATTTCTGAACTGCAGTGAGATGCTTTGAATTTGTCTTCTCGCGGCGCCCAGGCTGTAAGATGGCTGTCTGGAGCGGCGGCGGCGGCGGCAGGGCTGGCGGGAGGGAGCGACGGCGAGAGGCAGTCCGCGGCACGGTGTGCGGTGTGCGTTTGATCCGATGAAGCCCGGCTCGGGATTTATTTGGGAGCTGGTGACTCGCTTAGCTGGGTTACTGCCGGTGCCGGGGAGGAGATGGGGAATTCTCTGGGCTGCGTTAAAGAGCAGAAAGAAAAAGCCGTGGGGAAGGCACCCCTGTCTCCTAAAAAAAGGGTCCGCTTTAAACGGAGGCGGAAGGGCAAGAGGAGAGCGATGCTGGAGGCAGCCCCAGCAGAGGAGCCGCCAGCGCTGGCGGTGGCTGAGGATGAGGAGGCTCCCAGGTCGAAGGCAACCCCCCAGCAGCAGGGAGGAGAGGAAGCTGCCGGGAGCTGGCGTCGCGGAGGGGACCCCAGCCCGGCACCCCAGCACCCTGGGCTCATTGTGCAGGTGAAGGAGCGGTATCAGGGGGAGGTGCAGAAAGCTCGCCTGGTGCTGGAGCCGTGGCGGTCGGGTGCGGCACGGACATCCCTGGAGGAAGGCACCACCGTCATCGCCCGCTTGCTGGAGAACCCAGCTGAGAAGGACTGTGAGAAGGCGGTGAGCCGGCTGGTCGAGCTGCAGAGGAACGGTGTGGGCAACCGCCGGGCTGTGCTGCTGCCCCTGCGTGAGGGGACCAATGGCCTTGCAGGGGGGGTCCTGTCCCCAGCGAGCGCCGTGTCCAGCCAGGAGCCAGTGAAGCGCCGGGAGCCGGAGCCTGGCAGCACCCTGGATGTCTGGGGGAGAGGAGGCAGTACCAATCCCAGCTCCAGCGCTGTGTGGACCTGCTCCTCCGCAGCAGAGCCAGGCACCGTTTCGGAGCTGTCTACGCCATCCCCAATGGTGGATCAGCTGGAAAACCCCGGCTTGGGGAGAACCTCAGGGTTACCATCACCTCGGGCTGGGGAGGGAGATGGACACGGACTGCCGGCTTCCCGCAGCCCATCTTCCTTTAGCGGGCGCAGCGGTGGTGCGGCCCGGAGCTCCTCGGGGTACGGCAGTGACCCGGCACGCCGACCAGCCAAGGGTGTTGGAGCTGGTGGGACCACAGTGTCTCCCTCTGAAGGCGGCCGCAGGCTTGCTGCGGAGTGCCAGGCTCTGAGGGGGAGCTTGGGGACAGCCAGAGGAATGGTCAGTGTCTGTGCATACCCTCACCCCCTTTTTGGAGTGGGCTGGGGGGACCTGGCTCGGTGGATCCCAGATCCTGGGGGCCTCTGGAGACGGTCATCTTGGTGAGGTGCAACCTTGTGCTGAGCGCGAGTGGGTGAACTCCGGTGCAGAAAGCTCCTGAAGCCTTTTCCCTGTGAGCATCTCCTCCAGGAAAGCACCTCTGGGCACCAACAGTCATGTCCTTTGCTCCTGGCAGGGGCGGCCAGGGCGCAGCTCTCACCGGAGCCCGTGGGTGTGGCTGGCGGTTGCAGGGGCTGCCAGTGCCGTGTTCACTGGTGGCACGCCCACCCTCAGGGCTGCTGGGTCAGGTACAAGTTTGGGGTGTCCCCATCGCACTGCCTGCCCTCAGCTCCCTGGGGTGGGGTAACGTGGAGGCACGGGATGTCTCTCTGCTCTGTGGGGGGCTCCGTGAGGAAGAGGAGGGGCTGATGCTGTGTTTGGTTTTGGGAGCTTGTTGCAGGTCTGGAGTCGCTCTATGGGGATGTCAGGGTGGGCTGAAGGCACCTTTGGGCTTGACCAAGCTCTTCCCACCCCAGGATAAGCACGTGGTTGATGGTGCAGGGCTATGGCCCCCCCGATACCTTTTTACTGGGTCAGGACCAGTGTCACAGTCGCCGTCTGCCCTTCAGCATCCTGCCACTGGTTGCTCGGTGTGCGAGGTTGGTGTTGGAAAGGTTTGGCCCTGGGTCCTGTGAGTTTCTGCTCCATCTTCCTGTCGGTGCCTCCCTAAATCTTTGTCCTGAAGGAAGGAGGGTGGAGCCGGCGCTGCATCCCGCACCTCTGTACACGCTGCTCGGGGAGGGTCTTCTGCAAGGATGCCCGTGGGGAAAGGGTCCGGCAGTCGGAGCACCCGGGTGCTGTGTGATGATTAAAAATAAAGGAATTATCTGAGCTGGGTGCTGTAAGGAGCTCTGCGACGGGCAGCGGCCTGGGGGAGCCCAGGTGGGGTGTCACCGGTGGGTGGGTTTGTAGAAGGCTTCATCCCACTCTCGTTAAGTACTGCTGGGTGATCTGTAGAGGGGTGCTGGGCAGGCAGAGGTCTGTGGATCCCTCCCTACAGGTGAGGAGGGTCCCATCCTGCTGCTTACCCAGCGTCTTACCCCATCTGGGCTCTGCTGCTGCGTCCTGGCAGGCATCCCTATGGAAAGCCAGCCCTCGGAGCTGGAGGAGTTAACGGCAGCGCCGGGGATGTGGCAGCCGCTGACAAAGAGTTTTGTGTGTGATGAGCGTACCAGGCTGGGGAGAGGGAGGTGAGCTGCAGCATACCAATTACACCGCTACTCTGCTCGCAGTGCTGTGCCTCAGCATCCTCCCCGCCAGCGGCACGGCAGCGCACGGCGTGGCTCTAATCCCACAGGTCCATCCATTCCATGCCTCCTGCCTGCAAAGGGATCTCTGCAGCGGGGGGTCTCAATGCCAGCACCCAAGTGGGTGTATTTTGGCAGGGGGAATAGCGTGGCTGGGTGTTTCCAGGGATGAAGGGGCTTGGAGGGATGGTGGGTGGGGCTGGGTCCTGGCACCCCTTCTCCCTGCAGCGCTGGGAGGAGGAACCCAGCAGAGCAAACAGCCCTTGCTGCCTCCCTTTCCCCAGGCACCCCGGAAAATAAGCAAGGCTCGCATGGTCCCCTTTGTCTGCCCCTTAATTAAGGGGAGGTAATTGTACTAATTGGGGAGCTGGTGGGGAAGGGGGTGAGGAGGAAGCTGTGCCAATCAGAAATGTGCTGGCATGTGGAGACACGTGCGTCGCGTCACGTGCATGTCTGGGATTCGCAGCCAGTCCCGTGTGGCTGGCTGAGAGGGATCGGTGGCTGACGGGCTCTTTTGTTGGGGAAGTGGGTCATGGCACCCCTGCCACCAGCACCCCCTCACCAGGCACAGCGAGAGGACACTTGGCAGGACAAGGGGGCTGGAGTGAAGCTGAAGGAGGGAAGGGTTAGGTAAGATATTAGGGGGAAGTTCTTTACAGAGAGAGTGGTGAGGGGCTGGAACAGGCTGCCCAGAGAGGGGGTGGGTGCCCCATCCCTGGGGGTGTTCAAGGCCAGGTTGGATGGGGCCCTGGGCAACCTTGTGTAGCTCTAGGCCTGGAGGTTGGTGGCCCTGCCTGTGGCAGGGGGTTGGAGCTCTGTGATCCTTGGGGTCCTTTCCAACCCAGATCAGTCTGTGATTCTGTGATTCCATGACATGATGCCTGCCTCCCCATCCTTGCCTTTTTCCCCTGGGATGGAGCTGCTGGAGGTTTAGAGGAGACCTCTGTCCCACGCGTCTTCTCACACGGCCCGTTTCCTGCTCCTGACGTTGGTTTTGTTGGGTTTACTTCGTTTTGCAATGGGATGCTCCAGGTGGAGCAGCTGTGGTGAGAGATGGTGCCACCAGTTCCCCCCTTGTCGTTGCTCCCCAGCCATGGGTGCTGCTGCCGTGGGGCCGGCTGCTCCCACATGAGCTCTGGGCATCCAAGGGTGCTTGGGCTCCTCACGCTAGGTGGGAACAGGTAGCAGAGCAGGGGGTACAGGAGGGTGCCCATCAGCCCTGCCAGCACAACGTGTTGGGGTGGGAAGAGCCTGCCTGGGCCCCCGTCTCACCATGGCGTTGTGTTCCCGCAGGCGGCATCCCGAGCCCTGGCTGGGGGAAGCAATACAGGTGTGATGTGCTGGGGCGTGCCACGGGCTGCTTGCCAGAGCACTCAGAACACGGGGGCATTAGCTGCTCCCCAGAGCAGTGCCAGAGTGGAGGAGGGTGGTGGGAAGATGCCAGGGTGCAGTGGTGGCAGCCCCTGTGCCACTGGGCTGAGTGGAGCTGCACGCGTGACCAAGCACCGCCTCGTGCCCCAGTACCATGGGATCCATGGGATTCCATGGGAACCATGAGAAACATCTACATCTCCTTCACCGTCCTGGATCTCTGGTCTGTCCAAACTGTGCCACACCACGATGGGTCTGATGGTCCATTCCCAGGCTTTGAGGTCCCTGATGGTGACCAGAAGCTTCCTCCTGCCCTTCCTGGCAGCTGCCAGGTCTCAGACAGGTTCCCAGAAACCAGACATTACTGGTGCTCATCCCTCCTCCCACATCAGCCTGTGTCCCTGCTGCTTCCTTACAGATCTCCGACATCTACATCAGCGGGGAATCCGGGGATATGTCAGCCAAGGAGAAGCTGCTTCTGTGGACACAGAAGGTGACAGCTGGTTACATCGGGGTGAAGTGCACCAACTTCTCGTCATGCTGGAGCGATGGGAAGATGTTCAATGCACTCATCCACAGATACAGGTAGGCAGGAAGGAGCAGTGAGGTAGGGAAGAGTATGGTTTGGATGGGAGGAAGGGCTGGGGATGTCCCAGGGGTCCTTGCCCACCCCTGCAGTCAGTGCTTGGAGGTGTAGGTGAGGTTTTTACCTGGAAGTCATTTCTTCTGCCATGTAGCTGGGAGGTGGCTGCTTGGAAAGAGCAGGAAATGTGTCAGGCTGCAAGAAAAACCATCTGAGGCTGGAGAGGGAGATAAAAGCGAAGCTTTAAACTGCGCAGTGCGGGAGTGCAGCCATGTGCTGGGTCACGGCCGCCCGCTCTGCTCCCCATGGAGAGCAGCGCTTCCATCCCAGCTCCATCCAAGGCTCTCAGAGCTGTCCTGAGCAATTAAACCTCCCGTGGTTCCTTGAGGGACATCGCAGCCCCACACACCTTCTGCCTGCTCAGTGTAGGCAAAGCTGGGGCCAGCAAGACGGTTTCTGCTCCAGCTGCTGGGGCGAGGGGAGTTGACATGGCTTTGAGCCCCAGAAGCCCAGGAGAAAGCAGCTCCTGGTAGCTGGGAGATGCTGTGGGGGAGCTGCTGTCCCGTGCTGCTCAGTGCTGGGAGGAGCAGGCAGGAGATGGGGTTCATGGTGGGCAGCAGACCTGGCCGTGATGGTGGGTGCACAGGGGCTGGGATTTTCCTGGCTCTGCTGTGCTCGTGTGTGCTGCCATGATCTGGTGTTGGTGTTTCCTCTTGGCATGGGGCTGGCAGCAGCCACACTTCCTGCTTCCCCTCAGCTCTGCCCCTGTCCTCTGGAGAGGTGCAACCACCCTGCTTTGGGGCTGTCCCTTTCCTGGGAGGGCTGGCGGTGTGGAGCAGGTGCTGGAGAGGGCAGGTTCCCAAGGAGCACGAGAGTTTTTTTCCTTCACAGTGTGAACATCCGCTTCCCAAAGGGGATGAGCTGGGAACGTGCTGCACCCCAGGTCCCTTTGGAGAGCCACCAGCCTGGGACAGGGGCTCAGACGAGCCTTTGGGAGCCTCCTGGGGCAGTGGTGCCCATCTGGGATTCTCTGCCCTTGCCAAAGTCGTGACTGTGGCGTGTGTCTTGCAGGCCAGATCTGGTGGACATGGAGAGGGTGCAGATCCAGAGTAACCGGGAGAACCTGGAACAGGCCTTTGAGATTGCTGAGCGGCTGGGAGTCACACGGCTGCTGGACGCTGAAGGTGAGCAGCTGGGGGAGATGTGGGTGGTGTGGGGAGGTGCTGCCCCTCCACCTGCTCCTGTTCCTCACTGCCTTTCTGCTTCCCCCTTGCCAGACGTGGATGTCCCCTCTCCGGATGAGAAATCCGTGATAACTTATGTGTCTTCAATCTACGATGCCTTTCCCAAAGTCCCCGAGGGAGGAGAAGGGATCAGCGCTATCGTAAGCGTGGCTTGGGGTTGGGAGGCTGGGCAGCAGCTTGGGAAGCAGCTGGATGCTGTGGGAAAAGGATTATTGGGAAGGGATTGTGGCAATTCCACATCCACCACAGCAGATGACTGATGGGTGGCAGAGGCTGGGAGGCAGGGACGGGCTTCCTGGTTAGTGTGTCTGCCCTGAGAAGTGCTGTGTGCCTGTATGGCCACGGCACTCTGTGGGCAATGCTGCAGATTTTGGGCTCATCAGAAAGCTGAGCTGGCTTCCAGGGAGCAGCTTGTGAGGAGGATCCTCCTCCTCCCTGTACCTGGGATGATATCCCTGTGGGGAGGCACAGCTGGTCCACCCCTCCTCAGCTCCCTCCGCACTCTGCTTGGAGCTGGTCTGGTCAGCTGGGCTGGGCTCTGCCTCCTCCTCCTTGGAGACCTGCGCACCAGCAGTGCTCAGCAAGGATGCTCTCACCCCACAGGAGGTGGATTCAAGGTGGCTGGAGTACCAGAGCCGTGTGGAGTCCCTCATCTCATGGATAAAGCAGCACACGATACTCATGTCAGATAAATCCTTCCCCCACAACCCTGTAGAGCTAAAGGTAGGTCCTGGATGAGGTCCCTCTGCGGCGTCCTCTGTCCCAGAGCTGTGGGTGGGTGTTCCCCAGGCTGGTTTCTGATGAGGCTTTTTCATCCCAGGCACTTTATAATCAATACATACACTTCAAAGAAACAGAAATCCCAGTGAAAGAGCAGGAAAAAGGAAGGATAGAGGAGCTCTACAAACTGTTAGAGGTGAGCATCATCATGGCTACCCGGAGGCTTTTAGATGGATTGTGCTTTTAGCAGGACTTGAAAGTGTGTTTGGTTCAGATTTATTTTGGAAAGGAGAAGTGGAAATAACCCTCAGGGTAGACGACGTAGCGAGCAGCTTGCTGTTGGAGCAAAGGCAGAGCTGCTGTTGCCTCACAGCCCTGCTTTCTTTGCCGTAATTCCTCTCTCAAGGAGGTAGGGAATGCCATTCTGTTACGTTTTCCTCAGGTATGGATCGAATTTGGACGCATCAAATTGCCCCAGGGGTACCACCCCAACGACGTGGAAGAGGAGTGGGGCAAACTCATCATAGAGATGCTGGAGCGGGAGAAGCTGCTGCGGCCGGCGGTGGAGAGGTCAGTGTCCTCCATGGGGGTCCCTGGGCTGGGGAGGGGTGTTCCAAAGCCTTTCTCTCATCCTCCTGCACTCTTGTTATCTCAGGCTGGAGTTGCTGCTACAAATTGCTAACAAAATCCAGAACGGTGCTCTGAGCTGTGAGGAAAAACTCACCCTGGCGAAGAACACACTGCAAGCTGTGAGTGGGGGGGGATGGATTTCTTCCCCTTCCTAATTTCTCTTTGCCTGCCTCTTCTTTTAGACCCATAGCTGCCCATCTCTTCTTGGGGCGGGGGGGCAGATAGTGGGCTCTCTTGGACAGCGTTCCTTTCGCTTCTCACCTTGAGCCCATCCTGGAGGGGCTCCGGGGGGGATTCCTGGGGATTGAAGCAGAAGGACCCCTGGGGATGGGGGCACAATGCTGTGGGGCTGCAGCGAGTGAGGCTGAGTGGCTGGCACAGAGGAGGAGAGTGGCTCTGGGAAAGCTCATTGTGTAACAAAGCTTAAAACCCCCAAATTTGGGTTAACTTGTCTAAAAGATGGGCAGAAAACAGCCCACTGCAGGCTGTAGCTACCCGGGTGGGGAGAAGAAGGGAGATACAAGTTGAGGCAAGCATCCGTGGGACCAACCACGGGAGCCCATCTGTCAAGAGAAGCTTTCAGTTCATCTGCAGGAGCTTTGCTCAAGGGGATGTGCTGGGTGTGGGGTGAGTGGTGAGCTGATGTTCCTCTGCTCAGGTCAAGCTTGAGGATTAAAAGGTCCTTTCAGGCTGAAAGTCAGTGCTGGGCTGGCAGCCCCTTCTCGCTGCCAAAGGGACCCAGTTCTCAGTCTCCTCTCTTGGTGCAGGATGCTGCTCACCTGGAGTCGGGGCAGCCGGTGCAGTACGAATCCGACGTGGTCGTGTATCTGCAGGAGTGTGAGGGGCTCATCCGCCAGCTGCAGGTGGATGTGCAGATCCTTCGGGATGAGAATTATTACCAGCTCGAGGAGTTGGTGTTCAGGTGAGAGCAGCTGCATCTGAGGAGGTGTGTGGATGGAGAAGGGTGCTCAGGGGCTGATGCATGGGGCACCTAATTCTTCACTGAAAGGGTTGTCTGGCATTGAACAGGCTGCCCAGGGTGGGGGTTGGGTCACCGCCCATGGGTGTGTTTAACAGATGGGTAGATGAGGTGCTCAGGGGTGTGGGCTAGTTGGATGGATACAGTTGGATGTCATCTCAAAGGTCTTTTCCAACCTTGTGATCCTGTGATTCTTCTTACCCATCCTTTGCTGGCTCCTTCAGGATCATGCGGCTGCAGGACGAGCTGGTGACGCTGAGGCTGGAATGCACTAACCTGTACAGGAAAGGCCACTTCTCCACCCTGGAGCTGGTGCCTCCTTCCATGCTGAGCACAACGCACTTGAAAGGCGAGTCTCTGACGAAAGGGCTGCACACCACCTCTGCCTCCTGGTTCCGGAAGCCCATGACCAGGACAGAACTGGTGGCCATCTCCTCCTCCGAAGATGAAGGCAGTCTCCGGTTCGTGTACGAGCTGCTGGCCTGGGTGGAGGAGATGCAGGTGAGTGCTGGGTCTATGGGACACATTACCTGCCTCTGCTCACACTGATGTGGGCAGGTTGGAAGCTGGTCTGGGCTTTTTCCTGCTTTTATCTCCAAATAATTGCTTTGATGGTTCAGAGTTTCTGGAGAACACCAGCACTTTTGGGTTTTCTCTCTTGGTCCTGCTGTTCAATGGGTGTGGAAAAGATCCTTTCAAAGCTGGAAGCAGATCTGTACTGATCCAGTCAGTCCTGTGGTCTTCTGTGGTCTTAGGAAGCTTGTGCTGTCCTGGAAATCATTCAGTGTTGGAGCTGTAGGACCCTGTCCCAGAATTGGTGTGGTGGTTTTTTCCCTCTTGAGTGACCTGGGAGGTTTTCCTGCCCTCATGTCCTTTTGAGGTGTGCTCCTGCAGATGAAGAGTGCTGACTTGGACCTCTCGGCCTGTTTCAGATGAGACTGGAGCGCGCAGAGTGGGGGAGCGACCTGCCAAGTGTGGAAACTCAACTGGAGACCCAGCGGCACGTCCACACCAGCGTGGAGGACCTGGGTGCCAGCGTAAAGGAGGCCAGGATGTACGAGGTATGGTGACCCCGGCCGGGTGACGCAGCGCGTGGGAAGGTGGGGACATCGGTGTCAACTCTTGTGGATGAAGTTAGAGATATTTTTAAGGACAGAGCTGCTGAATTAAAGCCAGGCTGGTGCAAGAGGACACTGCCTTGAGCCATCCTCTGCACCGCCTCTTGCTCCCAGCAAAGCTGAGGAGAAGGCTGATGCTGTCCCGGTCAGGTAACTGGGGTGTTTTTTGTCCTTCAGGGTAAAATGTCCCAAAATTTCCGTGCCAGCTACACAGAGACACTTGGCAAACTGGAGACACAGTACTGCAAGCTGATGGTGAGTGGGCTTGGAGTGGGCTTCTAGCACTGCCTGGGAAGCATGAGCATCCTTGGCCCCAGAGCATCCCTGTCCCTTGAGCATCTCTGCTCCCTAGGCATCCCTGCCCCAGAGCATCCCCGCACCCAGGCACCCCTGTCCCCCCCTGAGAATCCCTGTCCCCTCTGAGCATCCCTGGCCCCAGGCATCCCTGCTCCAGTCCTGGGGAAGGGGGGAAAGAAACCAGTTGCCTTCAGAGCAGGGAAGAAGAATCTCACTTTGTGTTCAGGAAACCTCGAGCTTCCGGCTGAGGCACCTCCAGAGCTTACACGGGTTCGTGTCTCGGGCCACCGCTGAGCTGATTTGGCTGAATGAGAAGGAGGAGGAGGAACTGGCCTATGACTGGAGCGACAACAACCCCAACATTGCAGCCAAGAGAAACTACTTCTTGGTAAGTGGCCCTGGGACAGGGCTGCTGGGATGGGCATGCTCTTGGGTGCGCTGCTGCTGCTGTGCGACCTTTGACTGCTGAGAGACCCGGAGTCCCCGGAGGTTTGATGCTCCCTAACCAAGTCACTGAGCTTGTAGTTTGAGTGCAGCTGATGAAAGAGCTCTCCCTAAAGCAGAATGTGTAAAAAAGGGTCTGTTCAATCGAGTTTCAGGAGAAGTCCCGATGGGAATCGGCTGTAGGGCTCCTGTAAACCCTGCTAGGGTCCCTGAGACCTGCTCCCCTGCTGCATGTTGTGTCAGTTGGACACGTGCTCTGAGTGCAGGCTGCTGCCCACAGCAGAGAGTCAGACTTGTGTTCTTCCCGCAGGAGCTGACGACAGAGCTGGAAGAGAAGCAGGATGTCTTCCGCTCCCTCCAAGACACAGCTGAGCTGCTGTCCCTGGAGAACCACCCGGCCAAGCAAACCGTAGAGGTGAGTGAGCCCCAAAAATCAGCCAGTGGCAAATCTCCCCCAGGACTGGGAGAGCTGCTGCCCCCACAGCAGCGTGTCCTCATGGGCAGCCAGGGCTGATGAAGTGGTTCGTGGTGGCAGAAGAACCTCAGTGCAGTGACAGAGCTGTTTGAGTCTGGGGAGTGCGATGAGAAGCTCGAGGCTGTTCCCAAATATTCCCACCTCAAATCAAGGCACTGATCCGCTGTAGGGAGCAGGAGCCTTTCCCTGCACTGAGGTGATGCAGGAATGCCCTTGGCTGGCGTGGAGTCAGCCACACTTGCAGGAAAACCGTGGTGGTGAAGCAAAGGGCTTGTGGGGACACACTTCTCCCTGTGATTCCTCTCTGGGGTGGGAGAAAACAACCTATGTCTGTAACAACCCCCGGCACGGCCAGTCTGGGGTATCCTGACTCCTGGCCATGCCCAAACACTCCTGGGTGCAGCAGCTCCTGCCCATTGGTGTTCATTGTGCCATGACCCCCCCCCGGCTGCGAATTGCTTGTGGTTCACACTTGCTGTGTGTGTTCCTCAGGCCTACAGCGCTGCTGTGCAGACCCAGTGGCAGTGGATCCAGCAGCTCTGCCTCTGCGTGGAACAGCATGTGAAGGAGAACGCTGCCTATTTCCAGGTACTTGGGAAGGGGCAGCTGGGATCCCCTCGGGCTGCAATCGGCTGTGTCCTGCTGCGTCAGCTTCATACGCTGCTGTTCCCTTTTGAGGGAGAGAGAGGGGGAGGGATTTGTGGTGCTCATGGGGTTGCTTTCCCCTGAACCATCTCTTTCTCCTTTCATCCCTCTCTGGTATGTCTCACTAGGGCGGAAAGGGATCAGCTTCTCTGTAGTTCTGCCATCCCTGGGGGATGCTCGCTGGCTGGCAGCCCCAAGGGGACAGTGGGGTACTCCCACACCTGCAGCTCTGTGGACTCCTCCGAGTTTCCATCACCCTCCTCTTTGCCTTTGCAGTTCTTCAGCGATGCCCGGGAGTCAGAGACCTACCTGCGCAACCTGCAGGACTCCATCAAAAGGAAGTATTCTTGTGACCATAACACGAGCCTGACGCGGCTGGAGGACCTGCTGCAGGACTCCATGGTGGGTTCTTGGACATCCCCAAAGTGGGCTCGTTTCAATCCCGCAGTGACGTGGTTTCACATGTAACGTGGTCACTTTCCCCATCTGGGGCAATGTTCTGCTTTCCGTTGGAGCTCCTACACGTTGCTGGACGTGGGTGTGGGCTGCGTGGGTGTAACGCTGCTCATGGTTAGCTGGATCTGGGTTGTTCCAGGGTTGGTGATGGTTAGAGGCACTCAGCAGCATCTTTCTCTGTCCTCGTGGCGAGGCGCAGGTGGCGTGTGCTGTCTGTGCACGCTCGTAGCTTGAGATGTGGCAAAGTAAAACAGCTGAGCTGGTTACTACCCACCAGTTCCCACCAGTGCCACCGTGCCATCCTGGTCTGCATGGAGCTGGTCATGTTTCCAGTCGTGTTCTGCTGGTGGAGACGACGGGGAGAGCCCGTAGGATGCTCCTGCTCCTGAGCTGGTGCTTGCTCGGAGCGTGATGGGACACAGAGAAACACGCGCTTTCTATCCAGAGCAGATCTGCTGTTAATCCCTGGTGCTGAGCCGGGTGGGGGGAGCTGGGGCAGCCCGGCGGGGGCTCGGCAGCGCTGATCTCTGATCACACGGCCTGGCTTAGCTGCAGCGGAGCCGAGAGCAGGTGGTGGGCAATGGTGCTGTGAACTTCTCGTCTGAATGGGCCTGGAAAAGCCCAGCCTAGGAAGAAAACCCAAGGAGCAGAGCGTCAGGGGTGCCTGAAACCAGGGCTGGGGAAGGATGTGGGCTGGGGGTCTGCTGCTGAGCCTCCAGTGGAAATAGAAGGAGGAGACATTTGAGAGTTGAGGCAGGTGGCTGCTTTGGCTTTGCTTTTAGGGCACACCACCGATTTCCATCCCAGTGAAGATGGGTGTTCGCGGAGGGGCATCAGCTGGGCTAGAGCTCGCTGTCTTTCTCTCCTGGAGCCTTGGAGGTCCCATCCCCTGTCACGATCCTCTTGGTCTGTCTTCCAGTGCTACCAGGACACAGAGCAGCCAGTCGGGGGTCCCTGTTTACAAGCCCTGCAATGGCAGGGGCCTGGCAGGAGCTGTCTGGGGTGGGAGAGGCTCAGCTGGGCAGCTGGAGAGTAGCCATGACCTCAGGCCAGGGGCAGCTGCCCTGAGCTCAGCTATATTATTCTTCCTTACCTGATAAGTTAAAGTTGTATTTCTTCCAATCATGCTCCCTGGGACAGGCACAGGTAGTTTCTTTAATCATTTATTCTTTTCTTTTCATTTTTTTTGGGTTTGTTTTTTCTTTCCTAAACCATTCAATTCTCCTCAGCCATTGTTAGTGCACTAACCAATCCCAGAGCCCCACCACGCATGAGGGAGAACCTTTCTCTGGGATCCTAGTGGAATTTTTACAGCCAGAACGGGCTGAGCTGCTGCTAATCCACAAGCTGTCAGTGTCGTGATCCGCACACGTCTCCGTTGGTGCCGGAGCTGTTTCAGGGGAGCTTTGTCACCAGTTCCCCGGGTGGTCCTGTCATTGAACACCATGAGGACTTCCTGCAACTGGCAAATTTCTGCCCCATCCCAGAGACCTGTGCGATCACTCCACCGCTAGCCCCTTCTCCTGAGATGTTTTATCTGCATAATTCATCCTATGCCCATTCCAGCCATTGGTTTAAACACACCATCACCCTTTGCTTTAGAAGAGGGAGCATGCTTCTGTTGTCTCCTCCAGACAGCTACCGGCCCCTGGCTCTGGGCTGGAGCTTGTCCTGCTCTTGGCCACTTGCACCCCCTGGGACATCAATTTTAGTGTGTGATGTGTTGTCTTTTTTCCCCTTCTGAGACATGGTGTTTTCTTGTCTGAGCAGCAAATGAGCCAGAGGCGTGCATGTGGCTTTGCAGGGAGTGTGAGTGGAGAGGTCCCACCGCTGACCTGACATCAGATCTCCTTTCCATCCCATCTCTCCTGACCCTTCTTCCTATACTGTTAGGGCAGCAGGATCCTCCTGACATGTTTGCTCTACCCTTGAGATCCCAGCGTAGCTCTTGCAGGCCAGCGTTGGGGGGGGGGCGCCAAGGTCTCTGGGACAGATTTCTTCTCCCTTGCCTTGAGCAACCTTTCCTTCATCCTTCTTCCTGCCAGGATGAGAAGGAGCAGCTCATCCAGTCGAAGAGCTCTGTCGCCAGCCTGGTGGGACGATCCAAAACCATCGTTCAGCTCCGGCCCAGGAACCCGGAGCATCTTGTGAAGAGCACGATCCCCATCAAGGCTGTGTGTGACTATCGGCAGATCGAGGTGAGAGCTGGAAGGGCTTTGGAAGGGGGGAGGCAGGGGAGCAACCAAGGGATGGTTTGGGATGAGCTC
The DNA here is from genome assembly GCA_013400835.1 of Zapornia atra. Taxonomy (NCBI): domain Eukaryota; kingdom Metazoa; phylum Chordata; class Aves; order Gruiformes; family Rallidae; genus Zapornia; species Zapornia atra. The sequence continues at coordinate 60,646 of VZTU01022699.1, forward strand.
TGTGGTGGCTGGCGATGGGAAGCAGGAAAGGGGTGGGAAGAGGAGGCAAGAGGAGGGAAGTAGCATGGCTGTTTCTCCTGGAGTAGCTTTCTAGGTTTATTCTGGGCAGGAGCTGAACTCCTTTTCCCAAAGGAAGATGGGCATCACCAGCCTCAGCCAGATAAAGATGGGGGTGGGAGCCAACTCCATTTAACTTCCTTGCGCCTTCCTCTCTGGGTGTGAACGTGTTGCACCACTTGGCACTATCCCAGGGTTTTTCTTGATTAAATTATATATATATATATATCTGTATCTATTTATGGGAGGTGTCTCGGTCCCAGGAGGGGTGCTGGCAGCACGGACAGGGGTGTGCAGCCCTGCTGCTGGTTTCTGATGGGCCGGTGGTGTCGGTGCCGTCCCAGATCACCATCTGCAGGAACGATGAGTGTGTGCTGGAGGACAATTCCCAGAGGACCAAGTGGAAGGTGATCAGCCCCACGGGGAACGAGGCCATGGTGCCATCTGTCTGCTTCTTGATCCCCCCACCCAACAAAGAGGCCATTGAGATGGCCAACAGGTAACTTGGTGGTTAGGACAGCTGTGGGGTGGGAAGGGAACGGGGTTGGAGGAACAGGAGTGGGTGGTGCAGCAGATTCGGGGCGAGGGAAGGGATCTCTCAGGGGTTTGTGGCTGCAGGCTCCATTGCAGCAACATCTGCATTAGCTTGTGGAAGAGAAGATGGAGGTTTGAGTGGAGGGGTCTCTGGCACTGAACGGCAAGAGCATCGCTCGCTGTGGGCTGCCAGTCTGGGCTTGCTGCCTTGGTGGTGGATTGACTGGTCCAGGGCTGAGTGTGCTGGGGAGTTGCAACGCTGACAGACCTGCTCCTTCCCTCCCTTCGCAGGGTGGAACAGCTGTACCAGAAAGTCATGGCACTATGGCACCAGCTCCACATGAACACAAAGAGCCTCATCTCCTGGAACTACCTGCGGAAGGACATAGCCCTGGTGCAGAGCTTCAGCATGGAGAAGGTACGGTGGGAAGTTCTCTGCCTGGTCCCAGCATTGTGCTGATCACTGTCCAGGGTTCTTTCTGGGGCTGAGGAGGACGGGGGATGTTCAAGGGAAGACCAGAGACTGCAAGGTTGGGAAAGCCAGGGGTATCTGCACCTCAAACAGTGGGGAAACCTGAGCATGGGGGTTCTGTGCAGTCCAACTCTTCCCAGTACGTAGAGCACCAGGAGTTTGCTGCTGAGCTGCAATAAGCACCTGTGGACTTCATGTTTCATCAGAGCCGAGTATGGGGGAGCTTGTCTTCTCTGCTCCAACGAGAAATACTCAAACGAAGGTGGTGGAGCTGGGGAGGGTGGCTTTGGGTGGTTGGGAACGTTGAGTGGCCAGGGAGGGTGGCTTTGGGTGGCATGCAGGGAGCTGTTCATGGTGGTTAGATGTGCTGCTTTTCCACCCACAGCTCAGATCCTTGGCGCAAGGGGAGTGCCAGCAAGCTGTGAAGAGCCTCCAAGCACACTACGAGGACTTCCTGCAGGACAGCCGGGACTCCGAGCTCTTCTCCGTGTCGGACCGGCTGCGCCTGGAGGAGGAAGTGGAGTCTTCCAAGGAACACATCCGGCAGCTGCTGGAGTCCATGGAGAACGGTGAGCTTCAAAGGGCTGATGGATTAACCAGGAGCTGTGGGGAGTCATAAACGAAGGATTTATGGGATGGCTTCGTTTTCTTTTTCCTCTTCTCTGAGCTCGCTGGTTGATGGGGTGAGCAGCTGCTCCCTTTATTTCTCCATCCATTCAAGTATTTGGCCTTTGTCCAGCAATGTTCCTGCAGAGAGGGGTTGGCTCTGCAGCTTCAGTTTAACCACTGAGTCTTCTTACCCTAATACCGCTGGAGATGGGGTTAGTCTTTGGGATGGGTTCTGTGCAGGGAGCTCTTCCTGCACTTGAGCTTAGGATGCTATACATGAGTCCTCCTAAGACCGAGGACCAGGACTCCTCAGCTGCCTCTGAGCACGATGCTTTGATTAGGTTGTTTTCCATCTGAGCAGAGACCCTGGCACCTCTGTGCCAGCACGCTGCTGAGCTTGGCTCCAGGGCTCCCAGCAGGTCAGATACTGGCCGGAGTTGTTTGAGCTGCTGTTTCGGTTTGTCTGTCACTCGCAGAGGACAAGGATGAGACCGTGGCCAGGACGTATCTCTCGGAGCTGAAGAACATCCGTCTGCGGCTGGAGGAGTGTGAGCAGAGGCTAGTGAGCCGAATCCAGTCCCCGAGCAGCGCCCGGGCAGACGGCGATGCTATCCAGGAAAACACCATCCGCATTGCAGAGCAGGAGGTCGGTCCTGCTGGGAGCAGGAGGGGAGAAAGTGGTGGTGGCTGCTGGTCTTTAACATGCACTGAAAAGCTTTGAGCTTTGCCAGGGTGAAGGTGTGGGTGGTGGGTGCGTGACTGGGTGGGGTCTGAGAGGATCTTACTGCACAGAAAGTAGCAGGAAACCTTCCTGGGTGGGCTCCCTGCTCCAGTTCATGCCCTGCTCCTTTCCTGAGGGCAATCCTGCTCTTTCTCCTCCTGCTCGGGCTCTCCTTCAATGTTCCTCCTCTCCTCTGGCAGCGCATGCAGGAGGATCTGCAGCGGCTGCAGTCAGAGGTGCGCTTCGTTTCTGAGAGATGCTGCAGCTTCCTCGACAAGGCACCCACGGGGTCCAGCACCCCCAACCTGCGTTCTGAACTGGACTTGGTGGTGAACAAGATGGAGCAGATGCACGGGCTGTCTACAGTCTACCTGGACAAGTGAGTCAGGATGTGCCTTTCTTCCCAAATGCCTTTTTATATCCACCTGATACAGCCAAAGACCTTTGTGGTTGTCCTGAGCTCTGTCCCTCTGCGGCACGGTCTGGGGATGGAGAGGATCTTCCCAAAACTGTGGATGTCATTGTGCTGCCTCTATTTGATCTGCCAGGTTGAAGACGGTGGATGTTATTATCCGTAACACCCAGGGAGCTGAGTCTCTGGTCAAGGGCTACGAGGTTAAGCTGAGCCAAGAAGAAGCTGTGCCCGCCGACCTGGCGGCTATTCAGTCTCACAGAACAGCCTTACAGGTTGGTGGTGGTCCCTTCCCAGGGTGGGCAGGTAGAAACTGGCCAAGGCTTTGGTGGTTTTTAAGCAGGCATCATCCCTTTATCTGCTGAATTTGAACTGTACCCCATTTCTCTCACCTCCGTATAGCTGTGTGGGAGGATTTTATGCTGCTTGTGTGCTCCCTTATATTGGTCCGAACGGGTGAAGGAGCTGCTATGGCTTGTGCCACATGGGGCACGTGCTGACATGTGTGAGCACCTTGGCAGCTCCATGTCCTGCTGTAGGACAGGGGCTGAACCCATCTGCCTTGCTGCAAGCTGGGAACGTGGTCTTCTCCATTTGGTACCTCCCATAATCAGCCAGTTCTTTGCAGGTTAAGGAGAGGGAGGATAAACAGCTTCTCTGCTCTGGGCTAGAAGGCATAGAATCATAGAATCATAGAATGGTCTGGGTTGGAAGGGACCCCAAGGATCATAGAGCTCCAACCCCCCTGCCACAGGCAGGGCCACCAACCTCAGGCCTGGATCTACACAAGGTTGCCTAGGGCCCCATCCAACCTGGCCTCTCTGACTTCACGTGCCTTCTGCTTTCCTGGGCCTTGAACTGGTGTTTTCTCTTTCTGGTTTTGCAGCAATGGCTTGGAGAAGTGAAGGACAAGAGCTCCATCTTCTCCACGTTGGAGGGGGAGATGGTGAAGGCAAAGGCAGTGGGCGAGAAGCTCTACCGGCTGAGACAGGAGCGCAGCATCGACCTGGAGCGCTATCAGGAGAAGGGAAGCCAGCTGTGGGATCGCTGGCAGCGAGTCTGCGCCCAGGTTGAGACCCGGTGAGAAACCTCCCACCTCCTTTGGCAGATTCATTTCATGCTTCACCTGAGAGCGTGGATCAGGCTTGTTAGCAGCAGTATTTTTCCACATGGGATTCCCACTGGTGGCTGGGACAATCCCTATAGCTTAGCGGTGGCATTTCGCCCTCTTCTTAACTCGTCTTGGTTCTTCTCTCAGCCACGCGGAGCTGGAGAGCATCCAGGAAGTGCTGAGCGACTACCGGCAGTGCCACAGCTCCCTGATCCATTGGATCGAGGAGATCACGGTCCAGCAGGAACTGATGAAGCCTGGGCAGGCAGAGGACAGCCGGGTGCTGTCGGAGCAGCTGAGCCAGCAAACGGTGAGGCAGGATCTTGTGGGGCGGTCGGTGCGGTGACCGTGTCCTTGCTTTTCTTTTATTAAATCTTTCCATTTGTGAGCTTGAAAATAGGGAACATGGTGGGGAAGAGGTTTCAGGCTCGAGTTGGGTGTCTGGGAAGCAGAGAAACTCTGCCTAGCTTGAAGCAGAGATGAAGCCTTGCATAAAGAATTGAAGAGTATAAAGACTTTACCCAAAGATGGGGCTGGGAGGGGGATGGGGACTGAAATTCAGCCCATTGCCTGCAGCCACAATCCTGACAACCTCTTTTTTTTGCTTTGAATTTTCTTGAAGGCCTTGGCTGCAGAAATCGAGAAGAATCAAGCCAAACTGGACCAGTGTCAGAAATTCTCCCAGCAATACTCAGCTGCTGTCAAGGTACAGGCTCCCTTCTGCTCCTAAATAAGGTTGGCCAGACAGAAATGGCCGCAGCATGGATGACATCTCACCTGCTCCATGTCTCTCCACCCCTGGTTGTGTTTGCAGGACTATGAGTTGCAGCTCATGACGTACAGGGCATTTGTCGAATCGCACCAGAAGTCTCCCATGAAGCGCCGGCGCATGCTCTCCTCCTCAGATGCCATCACACAGGAGGTAGGAGCACACCCACCTGCCCTTGTGGGGGAGATATTGTCCAGGGAGGGGGGGATTCCACCACACAGCCTCTGTGAAACAGGCTCCTTTCTGCCCAACTCTCTTGTTTCCACCCTCACTGGTTTTTCTAGTAGCTGGAGAGGATGGCTTAGAGCTCTAAGCACCAGGTGTGAAATAACCAGATTCCTGGGAACCCCAGAGTTAAATCCAGGGGGTCAGCTTGGCCATTCAGCCTGCTGAGGTAAATAGCCACACTGCCACACAGTGTTACTGGTTGTGGGGCTTTGGGAGGAGAGCTTTAGGGACCCAGGGTCCTGTCTGCTCTGTATTGATGCACTCAGTCCCATCTCTGACTTGGCTGGCCCTGTGTGGAGCCAGGAGTTGGACTCGATGATCCTTATGGGTCACTTCCAACTCAGGAGACCCTGTGATAGTGAAGGTCCTGCTTAGCCATCTCCGTGTGAGCAGAGAATCAGCTCCAGCACCCATGATCAGAGTCCCCCCCTCTTCACTCCAGTGCTGTGCTGCATTCTGTGTGTGGCCACAGCCCCATTGGACTCACTGTGTTTCATCGGTGCTGTACCGGCTCTGCGAGGAGCCTGGGGGTTTCCTGAGCCAGAGATGGTTCATCCCTGTCATTTCCTGTAAAATACAGCACCCCACATCCACCAGCTGGGACTGATGAGCCCCGTTTGTTCCCTCTCTCCCCTCACAGTTCATGGATTTGCGGACGCGTTACACAGCTCTGGTGACATTAACCACACAGCACGTGAAGTACATCAGCGATGCTCTGCGGCGGCTGGAGGAGGAGGAGGTAAGGGTGATGGATGGAGCAGAACTCTGTTCCAAGTGTGTTTGCTGATTTCCCAGCACCCCCAAGGATGTTCAGGTTACATCCCGGGGCACTGCTCCCGAGAGCCTCTCTGCCTGGGGAAATCCAGGGTCCCTTTGACATGGTTATCTCACACCACCCCCCACCCCCCCTCTGTTTGCAGAAAGTAGTGGAGGAAGAGAAGCAGGAGCATGTGGACAAGGTGAAGGAGCTCCTGGGCTGGGCTCTGAGCTTGAAGCAGAGCACACAAGGCAGGATGCCTGCTGCCGGGAGCAGAGAGCTGGGTGACATCAAGAAATCTATCTCGGAGCAGCAGGTAAACTGGGCACCACTGCTGGGCAGGGTCTTTACCTTCTGCTCTTTCTCTACAGCTGAATTAAGCTTCTTTCTTCCTTTTTTCCTTTTTCTCTTTTGGACAGGCTCTGAATGAGGAGCTGGCTGCGAAGAAGGAGCAGGTCTCAGAGGCCATCAAAACTTCACAAATCTTCCTGGCAAAACACAGCCACAAGTGAGTGTGGCCCAAGGCCTGTGGGGGGACAGGGATGGGCAGGGAGAGCTGGGGGGGGTGAAGCTGAGCTACCTTGGAGCCCCCAGGCTGATATCCCTGGGGCTCAGTACCCCACTCCCACTGCAAAACTCTGATGAGCTCTGTGAAAGTTGTCTTTTCCTCACCTGCAAGAAGAGCTGTTGAATGTGCAACCCCTATATCCCACTGGGACAATATTAAACCACTTTAGCGGCCACCCAACCCCTCAGATTTGGGGTTTTGCTGGTTCCAATGCTCTGCTGAGCACAGTTGCCCTTGTTGGGTTTAGCTGTACCAGGCAAGGAGTTTGGCAGTGGAAAGAGGGGATTCAGGTGGGTTGGGCCTTTCCCTTCACTGGAAGAACGTGTTAATTCTGAGGGGAGCTGGTTCATGCAGTTTCCCTGAGAGATCTCCCCTTCCCTGTGCAGGCTTTCCCACCCAGAGAAGGAACAGATTGCTGCTCAGGTCAGTGCTCTGAAGGAGACCTACCAGGCGCTCTGCAGCGACTCCACGGAGCAGCTCCAGCAGCTCCAGAGCCAGCTGGCTCAGGAGACAGAACACAAGGTACTGGTCCCAGCTCAGTCCTGTGGCTGCACGGGCACAGGGCACTCCTCAGGGTCTGGAAAAGGTTTTCCTTGGTTGTGTGTCTTGCGGGCACCAGGTGCTTGCAACCCATTGACTTTCTTACTTGCACGTGGTTGCCCTCCCTTCTCTCCTATCTGTGTGTCACCCAAAGCTTCCAGGCTGGGGTGGAGGCCGAGCAGGAGCCGTTTACCTGCTGCCTTCCAGGCCGTCCTTCACCATGGATTTCATCAGAGCTCTGCCCTGTGCACAGGGGTTGGCTTGTTGGCACTCAGTGGGCAAGGACGTAGATGGACTTTGGTCCTGGAAGCTGTCTCCTCAGCAAACCTCTGAGGAACACCCTCTGAGTGCTTTAACCACAGAGAGAGCTCTGTCTCACTGGAGACACGAGAAGGCAGGCAGGTTTCTGCAGAAGGCTGTTGTGTCTCTGTGGCCTCATGTATCTCAGGGCTTGTCTCAGCTGTGGTTGGGTAAAGTCGCTCTTCCCAGCAGAGACAACAACTCCATCCAGGTCCTCAGCTGGCCTGGGAGACCTTCACAGCCCATAGCTGGACCCGCTCCCTGCTCACATGCACCTGTCAGTCCCCATCCTTGTTCCCTTGGGTTGGGAGGGCTGGAAGCGCATCCTTATTGCCTCTGTTACCAGCTGTCTCCGGTCATTCACAGATATACGTGTGCGTGTTATATCCGTGTATATACATGTGTCGATGGATATATTTGTGTGTGTGCTTGCTGGCTCCCTGTACTCTGAAGCAACAGCCCACTCAGCTCTGGACACAGGTTGTGGCTCTTGGGTCTGTGAGTGAAGCCCTGTTTGAGCCCCTCACAGGAAGATGGCGCCAGGGCTGCTGCTTTCAAATCTGCCCATCCAGCTTTCACCTAAACATCTGTTTCTCTCCAAATCAGACTTTATAGCACATCCTGAGTGGCTTGGTGCAGTAAATGCTTTCCTCTGCAAGCCCTTTAGCCCTTGGGCTGGCAGCAGCGAGCTTAACGAGGAGCAAACCGACTCATTAATTGCCACTAAGGCATCATGGCTTTAATGTCTCTGCTGCTGCTGCCAGGAGAGCAGCCTGCCTATGGAAAGGATGCTTTTTCCTTTCTCTTTTCCTCCTGCCTAGGTAGGAAAATAACTTTGCAGCCCTTTTTCAGGGCTGTTGTCATGCAGCATGAGCGTGCTTTGAGCTTGAACAGTTTTCACTCACTCTCTCTACAAAGCCCAGGAAACAGGAGAGTCGGCAGCGGGGCTTCAGCTCCCTATCTAGAGATGGTCCCTTGTGCGGTGCGGTTGCTTCACTGTAGAGGGAGCATGAGGAACTCTTTTTAACATTTGCTTGCTGGAAACATCCAACTGTCAAAGAGAAATTAGAAAAGACCCAAAAAAACCCAAACCCAGAAGCCGAGCAGAACGCGCTAAATTGAGCATGATGTGTCCCTGTACAGTTTGTGTTTCATGTCAACTGTTTTTAAGATTAACTGACATCCTTGCTTACAAGTTTAACTAACCCTCTGGGATTTAAACAAACAAAAACCCACAAAGCCAAAGAGGACGACCTGTGTGTGGGGTTCTTTTTGCAAACAAAACAGTCGCATGCTGGACGCTAACACCCAAGCTTTACACTGTGTGTGATACGGCTGAGCTGCTCCATAAGGCTCTGTCTTTAACTGCTCAAGGCACACCCTGCAACTTGGGTAAGTAAAAGCCTTTTACACCCCCCCTTCTCCTTCCCATCTCCTTTTTTCTTTCTCTTTTTATCCCTTCCCTCCTCTTCTCTGTCTCTCCACGGCTTCTTCATCTCCAAACGCGCATGCAGGAGTCTGGCGGTGATGGGGAAGACAGTCGGTTTTCCCAGCATCTTCATCCTCTCCCTCTTCACCTCCACCTCCAAAGCAGAAGGCTTTGGTAAGGAGGGGAGGATGGCTCTGCAAACCAGCCCGGTGGAGGCAGTGCTGCAGCCGTGCCACGCTGTGGTACAAAGCGCCCCCAGCCACCAGTGTCAGGGATGCAAGAGGAATTCATTCCACAGCCCCAATTCCCTCCTCCCCATCCCCACAAAAATCTTCTGGTGCTTGCACCAACCTGGTACCCGACCAGTGGGACTGGAAGAAACCCAAACCTCTAGAGAGCTGTTGCTCTTTGTCATCTTAAGTCTTACCTTCCCTTTCAGCCAGAGAAAAAAACTCCCCAGAAACACTAGAATGGATGGTCCTTCCCAGTTTATCACTGTTTCCATACTGGGACCTTCCAGATTCTTGCATTTCCCCCTCCTCTTGCCCCATACCATGGCTACTGGGAGGTGCTGGCACTGGGCAGAGTGGGTATTGGTGGTAGTGCTGGGGGAGCTGCCCTGCATGTAGTGCTCCTGTCCTGATGCATGGCTGGTCTGGTGGCTGCAGAGCTGCTCCATGGCACTGGGCTCTGTGGTGCTCCTCAGCCATCCCAAGATCTGCTTGGGACGTTCAGGTTTTAGAGCATGGCAGGAGTGATGGGAGAAATTCCGGATACCCTGGACATCTCTCTGTTTGGGGTTGCTTTTTTTTTCTCCACAAAAAGTGGATTTTGTAGGATTTGTGGTGTCTTTACTCTTTACAACTGGAGTTGGTGAATGGTTTTGGTGTGCTTTGTCAGTCTCCTTCCCTCTGTTTCTCCATGGAGCATTAGGAGCACTCCTGGGTTTTGCTGCTTGCTGCTTTGCTGCGTTACTGTTGGTGGATCTCAGTGCTGCCCTGGGTGATGGACTAGATGAGCATTAGAACTTGCTGGCAGTGTGCAAGCTAGCAAATGCACCAGTGGGTGCTGTGGTGCCTTGGGAGTTGCATTTCAGACACTTTGGGACTCACTTTCTGGTCTGGTTAGGGTTTTTTTTAAACTTTTTTCTAAAAAAAAAAACCCAACCAAACGTGAGACCTCCCTGGAACTCACACAGTCTGAGTGCTGGAAGTCCTCAATATTGGTCTAATTCTTTTCCTTCTCTTTCTGTTCTAGGGCAGCGAAGCAGTGGCAGGAGTGATCGACCTGGGCACAGTAGAAATATTCCCTGTCTCTGTTGCCATGCAGAGAGGTCTTATAGATCAGGACACTGGCCTCGCGCTCTTGGAGGCCCAGATTATCACATCTGACTTAGTTGTTCCAGAGACCAACGAGCAGCTTTCCTTGGAGGAAGGTCTGGCAAGAAACATCATCGATCTCAGGATGTTCCAGGTGCTGCAGGAGTTGAAGGATGCTCTCCGGCAGGTGGAGGAAGTCAGGTGTGAAGGGAGGCAGCTGCTCCCTGTCGTTGCTGCCATAGAAGAAGGGAGGATCAGTGAGACCGTTGGGCTGAAGATTCTTGAAGCTGAGCTCGTCACTGGGGGCTTTAAAGTCCATCAGGGCAGAATCAGCATGGAGACAGCGGTGCAAGAAGGGCTCCTTACCCCCCAGTTTCATTCCAGACTTCTGTCTCACCTGGAGGGTGGCAGAGATTTGATTGACCCCAACACTGCTGAGAAGATGGGTCTGTCCAAACTCATGGGCCGGTGCATCATCCACCAGGAGACTGGGCTGAGGCTGCTCCCAGTCAAGCAGCTGGCAGGTGGGATGGTGAGCTTGAAATCAGGCAGAGAAGTCAGCATCTTCCATGCTGTCCAGGAAGGGCTGATAGACAGGCAAGTAACGGTCAGGTTGCTGGAAGCCCACCTCTTTGCTGGTGGCATTGTTGACCCCAGGACAGGGCATAGGCTGACTGTGGATGAGGCTGTGAGACATAATTTGATTGACCAGGATTTGGCATGCACACTTCTCATCCGGCAGCTTCAGACAGGTGGCATCATCGATACCATCACAGGAGAGAGACTGACAATTGATGAAGCTGTAAGGAAAGAGTTGGTAGCACCAGGGATTGCGTTGGTGGCCCTGGAATCCCTGTGGTCCTTCATGGGGCTCCTGTGGCCAGAGACAGGGGAGATCATCCCGGTTGCAGATGCTTTAGAGCAAGGAGTTCTGTCTACAGAGATGGTTTGCAAGATTCTTGACAAGAGACAACTCATCAAGGCTGTCTTCATACCAGAAACCACTGAGGTGCTGTCCTGGAAGAGAGCAGTTGAACATGGCATCTTGGAGAGGGATGTGGCGAAGCAGCTGAAGTCAACAGTCATACCTGATGTCATGGCCAGCATGCAGCTTGCTGGCTCTCCAAGCAGAAGCAGGCATGGCCAGAGCTCTACTGGGAGGAGTCCCACAGGTCACAAAGAGCAAAGTGACCCTCTGCTAAGGAGCAGTGATGAAAAGCTGATGTTCCACTTAATGACCCACAGCTACATCAACATCCATGATGGCCAGAAGCTGCTCTTAGTAGATGGAGAGTTGAACAATCTCACAAAAGCCCTCATCCAAACCCAGGAGAATGGATTCTGTGCACACAGGGTGGAGGGGAGTGAAGGCTTTGAGGAAATGAAGGCAAATGCAGCTCTTGAAAGAGAGCCTTGCAATGGCTTGGCTTTGCAGCACCTTGAGTTTCTACCTGCTCCTTCAAAAGAGCAAAGTGAAAAGGTCCTGCCACCCAGAACTGCTTTGGAGAACGGGGAGGTGGTGATGGAATCTGAAAGCCTCCTGTTGGAGGATGCAGAAGATGTCCTGCTCGTGGAGGAGCAAGAGCAGATCTCTACCAAACAGGCCACCATCAAGAGTGAAAGTGATGCTGAATTTGGAAGGGAGCAAGTAACTTCTACAAGCAAGGACAGACATCAGGTACAACTATCGGTGCCAGGACCTCTCAACGACCTTGATAGTGGACTCAGAGAAGCAGAGGAAGTGACGACTGAGGCAGAAGAAGACTCCAAGCCTACTGCAGTAGATGGAATGGAAAGTATTGAAGATCAGAAGAGGGCATTGGAAAGTAGGACAGTTGTTGTGGCAACTGAAACTCGCGTATCGATGGATGTTTCAGAGAGTAGAGATAGACTGGAAGTCATGGCAGAGAGGTCTCAGGGTATGGAGGAACCTGAACTAGAGGCAGAAGATGTTAGAGAGATTAATTTGCTGAATGAGGAGACAACTGAGAATGGCATGCTGGGAGGAGAAGACATTGTGCTCCCTAAAACTGGAGTGGCAGTGCAAGCAGAGAGGCAAAGTGAAAGCACCAAGAGTGAATTAGAAGTGGAACAGGGTGAAGTATTACATGATGAGAGTATTGATGAGACATCCCTGCCAGCCCCTGCAGAGCAGGAAGGAGAGGACACTCTGGAAATGCTCTTAACACAGCTCCAAAGTGGTGGCATCATCCATGAGCAGACAGGCAAGACTCTTCTTCTAAATGAAGCAGTAGCCTGTGGAGCAGTGCCCAGCCACACAGCCGTGAAGCTAATGGAGAGGATGAAGATGTTCAGTGGCTTCTTTGACTCACATACATGTGAATCATTAACCACTGAAGACGTCATTGAAGAGGGCCTGATGGATGAGAAGCTTCTTCAGAAGGTACTTGCATCTGACAAAGCTATAAGTGGAGTTCTTGATCCAGGCAATAACTTTGTCTACTCTATCAAGGATGCTGCTGCCGTTGGCCTTCTGGATAAGGAAACAGCACTGAGGATCTTGGAAGGGCAAGTGGTGACTGGAGGAATTGTTGACTTGAAACGTGGCAAAAAAATATCAGTCACTTTGGCTTCAAATCTAGGCCTTATAGAGCCAACGAGTCAGAAAGAGCTGGTCAGGCTGGAGAAGGCTTCCAAAGGGAAAGGCACTGATGAGGGGACCAGGCAGAAGCTCATTAGCTTACAGGCAGAGACCACAGGAATTGTAGATCCCAAAACCAAGCAGCCTTTGACTGTTGCTCAGTCTGTTGAAAAAGGGCTCCTGGAAAAGGAAAAAGCTTTTCAGCTCTTGACCAAGCAGATTGGTGATGGAGGAATCATCCATCATGTGTCTGGAATGAGGCTGTCGGCAAGGGACGCGATGAAACATGGTTTGATTGATCAAGATTTATGCAATGAACTCATGAAAGCTGAAAGCGTGTGCCTGCAGGGCTACATCCATCCAGGGACAAAGGAGAAACTGCCCTTGCCCCAGGCAGTGTCCTTGGGGCTCCTCAGTCCAGAATTCCAGAGGAAGGTGCAAGAAATCCAGGCTGGCAGTGGAAGCATTGTTGATCCTACGTCTGAGCAGAGAATGGCACTCGGTCGAGCTGCACAGGAGGGTTTGGTGCCTGAGCAGGTGGTGGAGAAAGTGCTGTCATCTTCAGAAATGCAGGAAGGAATTGTAGATCCTGAGAGCTGCCTGATCGTTCCCTACTCAGAGTTTGTGAAGAAGTGCAAAATTGACATTGAATCTGGCCAGAGGTATCTGGAGGTCCATCCCTTCAGAGCCATCAGGGATGAGGTGACAGGGAACCAGCTGACATGTGCCGAGGCAGTGAGGCTGGGGAAGGTGGACCTTCTGCCCACTCTGAGGCTGCTGCAGGCTCAGGCAGACACCGGTGGGGTCGTGGAGGGTACTGTCAGCAAGAGGTTATCCCTGAGGGCTGCGGTGGAGCAAGGGCTGCTGGATGAGGACATGGCCAAACTCATCGCCAGCAATCAGATGAGGACCGGGGGAATCGTTGGTGATAGTGGTGGGAAAAGGTTGAGTTTAAAGGAAGCTGTTGAAAAGAAACTGATTAGTCAAAAATTAGCTGCTGCTCTTCAGGAGGCAGAAATATCCAATGGCAAACATGGTTCTGAGGTTGGCGAAGTGGATAGACCCCACCTTTTCCAGGAGAAAAAGGAAATAGCTCCAGATGAGGAGGATGTCATCATGTCTACCAGTGCTGCTGAGAAGTCTGACAGTGCTGAGCACAAAGCTGGAGCTGAGCACAAAGCTGGAGCTGAAGCCATGAGCTACGATGTGGCTGGAGGTCCAGCTGCTGGTGCTGAGAGATCCCCAAGGAGACCAACAGAAGGGAAACCAAAACCTCTAGAAACTTCTGAGGGTGGTGTAACTCATCGTGCCCAAGGGGCTGGACTGGTTCAGGAGCACCCATCAGAGAGGAAGGTGGTACAGGCTGTGGGAAAAGGGACAGCAAAGAGCAGCTTCCAGGTGAGAGCAGCTTGGGGGGAGGTGAAGAGAGACGGTGTAGATGGAGGGACAGAGAAGGTGGAAGGATGGGAGGAAGAACGGTTGTTGGACACGGAGGTGCCGCAGATTGCAGAGGATGGTGAGGAGAGGAGGAGGACAAGAGGGTTTGTAAGTGTAGAGGGAGTTGTGGTAGGTGAAGAAGGTGTGGTGGTGGCTTCTGAGCAAGGAGCAGGCAGCCTGGACCGGGTAACACCAGTGGCCCCAAGGGACTCTGTTACCGTGGGCCAAGGGAAGGGTCAGATGGGTCCTACAGAGTCTGCAGAACCCCCCAAGGTTTGCATCCCTGGGAAGCCTGTGGGAGATGAGCTTGCAGGTAAGAAAACTGTCAGGCGTGTCGAAGAAGAAGCCCCAAGACTGGGTGCAGAAGGTTCTGTTGAGCAAGAAAAACCAAGGGAAACTGAGCTAAAACCTGCCCGAAGACAGAGAAGCAAGAAGAAAGCAAAGCAGATTGGTATCCCAGGAGACAGCACTCAGCTGGAGACATCTGCTGCAGAAAAGCAGTCCCGTCCTTTTCCAATTTCCAAAGGAATTCCAGGGGAGGAGGAGGAGGAAGACTTCATCTCAAGTGCACCAGAACCAAAACATGAAACCACCACGATTACTGCTGGGTTGGCAAGAGACACAGCTGAGAGAAAGCACGTGGAGAGCAAGAGGGTTGAAATGGAGAAGAAACTGGTTTCTGAGAAGGATCAAGAAGCCCTCGCTGGGGGTCTGGCATTCCCCATCCCAATGGGACAGGGGGAAGCTCCAGATGTGATGCAAGGTGGGATCAGAGATCACCATGATTCCTTGGTGGCATTCAGCCTGGAGGAGAGGGTGATGCAGGAAGACACCACGGTGGAAACTACCGGTGATGTGCCCAGTGCCACCTCTGCAGCAAGCGAACTGCCCGGTGAACTGATCATCAGAGAGGAACCCCAAGAAGTTCAGGAAACCTCTGCACTCCTTGAGCTTGGAGAAGATACACGGCGAGAACAAACAGTGGAGAGCAGCCCAGACCAAGGAGATGCCCCTGTTCCCTCAAAATCCCAAGGAGAAGCCGCTCAGGAGAGGACCAAGCAGCCGGGGCCTGGTGATCGAGGCTTGCTCTTACCTGTGATAGTGGAGGGGGAGCTGCTGGAAACCTCCACCCAATCCTCCAGGCCAGCCCAGGTAAATTGATGCTTTTTTCCTACTTCACCTTTTTTTTTTTTGGGGTTGTTTTTCCCTTTCACTTTATTTTTAACAAGCTATTTGTACATGTCCCATGTTAAATCCAGTCCTCAGCACAGAGGACAGGTGGAACACGGGGAGCGGGCATTGGAGCCCCATGTTACTCTCAGTTTGGCAGAGGACCTGGTTGATGTATGACCAGGGATACTGAAGGCTGAGTTGTGGCTTCATTTTGCTCGAGCTTTACTTAGAACCGAGTGACAAGCAGGGCCCTTTTTTGGCACTGACACCATGATGCCAGAGATCTCCTGCCATTCCTAAGCTTCTGTTGGAAATAGAGCTCTGTTTTCTTTCCCCATAATAAATCCTGATATAAGGCTGGTGATGGGAAATCCTCAGCCTGGGCTGGTGTTAACCTATCCCTTCTCCGATGCAGAGAATCACCTGTGGTGCTCTGCATGTTTTTCTGGCTAAACCCAAGGCTTTGCTTCACTCCTCGATTCTGTAGGTCGCATTCAGCAAGAAGAGGTGCCTGGAGCACGATGAGAAGCTGATGTCCTACCTCTCCATGCTCCGAAACATCGAGATGAGAATCAAACGGGTGCAACCGGTGGAGCAAAATCTGGCGGCGCTGCACGACCTGCTGCAGCAGGCAGAGGTGAGCCAGGCTTGGCAGGGCAGAGGTGAGCCAGGCTTGGCAGGGCAGAGGTGAGCCAGGCTTGGTAGGGCAGAGCTCACCCACGCTTGGTAGGGCAGAGGTGAGACAGGCTTGGCAGGACAGAGCTCACCCCTCTTTTCGCTGGCTTTGTGCACCTCCTCACTCCTTCTGGGAGCCATTTCGGGGGTGCTTGGCTCAGGTTTAACAGGCCTTTGTATGCAAACCCCGTTCCTGGCACTCTCTCTGGCTCACCTCCTTCTCCTCAGCCAGCTACGGAAGCTCGGCTGAAATTAATTTTACAGCCTGGAGAAAGACAAGCAAGTGCTGGCAGCTGAGCAGGGCTGGAGGGTGGTGATGCATCTTGGAGGAGATAGACACAGCATTCAGAGCTGGGTCTCTGAAACCTTCCCTCAGTTTTGGCAGTGGGAAGATGAAGTCACCCTATCTTAGACATAACGATGCTGTCTTGCCTCAGGCCCTGGATGCTGAGCTGCAGCAGCTGAGCTTCCCAGTGAGTCAGGAGTTGGACGCCGTGGAGTGGATTGTGGCCAACCCCCCAGAAGAAGTCCCCAAGCAGTTACTGGACTGCTTGGAGAAGGATGCCAAGAACCTCCAGAAATCTCTGAGCTCTGCAAGTGATGTCCTGCAGTCCCGGCTGCAAAACCTCCGTGGGGCAGCAGAAACCAAAAAGGTAGAACCAGCAACTGTCCCTGCTGCCCACTGCCCTCCTCACATCCCGACTCCCCTTTCCTGGACCTCTGTGCTCCTCCTTTAAATGATCCTTTTCTGGGTTTAAGGCAAACATCCTGGCACATCATGAGACTCTCCAGGGTCAACTCCAGGAGCTGCTGAGCTGGGTCTCGGGCACCACAGAGGCACTGGATGGCAGCGATTACCACTGTGCGAGTGATGCCGACAGCTTGAGTCGCTGCCTGCAGCACTACAAGGTAACCATGGCAATGCCCCTAATCCTTCTGGCTGATGAAGTTACTGTCCTCTGCGCAAAGAAGCTTTTAATCCTGCTTCCCTCCTGGAACCTACCAAGGGTTTGCCCTTACCCTGTGGTCCAGGAGTAACGATAGCGTGTTTGCCCCAAAGCCATTTGTTTCTGTGATACATGAACACTCTGCTTTGGCTGTTTGGGGACCAGGCTCCCATGCAGGCGTGTGCTGAGTACCAGGGAGGGATTCCCACTGGGTGCTTGAGGGACCGAGCTGCTTCCTCCATGGGGGCTCTGAGAGCCCCCTCCATCACACCTACCTTGGTCTCCAGCGACTGTACAAGGTGCTGAGGTTCCCCTCTGCATTTATTCACCTTGCAGTGATAGCTTTCATGGTGTAGTCAGTCCGGCATCTCCTGCATACTGGTAGCACCTTGGCCTTCAAATCAGGGGCTTGAAGGCTTTGAGAGCCAGGGGCTGGCAGGTGGTCACTGTGGGCTGGATAGGGCTGCTGGCAGACCAAGGGCAGCCCGAGCAACCTCTGGCGAGGTGCTGGAGGTCCAGTGCAGAGGAGCTGTGCAAAGTTGCTGCTGTGTGATGCTGTCCCCTCGATGCTGAGTGAGCTTTTGGGAGCGTTCTGGTGTTCCTGGAATGTACTGGTGTGCTGACAAAGCACTTTCTTGGGGGTGCATGTCTCCACATGTCCCATCTGCGAGTGGCAGAGGAGGAAAGCGCTAGCTGGAGAATCGTTTGGCCTGACAGGTCCTTCCTCTCCCCTCAGGAGCTGAAAGAGCCCCTCGCTGACACCAAGTCTCAGCTGGACACCACTGCCTTGGACATTCAGATCCTCATCTCAGAGCACGCCCAGGACTTGACCCCTCAGCAGAGCAGGCAGCTGCTGAGGCTGCTCCATGAGCTGCAGAAGGCTTTCCGAGACCTGTCAGAGCGCGTGGCCACGCGGGTGGAGGTCCTGCAGGTCTGTCTCCAGCAAGCGGAGCAGACGGATCAGGTGAAGGTTGTGAGACATCCGCTCCCTGGCCGCAGTTTGCTCGCTGAGCCCTGCCCAGCCACAAGACCGTGCGCTGAAACACATCCTACTTGGGATTTCGTGTGCATGCCACTCACGGTTTATGACTTCTCATTGCACATCATGAGCTTCCTCTAAAGCCTTTCTCCTTCCTACCACGTAACTCCCAGGCGGAAAGTCGCTTTCCTCCCAAAAGATGGAGCCCAGCCGAGGTCTGGGGAGCCGAGGTCTTGGGGAGCGCAGCCAGGCAGTTCTCTGCTAAGACATTGAGTTGCTTTGTGCTGGGTGGAACAAATCCTGGTCTCTGTAACCCCACCAGAACATCCCTCTGCAGAGATGCCTGCAGATCTCCGGGCTTGTGCCATCACACAGCCAGGTGTCTCTGTCCCAGAGGTGTCCCAAGGCAGCAAGCAGCTGCAAAAGCAAATCCTTGGGTCTCCGCTGCCCGTCACTGCATGGATCCTCTTATTCAGGATGGGATTAATGTGGTTTTTCTTAACAGTTGCTCTCTGTACCTCTTGCCTGTCCTCTCTGGAGTGTGTGTGTGTATATTAACCGGTTTGCTTTGCTTTTTCAGATTGAGTGTGCGCCCATCCTAACCCAGGAAGAACTCGCTTTGCAGCTGAAGAGCTCTTAAGAAGGCTCTTTCAATTTGCTTCTGTTGTTTATCTTATGACCGGGAGACACCCAGCGCACAGTGGTTTTTTGCACCCAAGTTTGTACATCACCTTGCTGAAACGCCCGGTGAAATGCCAAAACCGGTCTATGTCCCCTGTGGGGAAGGGGGACACAAACGTTGCAGGGGGCTTTCAGGTCACATCATGCTCAATTGCTCAAACAGGCGCTTCTGTGTTGTGCTCTGGCAGCAAAACGGAGGAGCTGGATCAGCTACGGAAAGGTTTTTCTCTCTTCCTGGGCTCCCTCTCCACCCCTAGGATCAAATCCAGCAGCTTTAGGCTGCGTGGGGCTCCATGGTGGTGCTATCTCACCTTGTTCTGTCCTCTCCCCACATGAGTTTCTGCTGCACTTATAAGGTTGAATGGAAAAGGCATGGGAACTCTGGGGTGAGCTCTCCCAAGTGGGGAGTGTGGGACCTGGAGCGTAGCTCCACGTGGGGCTGGACGGGTTTCTCAGAGAGCAGATCCAGAGAAGCCCACTCAGGCGGTGCCAGATGTGTTGGGAACACTTCCCTCTTGGTGAGGACTCTGCACTTCAGCTCCGTTCCCACAGTCCATGAGCCTGAGATGGAGAGGGAGCCTGTGGAGACCTGCAAAAGCCATTCTCTGTGCTGCATCCTCATCTTCAGGAGATGCTCCAGCTGTAACCTCTCGCCTTGCTTTTCAGCGATGTGCGTGACCGGAGGTGTGACGCTGGTACTAACTGGTCCCTCTCCTCTTCCCTCTGCCCGCAGACGCTGCAGGAGCAGCAGGCAGCCCGGACACAGAGCCTGGCTGAGCTGAGCCGATGGCTGTGCCAGGCAGAGGACACGCTGGCAGAGCAGCAGCGAGCAGCCAGCAAAGGGGACCTGTCCACCTTGCAGCAGAGGCAAAGTGATGTTAAGGTTGGTGCTTTAAAAAAAGAGGAAAATAAAGAAGAAAAGGAGGGAGGGGGGGTGTTTTGGAAGGCAGAGGGACTCGGTGCTGTCACAGCAGCACGTGGAGCCTTACGGCACCTTCCTCTCTAGGAGCTGCAGAGGAACATGCACACCAGAGCTGCCTCCTTCACCAGCGTCCTGAAAAGCACAGAGGAGTTTTTGGAGGAGAACAAGGCAAAGATGGAACCTGGGGAGCTGGCAGCCCTGCAAGAGAAGCTCCAGCACGCCAAGGAGCAGTACCGGTCGTTGCAGGAGAGGACAGAGACAGCCCAGAAGGAGCTGGAGAGCGCAGTGTCTGCTGCTGTGCAGCAGGAGACTGAAAAGGTGACTTGAGGGGAGCTGTTAGTGCCTGGCTGCTGCTGAGGGGGACAGTGAGGCCTGGTGGATGCAGTCGGATCATTGTGGGGGCCTGGCAGCCGTCTGGGTGATGTGGTGTGAAGCAATTTGCCCATCCTTCCTGTCTGTGTGGTGCCTCTTCCTGGACATCTCTCTCAGGAAACACTTTGGGAGTCGCAGCCACAGATGAGCTGGAGCAAAAGGCACCTTGCTCTGCATTTGGGCCACCCTCTACCGGGAGTGTGAGCCCATGGTGGCCATGGCTGTGCACATGGAGTCACAGCCCTTCAGGGTGGGGGACCCTGGGCTGCATCAGGGTTAGAAATGCAGCGTAATGGAGAGGCTTGAGTTTACTGACCCCCTTTCAGAGAGCTGCAAAGCCTTTTTGGAGGTCTCTATGTGTCCCAGATGTTTGCAGTGGCTGGAAAAGCATTTGGGAGTTGATTTTTGTCCCTGTCCCCCGTGCAGCCTTTGGCTGAATGGGCACAAACCGGGGTCATGCTTATTGGGAGCCTTTGTGCTTTCAGGTGAAAGCTGCCAAAGAGCTGGAGGAGAACAGCAAGAAGATCGAGTCCCTTTTGAAATGGGTGGCATCGCTGGAGCAGAAGGGAGGGCTCCTGGAGTACAGACTGCACCCCATTGAGCAGGCACCAGGCCTGCGAGAGGGGACAGGCGCTCAGGATGTCCCTGACAGCCACGTCGTGGGAGTGGGCAGCGCTGCCGAGAGCCTGGACGAGCAGTACGAGAGGCTGAAGGTCAGGACCAAGACCTCATCCCCCTCAAAGCTTTTCCACCCCAGGCTCCAGCTGCCGATGCAGCTGAGAGCGGGAAGGGGGGTGTTAGGTGGGTCTGGCCCCCAAAATGTGTTCAGGGTGATTTTTCCATCTGGGAGACTGGGGAAGCCTGCCGTAGGGAGGACACGTGCTGTACTGGGGGGGGTGGGCACAGCATGGTGCAGTTGGTGTAATTAATTCATGTTGATCACCTTCTTGGCCAGAAAAGGGAGGGTATGCTCTTGTGGGAGCTCCAGCCTTGGGGTGTTCCCCCACCTTGGTGTACAGGAGGGTGTGAAGGTTTGTCGTGCCTGGCCTCACTGCACCCACTAGGTGCTGGTGGGCAAGAGACCCTCAGCCTCAAGCATCACCTCTGCTCACTGGCATGTTTCAGGCCCAGCACCAGGAGCTGCTGTCCCAGCAGCAGGACGTCATCCTGGCCACACAGTCAGCACAAGCTTTCCTGGACAAGCATGGCCAGAGCCTGGCTGGGGAGGACCGGGACCAGCTCCAGGGCCGTCTGGCAGAGCTGAAGGACCAGTACTCAGCTTCCCTCTCGCAGTCAGAGACGCGGCTGAAGCAAGTGCAGGTCCTGCGGGACGAGCTGCACAAGTTCCTGCGGGATCACGGGGAGCTGGAGGCTTGGCTGAAGCAAGCGGAGCAGGATCTGGAGGGGATGTACAAGGGTGGCAGCGACCCCGCAGCCCTCCGGCAGCTGCTCCTGCGCCAGGGGAGCTTCTCAGAAGACGTGATCTCCCACAAAGGCGACCTGCGGTTCGTGACCATGTCAGGGCAGAAGGTGCTGGATGCAGAGGGAGCTGCTGGGGACGCCGGGTCCCAGCCGCTGACTGGGAGCGTGGTGAGGAGCAAGCTGGAGGATGCGACGCAGCGATACACCGCGTTACACTCCAAGGTATGGGAAGGGCTTTGTGAGGCTGGGAGTTGAACCCTGGGCTCTCTTCTCCTTCTGTGCCTGTCAAACGAGCGGGGATGTTTCTCTCAAGGTTGGCTGGACTTCTAGCATGTTTTTAGGACAAAGGTTGTCATCTTTAGGGCTTGGGCAGGAGTAACACCCCCATCTTGGTGTTGATCACCATGTTGCCTCCTGTAATTCCTTTAACACGTATGGGGTTTCTTTATTGTTTTTCCTTTCTTGATGAGATCCATGTGCTCCAGCGGTGCCCAGGTTTCTGGGTGCATCCTCCCATTAATGGCTCATTGCTCCTTTGTAGTGCACCAGGCTGGGCTCCCACCTGAACACCTTGCTGGATCACTACCAGCAGTTCCAGGACGCGGCTGAGTCTCTCGGGACGTGGCTGCAGATGAGCGAAGCTGCTGTTGGGAACCTGCTCTCAGAGACAGTCTCTTCAGATCCAGCTGTTCTGCAGAAGCAGCTCGCCAGCGCTAAGGTACGGAGGGTCTCTGGGTTCTCTCCTGGGGGGCGTTGAAGCCTGTACAGGAATTTGGCTGCTGCTTTTAAGCCAGTTGCAGGAAAGAGTCTGAAGTGGAGTCCCTCAGGGCTCAGTACTGGGACTGGTACTCTTCCATATATTCATTGATGACCTGGATGAGGGAATAGAGTGTCCAGTCAGCAAGTTTGCTGATGGCACAAATCTGGGAGAGGTGGCTGCTGCACCAGTGTCTGGCATCCAGGGAAGAACAACCCCAGGTACCAGTATATGTTGGGAAGCAGCATAGGTGAGAGGGACCTGGGGGTCCTGGGGGATAGCAGGATGACCATGACCAGCAATGTACCCTCATGGCTAAGAAGGCCAATGGCATCCTGGGGGATACTAGAAGGGGGGTGGTTAGTAGGTCAAGAGCAGTCCTTCTCCCCCTCTGCTCTGCCTTGGTGAGACTGCGTCTGGAATATTGTGTCCAGTTCTGTGCCCCGCAGCTCAAGAAGGACACAGAACTCCTTGAAAGAGCCCAGCACAGGGCACCAAGATGATTGTGAGCCTCTCCTTATGAGGAGAGGCTGAGGGACCTGGACCTCTTTACCTTGGAGAAGAGGAGACTCAGGGGTAACCTCATCAATGTCTATAGACATGTAAAGGGTGAGAGTCAGGAGGCTGGAGCCAGGCTCTGCTCAGGGATGGCAGCGACAGGACAAGGGGCAGCAGGTGTGAGCTGGAGCAGAGGAAGTTCCATGGGAATATCAGGAGGAACTTTTACCCTGTGAGAGTGCTGGAGCCCTGGACAGGCTGCCCAGAGAGGGTGTGGAGTCTCCTTCTCTGGAGACATTCAAACCCACCTGGATGTGTTCCTGTGGGATCCTGCTCTAGCAGGGAGTGGGACTGGGTGAGCTTGTGAGGTCCCTTCCAACTCCTAACACTCTGGGATTCTGTGAATCCATTCAGTTTTTCTGCTGAGAGCAGAGATGCACCCGTGGAGCTGGATGCTTCTGAGAAGGGCTCAGAGTATGGACACGGGGCCGCAGGCACCCCCTGCCCTGTGGGACATCCCAGCAGGGACATGGTGGGGGATGCTCTTCCCATGAGGGTGGCTGGGTCTCATGTGTGACCCACCCATGACTTTGCCCTGTCTCATGTCAAAGCAGCAGCTGCAGGGAGACCTCGCTGAGCACCAGGTACCAGTGGAGAAGCTCCAAAAAGCGGCTCGGTCTCTGCTGGAGATACAAGGGGAACCAGCCCCAGACCACAGGCACATCCAGGAAACAACAGGTACAGAGCGCAGCGGGCACCCGCGGTAGCAGGGATGGTTGGGGGGAGCGTGAAAACCAACCAAGGAGGGAGGAAAGATGAAGGCTCTTGCTTTTGGGGAAAGGTGGGGCAAAGGCTGCATGTCTTCAGGGTTTGTGTTTGCACATGGGGAGGGCTGCCATCCAGTCGGGCTGTTCATTGGGGTCCTTGTCTCACTGCTGAGGTTGGGGATGGGAATTGGCCGTCAGCGAGAGGCTGGCAGGAGCCACATGTGGTCCTTGCAAGCGAGAAGCTCTTTGCCACTGACTCTCCTTTGCACCGAACTCCACAGACACCATCGTGAGCCGCTTCCAGAGCCTCTCCCAGCAGATGGCCGAGCGCTCAGACCTGCTCCAGAAATCCATCGCCCAGTCCCAGAGCGTCCAGGAGAGCCTGGAGAGCCTCCTCCAGTCGGTGACTGAGATGGAGAAGAGCCTGGAGGGAGAGCAGCCAGCCATGCTGTCTTCTGCATCCATCCAGGACTCGCTGGCCGCGAGCACGGTAAGGCTGGACCCCTGCCTCAAATGCACCCGTCTGTGGGTGGGTGCTGGGACACTCCTTCAGAAAGCATGGGGAGCCCTAAACAGCGATGTGAGTGGAGCCTTTGTGTAGTTTCTTTACAAGAGGACACAAACCTGTTGTATGTCTCTCGCTCCTGCTGACGAGGAGAGCTTAGATAGTGGGGAGCAGGGAAAGGCAGTGGAGGTTGGGGAGAGGAGAAAGGAAAGGGAAGCCAGGGTAGAAGACTACTTGTGCCTGCCTGCTCTTCCCTAAGGGTGGCCAGCTCACTCTTGCTCCTAAAACGGCATCCTTTGTGTGTGCTTGCTGCAGAAGCTGAAGCAGGACATCGCCAGGCAGAAGAGCTGCTTGGAAGCCACCCGTGAGATGGTGACAAGGTTCATGGAGGCGGCGGACAGCCCCACGGCTTCCGCCTTGCAGGGCAAGCTGGCAGAGGCGACGGAGCATTTTGGCAGGCTGTGCCAGCGGCAGCGGGAGAGGGAGGACATGCTCAAGGGTCTCCTCCCAAAAGTTGAGCAGTATGAGCAGCTCTCAGAGAAGTTGCAGCAGTTCACAGAGAGCAGAACGCGGATGTTGGCATCTGGGAACCAGCCAGACCGGGACATCGCTCACTTCTCCCAGCACATCCAGGTGAGATGCAGGAGGAGAAGCCTCCACCTGTTGTTGAGTTGCTAGGGCAAGGCAGTGATTTCTTCCCAGGCAAAGCCCCTGGTTCGCTCCCAGGCTGGCAGGACCTACAGGACCTGTGCTGGCTCTTTGCCTGGGGAAGGGAGTGCGGCAGGAGAGGCTGAGGCTGTTTTCCAGCAGGGAGAGAGGGGAATGGCATTTCCCTGGAGCCAGGCTGGTTTTTCAAGGGACCTCTAGCCAGACTCTTGGGGGCCCGTCCAAATATAGCAAGGTTTTAGCAATTAAGACTCCAGGGGGTTAACACAGCGAAAGGCCCGAGTGCTGGCAATAAATGCAGCGCAGGATGTGACAAAGCCCTCAGAGATGCTGTGGATCCTGATGACCACAGCCTCAGAAATGCTTGAGCTCAGTGTAAAACCAGACACTTGTGCTGTGGGGGAGTTGATTTGGCTTGGTCTGGTGTGTTTCCCCCCCATGCCACTCACCACATGGCCTCATGCCAGCACTGGGGAAGGTGGGACGTGTACCCACCAGCTGCTTGAAGTATGTGCTGAGCTGGAGCTGGAGCAGCAGGTGGGATGGGAGGGACGAGGCCATGCCCACCCATTCGGTGCTGGTGCAATTCGCGGTGCTGCCCGCAGAGGGTCTCTCATCCAGGACATGGGTCCATCTGGTCGGTGCCCTCTGCCCAAGCCTACTCGCCAAGGCACCGGCACCATCACCCTTTGCTCTTGGCAGGAGCTGAATTCAGAGATGAAGCAGCACCAGGAGGACCTGGCGGTCCTGGAACACCTGGCTGCAGAGCTGAGCTCCTGCGGCTTCGCCCCTGGTGCCTCCCAGCAGCAGGAGAAGCTGCAGAGCCTGAAGAAAGACTTCCTGCAGCTGCAGAAGGTGGCAAAGGAGAGGTGAGTCCCAGGGACCCAGCCAGCCCCGCGGGGAGGTGAGTTTGGGGGGTGGTGGTGTGGTCAGAGCAAGACCCTGAGGAGATCTGCTTTCCATGGAGGGGGCACAAGTAAACTCTTCCTGCCTCCCTTCTCCCACACCAGGAGACGTCAAGCAGCTCGCTCCAGCTGACGCTTTAAAAAAAGCCTTGGCTGGGGGCGTTGTGAAATATTCCTGGTGCTGCAGGAGCCGGCGTGCGTGCGTGGGGGGCTGCCATGGCTCTGTCCCACAGCATCTTGCCGGAGGGGAGCAGGGTGCTGGTGGGGGAGCAGGAGCCAGCTCAGGATGTGCTCTCCTTGGAGGGGGTGACAGCAGAGAGTCCCCAAAAGCGGGGTTAAAGGGGAGGGCTAGCAGCAGCTTGAGCTCAATTGGTCACGGCGGCATGAGCAGGGTCAGAGCCACAGCTCACCCATGTCCCTGGGGGGGGTGACACCGCCCCAACTGTGTCTGCAGCCTCCCTGGTGAATACAGGGAGGGTGATGGGGATAAGCAGCTGAATCCCATCATAACCCCCAGTAATTCAGCATCATTCAGAGAACAACCTCTGGCCAGCCCCACAGAGGGACTCGTGGCTCCCAGCTCAGGGGGCTGCCTGGTTCCTCTGGGACAGGCTGAATCAATGAGCCAGGGAGGATGGGCAGCACAGCCTGCCCACCCCCGGGCTTGCAGCTGGCTGGGACGGGATGCATGAATGAACTCTGTCATCCCAAAGGCTTCCTTCCCCCCCTCCCCACACAAAGACCCCGGTGCGAAGCTGGTGCGCGGCGGCTGTGGTGGTCCCGTGGTGATGCTGGAGCAACCCCAAAAGTGCCACTGGCTGCAGCTTGAGGGGGGCCAGCAGCAGCAAGGGGCTGGCTGCAGCACGCATCCCGCTTTGGCTGGCACTTGTGAGCGTTGTTCCTAAGCAACATCTCGGGATAATGATAAAAAGAAGGGATTCTGGAGACACAACTGGGCTACATTCAGGCGGGGGTAATTGGAAGGCAAAGCACGAGCTCTGACTCTCTGAAACCTTTTCACTCGCAGAGAAAAGGATGCCTCGTCCTGCCAGGAGCAACTGGACGAGTTTCGGAAGCTGGTCGGAGCCCTGAGGAAGTGGTTGAGGGAGAGTGAAGGCAAAATGCCGTCTGCTGAGACCTCCCTGGGCACCCAGGAGCTGCACAGGCGCAGGCAGCAGATCCAGGTGGGCAGGAGCTGGAACCAAACTGGGAATGTTGGCCAGCTGGTGTGGAAATGCCAGAACGTGACATAAATCCTGAGAAGCAAAGTCCTAGAAGGTGGTTTAGGGTGTTGGGAATCCTGTGCTTCTCTGTGCAGCCCCACGTGTGTGCAGCCCATGGTCCCTGGCTGGTGGGGAAGGTAGGAGTGGGAAGGTTCTCCTGGGCATCGGCTGTTCCCCTCCCTCCCTCAGGATTTGGGAGCAGGAGACCTGAGCACACATGGTTTTCACCAAGTGTTTCCCCTTGCTAGACAGGGAAGGCAGCTTCCCCCGCTCCTCCCCAGCACCAGGATGCTTTAACGTCAAGATAACACCCAAGGTTTGACTCGGAGGCAGAGCAGCATCTGCTGAGTCACCCGCGGCACCCACCGGGCTCTGCCAAAAGCTGCGGGGACCGGACTCGTGTGAGGCTGGGTTTTGTCAAGAGGAGGAGGAGGGAGATCCCCGAAACAGTAGGAGGGAGAAGAAGGTTTCCTGTGAAAGACCTGCTAGTTAGGAAAGAGCTTTCTGCTCCTAGGTTTCCCCCCATGAAAATAAACATAAAGCCACCCGCTCCCCGCTGCGGGCTGCGTGCCATGTGCTGCCCTTTTCCAGTTCCACCGGTGTTGGTACCACCCTGGTGAGTGCCTGCAGAGGTGATAGGTGAGGAAGGAGGGTCGTGGCAGGGGCATGTGCAGCCTCTCACCCCGGCCTCTGCTTTTGAGCAGGATCTCCTGGAGGAGTGGAAGGGGCATGGGGCTCAGGTCGAGGAGATTGGCCGCAGAGGGACCCTCCTGGAAAACCTCATCGTGGAGATTACAGCCCCCGATGCCCCGGCCAAGGCAGGTGAGTCGCAGCCCAGCTCTCCTGAGGATGCCTCTTTCCTCAGTACTCTCCTTGCTCTTGCCCAATTTGCTCTGAGCCCTCCCTGAGCGAAAAAATGGGGCAGTTTCCCCTCCTTTTAACACATTTCAGTGGTCTGAGTATCATGATGCTCAGCTGAGTCGCTGCTGCTTGTTGCGTTAACACATCAGCGAGCTCTTGGAGCCACCAGCTTGGCTTCACATTGCTGGACCTGTAGCCAGCGCTGGCTCACCCTCTGTCATGAGCCCGGCACGGGGACATGTGATGCTGCTCAGATGGAGCTTGGGTGCTTCTAGCTGCAGCAGCGCAGGGGGTCCGGGCTCCCAGCACCATGGGGAGCATGTGGAGGTGGCTCCTGCTTCTCTTGGTGATGTGCCTGTGGGCTGGAGTGTTTTAATAAAACTCCAGCGTTGGGGTTTCGTATCTGGATGAAGCTTCAGACCGTGTTGCTCAGGCGTGATTTACTCATCTTTTTGGCTTCAAGTCTGCGAAGCAATGAGATTATGTCTGGTTTGTTTGGAAACCAACTGAAAGATACTTTCCAGCTCGGGAGAAGAAGTTCCCAGCCTCTCATCCATGATGGGCATTTATGGGAATTCACAGCCTAGATTTGTTTCTTGGGGTTAACGGGGTGAGCAGGTCGGTGGGGAACCCCCAAGAGAAATGGGGAGAGGCTTGTTGTGGGTGACTGAAGCCGCAGCCCTTTACATCTGTGGCAGCTTTAAAAATAGGTGGTTAGAAAGAGATTTACCCAATTAATGCTTCTATTTAACCCCCCTGCCCCTCCTTGGCTGTGAACATAACGTAGCTACAATATTGGGTGTCCGGGGAGGGGACACAGACGTGTCCTGCCTGGACCCTCTTGGCAAAGAGTCTGCACCAAGGCGGGTTTAAATAGCTCCATCCCGTGTGGAACAGAGAGTATGGAGGAGTAAATCTCTGCAGGGGAGTTATCTCCCCGGGGAAGGCATGCAGCAGTCTCGCTCGGTATCAGAATCCACAAAATTGGGCTCAGGGAAGCAGCTTTCCAGGTGTGGAGAGGTGGTCCCCAGGATTATGGTCCATCCTGGTGATGATGGGAGAGGTGTCCATCTCTGGACGGCGTTGTCTCTTCTGCTTCTGGTCTGGAGAGGCAGGAGCAGCCCCAGGAAAGCGAGAAGAAGGGTGTGTGTGGGAGAAATAAGTGGGCTCCAAACCCAGCTAATGCCGATCACTCAATGCCGAGCCAGTGGGTTTATCAGCTCCAGGCAGGTGGGCCGGTGACGATGCCGTGTCTGTGCTCGGTGGCCAGTGTGGTCTGTGTCATGGAGGGGCTGTTCATCGCTTGCTGTCTGCATTCCTAATGCATCTGTCTTGTCCCTCTGTCTGTCCCCATCCCCTCTGCTCAGGTGCTGCGCTGCCCACACCGGGAGGGTCGGTAGGCAGCGTGAACGGATACCACACGTGCAAAGGTGAGCCCGCTGTCACCGCTGTGCCGGCACGTGCGTGCCGAGGCTGCTTCACCATCTCCCTGTCTGGTTTTGTCTGTGCATTTCCATCCTGAGAATATAAACCACAGTGTGACACCGTCAGCGTCCCAGCGCAGGTGCAATGAGCCTGCAAATAGGCTCATGGGTCCTCAGTAGCCGGAGCCACAGGATGGGCAGGCAGTGATGGAGGACATAGGTCAGGCTGAAGGACAGTGAGGGGCAGCTTTGGGGAGCAACAGCACCTTGCCACCCACCCCATCAGGTGGTGATAAAAGCTGATAAATGGGGGAGATTGTTTTCAGGCCCTCAATTAAATTTATTGGTTCTAAGGGATTAGGGTGGCATCCAACCCTTCAGTTTGCAGAGCTGTTTTCATTAGTGCCCCTTATCTGCTGTTATCTCACGGGTTTGATGAGATCGTAGGTGCGTGAGAACGGCTTCGTGTTTGGGTGTCTGATTATTTAAGTATTTAATTGATGATTTATCAGGGGTGACATTGTGAAAGGGGAGCTCGGCTCACATCAGTCTCATGAACTGTCAGCATGTGTAGATGGTGCAGCTGGAAAGGCACCTCTGGCACGAGAGAGAGGACAACCTGACATCATTCTGCAGACAGACGGATGGCCATGGGGTCTTTTGTCCTCCTTTTGGCTGCCCAGGGTTAGATTAGTACCGGATGGTCCAGTTTAAGATGAGCAATGTGGTCAGTGGTCCTCATCTCAGGCTGCTTTTTTTGGAACCAGATCTAACTGAGATCCAGTGTGATGTGTCGGATGTGACCCAGCAGTACCAGGCCCTCGGCACAGCGCTGCAGGAACGCCAGCAGCAGCTTTCAGCTATGCTGGAGAAGATGGAGGAAGTGCAAGAGGAGGCAAGCTCCATGTTGAAGTGGCTGGAGTCGAAGGAACAAACGTTGCTGGAGCTGGATGCCTCCTCCTCACCCACCAAGACGGAGACAATGAGAGCTCAGGCTGAGCACAACAAGGTAACTTCTCCCCTGGGGCAGACAATGGGGGTGCTGAGCATCTCCTCCCAAAGGTGGACCAGGAGGATTGGCCATAAGGGTCTGCCCCAGTTAATGGGCTTCCCTGTGCTAGGAGCCACGGGTGGGTTCGTGGGGCGCGAGCCCATGCGCTGGATTCGGCGTCTTCGCTTTCAGACCTGGTGGTTCCAAGCATTTGGCTCAGGGGGAAAGGAGCTTATCTCATAGCCCTTGTTTCTGTCACTCCCAACTTCTCCTGGAAAGCAATTCCCAGCCTTCCCCTGCTCCTGGAGCCAGATTAGCTCATGGTATTGCTAATCAAACAATAGGATTTCATTAAAGAGCAGAGAACAGAAGTTGTCTGAGTCCAGCTCATAGCTGCTGCCTCCTGATGTCATTCTCCTTCGTGGTTCCATTCTCCTCTATGGTTTCATTCTTCTGCCCCGTGTCTCAAGGAACTCCAATGTCCATTTTCCAGGCGTTTCTGGCTGAATTGGAGCAGAATGCTGGGAAGATCCAGGGGGTCAAGGAAGCTCTTTCTGGCTTGCTGGAGAAATACCCCGATTCCCCAGAAGCAGCAAACTGGAAGAAGATGCAGGAAGACCTGAGTAAGTGCCTGAAGCACTTGGGGTGAGCCTTCTGTCTGGAAACATCACGTTAGGAGAGGTTGGGGATCGCAGGGCGATTCCAAAGTCACGGCAGAGCGGAGTCACTTCTAATTAAAATCCATTAAAAGGCGACCTTCTCTGCAAGCTGTCTGGTGTATGAGGTGTTCCTGAGACAAGGAGCTGTCCTGATTAATGACATCTCAGTGGTGGATGTGTATTTTAAAGGCTGCCTCCTCCTTCAGCTACTTGGTTTTATTAAAAAAAAAAGCATTATACAAAAAATATTAACGATACAGGTTGATTATTGTGATGAAAAGCTTCACCTCTTGATAGGAAATGCTAGTCATTAGTAAGGCTATCCTAGCTAATTAAATGTTGACTAAACGAGACCATGTGTTTAAAAAAGAAGCCCAGAGATTCTCTTCTTTGAAATAGCAGGACCGAGTTTACGGAGTTCTCCATCCAGGAGATCTGAATGTGCTGTGTGAGGACTGGGGCACATGAAAGTATCCTCATTTATCGAGCCAGGGATGTGAGATGGCTCACCCAAGGTCAGACCAACTCATGGCAGTAGTGACTAGAGCGCAGAAATCCTGCTTGCAAGGTTTTGGGTTGGGGTTTTTGTTTTCTCCTCTCAGCTTCAAAGACCACGTAGCCTTTAGAAACCGGCACCGGCTTATTAGATGGAGAGTGAATAGAGCCACCGTAGTTCTCTTGGAATGCTGAGGAGGTTTCCCATCGGGGAAGGGCAGAAAAACCTTCTCACCGGAGCGGTGGGGTGGCCAGGAGCGTGCCCACCACCAACACCACCCGTGCTTCAGATTGCAGGTGGGAAAGAGCCAGCCAAGCCACGGCCGAGCGGCAGCAGAAGCTGGAGGAGTCGGCGAACCAGCTGGCCAGCTTCCAGGCTGCTGAAGCCCAGCTGCGGCCCTGGCTCCTGGAGAAGGAGCTGATGATGAGCGTGCTGGGACCCCTCTCCATCGACCCGAACATGCTGAACGCGCAGAAGCAGCAGGTCCAGGTGAGCTGGGAGCTGCAGATGC
The DNA here is from genome assembly GCA_013400835.1 of Zapornia atra. Lineage (NCBI taxonomy): Eukaryota > Metazoa > Chordata > Aves > Gruiformes > Rallidae > Zapornia > Zapornia atra. Next base: position 91,945 of record VZTU01022699.1, read on the forward strand.
ATCTTCCACGGTGGGGTCAGGGCAAGGACAGGAAGGGAGGGAGGGTGTCTTGTCTCATCTCCCCTGGCGTGTGAGGCAGTGAGTGGCATGTGAGTTGTTTTGTGAGTGCTCTGCCACAACGGTGAGCGTTGGGAGACATCACAGCTCCTCTTCCAAGTCGTACAATGTGTTGGGTTGGAAGGGACCTTCAGAGGCCATCTAGTCCCATCCCTGCAGTGAGGAGGGACATCTTCACTAGATCAGGTTGCTCAGAGCCCCATCAAGCCTGACCTTTAATGTCTCCAGGAATGGGGCCTCCACCACCTCTCTGGGCACCCTGTGTCAGGGCAACTGCTCAGCCAGGCAGCTCAGAGCATCCACCACCCTCCTAGTGATGCCCTCCTCACCCCGCTGAGCCCAAACTACCGCGAATAACTTGGAAGGGGTGCGGTGCTCGAGCTCCTTTCCTGCACTGCATTGACTCATCAGTGAATCACTTGGCCCCTCTTGGAGCGTGAAATCACTTTAAACAAGACCTGTGCTGATGTTCTGCAGGACTTGCCAGTGCTGCTCCTCCACCTGGCAGCAGGCCCTTCCCGTACCTTCTGACGTGTCTGCCACCATCCACTCTGTAAAAGAAAATGCCCCAGTTGACATAATTAACTTCCTTTCTGGTTTAACTGGTTTGTGTTACGTTGCACAGCAGCAGGACAAATAAGAGAGCTGGAGTCAGACCCCTCCCAGCTTTCTAAGTTGGAAGGTCACAATGAATTGCTGTCCCACCCCAGGGCTCGTTCCTATGGATCCTCTGGGCTGGATGAAGCCCCTGAGGTCTGGTTTGTTTTGACTGTGTGTACTCAGAGCTGTCAGCTTAATGCAAACATCTTCATGTTATTTCTGTTCCAGTTTATGCTGAAGGAATTTGAAGCTCGTAGACAACAGCATGAGCAGCTCAACCAGGCAGCTCAGAGCATCTTGACTGGCCCTGGAGATGTTTCTCCATCCACCAACGAGGTGCGGGAAGAGCTCCAAGGGGTCAATGAGAAATGGTCTGAGTTAACAGAACGCCTCAACTCCCGCTCCAACCAAATTGACCAAGCCATAGTGAAAAGCACCCAGTACCAGGAGCTCCTCCAGGGCCTCTCTGAGAAAGTGAAGGCGGTTGGGCAGCGCCTGAGCAGCCAGCCTGCCATCAGCACGCAGCCTGATGCCGTGAAACAGCAGCTGGAAGAAACCAGTGAGATCCGCTCGGACCTGGAGCAGCTAGAAGAGGAGATTGCAGAGGCTCAGACCCTCTGTGATGACCTCTCTGTCCTGATTGGGGAGCAGTATCTCAAAGATGAGTTGAGGAAACGTCTGGAGACGGTGGCGCTTCCTCTCAAAGGGCTGGAAGACCTGGCAGGTGAGACAGGGAAGTTGGGATGTTGAACTCCACTCCTGGTTCTTGCCAAAGGGCTCTCCCACCACTGGATTTCTGAGAAAAATAGGAGAAGCATCACTTACCAGTTTTTTTAGGGTACTTCCTGGGTGCTGTATGTAGGACCAAGCACAGGAGACTTCACACCCCAGGCATACCTGAGCCTGGAGGGTGAGCAGGCATAGACTCATAGGATGTGTTGGGTTGGAAGGGACCTTCAAAGCCCATCTTATCCCAGCCCCTGCAGTGAGCAGGAACATCTGCACCAGATCAGGTTGCTCAGAGCCTCATCAAGCCTGACCTTGAATGTCTCCAGGGATGAGGCCTCCACCACCTCTCTGGGCAACCTGATCTGCCACCCTCAGAGTGAAGAACTTATTCCTAATGTCTAATCTAAACCTGCTCTGCTCTAGTTTAGATCTGTTGCCCCTCATCCTATCACTCCATGCCCTTGGGAATGGTTCTTCCCCAGCTTTCCTGTAGGTCCCCTTCAGGTATATTCAGTCCCGCTGACATGGCTCTTGGACAAGCCCACCTGGCTTGCAGAGCAGCGTGGCATGTGCTGTGCTTGGGGGGAAATATTAAAAAAAGAGGTCCCTAAATTCAGAATGAGACATGGAGAAGACCCAGCAGCCCCCCTCTGATCTTGGGATGCCTCCTCTGGCTTCTAAGAGGTCATATTTAGGGACTGGTCAGGAGAGCTGCGCCTACTGCGTTACCGATGCCTGTTGCTACTTAGGAAATTCATGAATCAGCGAGCGAGAAGGCTGGTGATGCAGTGGAGACCTCCTTCCTGTTAATCAAAACACAGTTGGTGCATCTGAGATGATTTTAAATAATTGCACTTTGCTTATTTGATTTGGGCTTAATTGTGGCGTTCTAATCTGGTTTCCATTCCAGGCGACCGGATGAACCGACTGCAGACGGCGCTTGCAAGCTCCCAGCAGTTCCAGCATATGTTTGATGAACTCAGGACCTGGCTAGATGACAAACTGTGCCAGCAAGCTCAGAGCCAACCTATTTCTGCTAAACTGGAGAGGCTACAGAGCCAAATTCAGGAACAAGAAGAGTTCCAGAAGAGCCTCAACCAACACAGTGGCTCCTACGAGATGATTGTCGCCGAGGGAGAAGCTTTGCTGCTTTCGGTCCAGCCTGGGGAGGAGAAGACCACTCTGCAAAACCAGTTGGTCAGCCTCAAAACCCACTGGGAAGAGCTCAGCAAGCAGGCTGCTGACAGACACTTGAAGCTCAAGGACTGTTTGCAGAAAGCTCAGAAGTACCAACGGCACACAGAGGACCTCCTGCCTTGGGTGGAGGACTGCAAGGCAAGGATGTCAGAGCTGGAAGTAACTCTGGACCCGGTGCAGCTGGAAGCGACTCTGCTGAGATCAAAGGCTATGCTGAGTGACGTGGAGAAGCGCCGCTCCTTGCTGGAGATGCTGAACAGCGCCGCTGACATCCTGATTGACGCTTCTCAAACTGATGAGGATGACATTCGGGATGAGAAGGCTGGCATCAATCAGAAGATGGATTCCATCACAGAAGAGCTGCAAGCCAAGACTGGCTCCATTGAAGAAATGTCACAGAGACTCAAGGAGTTTCAAGAGAGCTTCAAGAACATCGAGAAGAAGGTGGAAGGGGCAAAGCACCAGCTGGAGATCTACGATGCTCTAGGGCCACAAGCCTGCAGCAACAAGAATCTGGAGAAGCTCAGGGCACAGCAGGAAGTGCTGCAAGCCCTGGAATCACAAGTGGATTACCTGAAAAACTTCACACAAGGTCTGGTGGAAGATGCCCCAGATGGGTCTGACTGTTCCCAACTCTTAAGCCAAGCTGAGGTGGCTCAGCAGGACTTCAACACCGTGAAGCAGAAGGTAAACGACTGCTGTACGCTGATGGAAAACAAGCTTGAAGGGATTGGCCAGTTCAGTAATCGGGTGAGGGAGATGTTCTCTCAGCTGGCGGATCTTGATGATGAGCTAGACAGCATGGGCCCCATTGGGAGGGACTCTGACAGCCTTCAGTCCCAAGCAGAGGATGTTCGCACCTTCCTGAGCAAGCTCCACAAGCTGAAATCTGACATTGAAGCTTCAGAAAGTGAATGCAAGAAGATGCTGGAGGATGAAGGGAGCCCTGATTTGTTAGGACTCAAACGTGAGTTGGAGACCCTGAACAAACAGTGTGGCAAGCTGACAGAGAGAGGCAGGAACCGTCAGGAGCAGGTTGAAACCACGCTGTCTCGTGTCGAGGACTTCTACAGCAGGCTGAAGGAGCTGACCCACATGACAGCCGCGGCGGAGGAGAATGAGGCCTTGCAGTGGGTGGTGGGAACAGAGGTGGAGACCATCAACCAGCAGCTGGCAGACTTCAAGGTAAGTCTTTATGCTCTAATGTTTCTTAAGTGGTATTCGGTGTGTTTGAAGGTCTGTCTAGTGTTGTGGTCCTCTGTGTAGGACATCTGGTGTTCAGGCTGTCACAGCTTGGTTGGTCAGCGGTTTTGGTGTAGTCAAGTGTGTTTGCTCTGGAGAAGATAAGGTCAACTGCTGGGCTTGGTAGTGAAATGATGCGGAAGGATTTTGTGATTGGGAGGAGGAAAACCTTTTCCCTGCTCTCCTTGGGATGCACAGTGTTGGGGTGCCAGAACATGGCATGCTGAGGCAGTTGGTGTTTAGGATTTTGGAGGGAAGGAGGGATGGGTTTGAACCCATCTCAGCTGTCAGTTAATGTCATCCAAGAGCCTTGTCCAGATCAGCTCATCCTACCTGACCCACCATTCCCACTTGCCATTCACTTCATCTGGGACATCAAGACATCGATTTGGGGGTTCACAGACACAAATAAAACCAGAGAGATGAAGTGTGGGATGAGGGAATAAATAATTCCCACAGGGAATAAAACCCAAACTGAGGTTTGCTGTATTTCCTTGTGTTCCCAGCAAAGACCTGGGAGAGACCCCTGAAGCTTTGCATGAACCACTGCCGGAGGTTGGATTCCTTCCCCTTTATCCGTAGGGTGTCACGGTGTCGGGTCGTGCTGTTACGCCACATTAATTATCTTAATGCCACTTAGAAATTCCCTCACTGGGAAACTTCTATTAGCAATGTGCTCAGGAGCTGCTGATTGGGTTGATTTACATCTGGCTGCTCGTTTCCTGGTGCTAACGGGGGCTGGGAGGGGGAGGTGTTTTTACAGCCATTTACTTTTCATCTCACGGTTAATTGATCCCGGTTCCACCACTTAATAGCTCTGGGAAACCTTCACCTGGACAAGGTGTTTTGGGGATTGGTTACCCCAAAGAAAAGAGCTTGGAGGTGTTAATGGGGCAAACCCCAACTCGCTGGCTCTTGTGTTGGGGTGTCTTCTGCACTGAGCTTCTGTCGGTGGGAAGGATTTAAGTCCTGTAAGATCTCCCACTGTTGCTTGGAATAAATATATCCAAAGAGGAGTTTCTAGTCCTTAAAAAGCAGAACTGTCCTTGAAAAGGGATTATTCCCAGACGAGCAGGTCATTAGAAGCGATGCCATCAGTGTGCGGATGGCTTGGTTGGCTGGGCTGGTGAGCAGAGCTGATGGGCACAGCTCAACCCATCATGGTCTGTGACCTTGAGGATGGCTCTTGAAGGCAACTGTGGCCTGGGCTGTGTGAGCCAAAGGTGTTTTGGGAGGTGGTGAGTCCTCACCCAGAGTCCTGCCTGGGTCACATTGTGCCAATGGGTCTTTGTCTGTGGGAAGGTGAAGGTTGTTGGAAGTGATGGTGGGGCTTCACCAGGTAACAGCCGGGAATAAACCGGGGAGGAAGCAAGAAGGGGGGGATGGAGCGATGGCGGTTGCGTAGCGTGGTTCCTACCGTGTCCAGCGCATCCAGAGAGCAGGTGTTTTTGCACGAGAAGCCTCGTGCAAAGCACATTTGCTGTGCACTTCTCTAAAGGGCAAACCTAGGCCCAGGTACCAATGTGCATGTGGAATGGGCAGGAGCCACCTGCCTGCCATACATGCAGGAGGGAGAGGGGAGAAGAGGTCTGGCTGGGGCTGGGGGAGAACTGGGGAGGAGAGGGAGGGCTTTTCTTGGTTGTGCCCAGCTTTTATTTCTTAGTGCCTCAGACAATACCACAACTGTCTCCCTCCTTGGATGGCAGACAGGATGTGTGCACGGCGTATCCGGGGGGGACGGACCAGCAGCAGCTCCCTGGGGCGACGTGGGGACGCTGCAGCTGAGCACGAGGAGGAGGAGGAGGATGGGGTGGATGGGGCTCTCCAGGAGCGGTCGCGGTCCGTCTGTCCAGAAGGCTCCAATGCAGGCAGATATTATGTCTTAAGGCATTAATTTTAATGAACATCTGTGTAAATGAGATGCAAATTAGGCATGGCCCCAGGGCTCCAGGCGAGTTGCCAACGCAGCCCTGACAAAGGTGGGCACTTCTGGGCTCATTGTGTCCAGATTTTAATAAAGAAGATATATTGAGGGCTCTGATGGAGGCCCTGAACAGATGACTTGGGAAGCAGCTAATAACTCAAAGCCTCCCATGGATTTTTCTTTTCCTGATGGCAAACACCCATCAAACTCGCCCCAAAAGGCCACTAACTACGACAAACCCTGAACTTTGGGAGAACAGCCACCCCTGCGTTTCCTGTCCCCCCCACCCCAGCCCCTTTCCCAGGTCATGGAGGGACTAATCCCTGCGATGGGAGGGATGAGCCCTCTCCTGCTGCAAGTGCTTCTCCCAGCTGGGTTTCTCGGAGGTGGGAGGCTGGGAAGCAGCTGCTGGCTCTTGCTCGGGGTGGGGGGAAGCTTTGTTTGCAGGAGGTGTTTTGGTTCAGCCAGGGGGGTATGACAGTGGGGATGGCTGCGCCAAGGTACTGAGCCCACGCCAGTTCCCATGGCCATGGGCAGCTGGGACAGTGATGCTGGGTAGACCTGGCCTTCAGGGCCTGGGGGAAGGTTTGGTGAGGACCAGCTCTGAGCACCGCGTCAAGAGAAGGTTGTAAGAAACCATCTGGAAGAGACTTCAAGTCCTTTCAGCCCCTGGTTGTGGCTTGGAGCCTGTGGACTGCTTCAGGTACTGCAGAGAAGGAGCAGGGGAGGCTTGGCGATGTTGAGCTGTCAGACCCAAGGAGCTTCCCCCATTAATTTCCCCTGTTAACTCCTGGTCCCCAGTGTGAGTCTAACCCAAGCTGTGACCATTTTTCCATCGCTGCCTCTCTGGAAAGCCCCCTGTTCCTGTATAAAAGCTGGGTTAACCTCTCTGTGCCATGTCTCCACAAGCATCACACCACTGAGTCGGGCTTCTTCAGCTCAAGGACAAGCGACAGCCGCCAGCAAGAGCTCCTCACCAGAGCTTTCAGGCTGGGGCATTTCTTCCTCCGCTCCCTGCTGTCAGCTCAGGTTTCTCAAAGCTTACACTAATATTAAATTTTAATGACTGGAGTCAAATGAGCAACAGGCGAAATGTTACTCAACAGAACAGCTCTGTTGATTCAGTTTAGCAAACAGCAGGATTCCCCAGGGAAGCGATTCCCTGGGCATGGATGAGAGGCGAAGGGTCACGCCAAGGCTTTGGGGGGGGGGTTTCTCCATCGCCGTGCTCCTCAGCATCACTGACTGCTGTCTAGAAGACCCCAGGTTACAACCTTCCCTCCTGAAAGACAGGGCTGGTAACGTGGTTCTTCAGGCAGAGCTTGATGCCACTCAATCAAGAGGATGATCCTCCTCCGTGTGCCCCAAAAGTGGAGGTGAGGGTTTGCCTTGTGCCAGGAAGCCCCAGGCATGGCCTCAGCCAGGAGCATCCATTGGCTGCAGCCGTGGAGACCTGGAGGTGCCTGATCTGGGTGGGTTTGGGAAGGCATCCACCCTGGCATGTGGCTCATCCCCCTGGTTTAGGCAAGCTCAAGGCTGGGTTTTTTTATCTTCTATACACAGGGATTTTGGGCTTGGGTTTGAAAGCCTGGGTCGGGCTGAGTGCCAGCAGGTCAGAGCTGGGACCCTCTTTGAGTCCCCATGTTGATTTTGGAGAAACTCATTCTGTTGCCACATCCCATGTAGGGAGCAGAGCGTAACGCTCAGCACGGGGCAGAGGTGCTGGCAGAGAGTTTGAGGTTCGCTGCAGTCCAGAGCAATGCTCAGCAGCGGAGGGATGCTCTTACCTCCCCAGCTGTATCCTGCTGGCGTGGTTGTGGTTTTCTGGGGATGCCTTCATCCCCGTGACAAAGACAAGAGCAGGAACGGGGCAGCCTACTCAGCAGAGATTTTGGCAAAACTCTGGAGAACTTGACCCAAGAGGAGATAAAAACCCTCAAGCGACCCAACCAAACAGTCGCCTGTCTGGCACAGGTGAAGGTGACACCTCCGTGTGTGGCTGGACCTCCAGCAACTTGCTGTGCCCCTCCCAGCGCCACGCCGGCAGCCCCCGCCGTCACCGCAGCTGCGCTTGGCCCCACGTCTGCTGGCGGCGTTGGGGCACGGTGGAGGAATGCCGGCGAGCCAGGACCTGCTGCAGCTGGCACAGGCCGTGCCGCTTATCCGGGATCTGGCCTCCGAGTGTTAATTAAACCCCACCCTTGGCCCAGCCGGAGTGGGGAGGGGGGTCTGCAGCAGGCAGTGAGGGACCTGCCCCGTCTGACCCTACGGGCGATGCTTTGCTGGAGCAGGGAGTGGAGGGATGAGATGGGATTTCAGGCTTCCTGCCTCTCCTCCCACTGTGGATCTTTTGGAGAGGCTCTTTGAAACCGGCGGTGTTGGGGAGGATGGGGGTTGGGGAAGGGAGGGACTCCCATTTTATTTTAGAGTAGTCAGGGCATCCATGGAGCCCTTGTGCCTCCAGCACCCTCTTTGTTTCCTTAATTAAAAATAGGCAACACCTCCCAGGAGGGGTGGGGGGTGCAGTGAGCAAAGCCCCAAAATAGCATCACTCATCTTGCCCGTTGGCCACCACTCTGCCTAATCCTGCTCCAGGTCCTCCCTGCTCCACCCCAAGTGAAAGGAGTGATTAGCCAGCTCTGTGCCCACCTTGCTGCTGTCCCCTCTTTGCAGGGGGCTCACTTTGGCGCTCTGTTTCTTACTCAGTTCACTCTAAACCAGGGAGCTGACTCGATGCCCATGTTGCTGTCAGCCCTGGATTTCTCCCCAGCGCCACGGCCTGAGGATGCTGCTTTTGGGGGGTGGCCTTTGGGGTATGAGGAGCTCGCAGGCATTGCATCCCCCACATGAGCTGTTGTCATTGCTGGGGGAGAGATGGGACAGGGACGGGGCTGCTTAGCACAGCGTGGCATTTCACAGTGGTGGTTTTACAGGAGGATGGAGGGGGTGTCTCTGACCCAAAGTTTATCCCATTTACACTCATGCACCTTGGGGGGCCTGGGCAAGCACAGGCCCTGATGGCACAAGTGGCTTCTTGTGATCTCTTTTGGGATACACATGTTTGAGGGGCTTATGGGTCCTTCCCAACCCGAGGGATTCTCTGAGTCTGTGGTTTTATCTCCAGGATGGGCAGCTCTGCTCCTGCCTCCACTCTGGGGATGGGCAGAGGGAACCCAGTATGGAGAGTGGGGTTCGCATGGAAACCCAGCATCGCACTGCGGGAGAGTGGGGTTCACATCCATATGCTGGTGTGGACCGTGTTCACCCCAAAGCCCTCAGAGCCCTCATTACCCTGCACATCAGTTGCTGCTCATGGGCACCCAGCAATGCCCAACACCCAACCTGGGCCCCTGGAAAGCTTTTTTGGCAACACCACACCAAAGATCCTGTGGCTGGGGGTGCATTGCTGGCAGGGCAAGAGGGGAGCTGGGTTTTTTGGGATGGGGCAGGGAGCAGGACACTGCCACTTGCTGTGCCCCAGCCTGGTGAGGGTATTTTTAACCCTTCCATGCCCAGAGGAATGCGTGCGGCTCCCGACAGTCGTCCCGTGGGAGCAGCTGGGTGGGATGGGGCTGGGAGTGGGGACAGGCTGCTCCACGGTGTCTTCTCGCTGAACGCTGTCCAGACCTACTTAAAGTATCTCTGGTTAGTATTTTGAGCATCAGCAACACACGCAGAAATGCCTCCTGACAGCTGCTGGGCTGCCTTAAAGGCACCATCTCCCCTTTGGGGTGATAAATAGGGAGGGGCGATAAGCGCTGGGTGCTGGGGGTGTCACTGGCGTGTCACAGAGCTGTGAAGCCTTTGGGGGTCACTGTACTTGTGACCTGGTGATGTGGGGGGGATCCTTGTAAATAGACATTGCTCGTCAGCACACCACAGATGGGCTTTGACCTTGACATCTCAGTGGGCAGGCAGAGGGGCACAGCCACTCCCAGGAGCCCCAGCAACTGAGGAGAAGAGCGAATTACACCAGGAGCTGCTGAGACCCACCAAATCATAGCACAGCTTTTTCCTTTCCCTTCTTCCTCCTCCACCCCCCCTGGGCTGTGATCAAACAGTCCCACTCAGGAGCAGGCTTGTGTCCCCACTCCAAGGCCACCCCCTTGGAGATGCTTTGGTGACCCTGCCAGGTCTCGGCTGAAAGAGGTGGCTGCAGGAACGTCCCTTTGCTGGAGCATGCAGCCGGTGGGGGTGACACTTCACAGTGTTTCTAGGAGAAGCTAAAAATACCAGCTTTGCATAAGATAGGGAGAGCTGAGGATCCGAGGGAGGAGGAGATGGGAAGCTTGTTGTCTGTGGCTACCCCGGGGAACAGCACAGTCCCAGCGGGGCATGGCCGTGGAGGGGGATCCCTGGGGAAGTGCCAGTGGAGCTGATGCAGGACTTTCCCATCGCTCAAGGTGCTCAAGCATCCTTCTCTGGGGAAGGGAGCAGCTGGTGGCCCTGGGTCTGGAGCAGACAGTGGGGTTGGTTCTCCGGGGAGGAGCTGGGGCTTGGATTAGTCACCGCAGCCTTTCGAGAGCAATTGCCAGTTCTTCTGCCAGAGGAGCCGTGTGAAATGTCTCCGGTCCAGAGGGTTCTCTGGATGATGGTAACACTCTTACCTCACCTCCCAGAGAGCCTCCAAGAGCGGATTATTAATCCCCCCATCCCTCACCTCTCCCTGCCCTCCCTGCTGGTTCTGACACTGGACAAGGAGCACCTATGGTGTGCCTTTGCCTGGCACAGACAACGAGTTGGCAGCACCCTACCACAGGCACTGGGCACTGGCAGCATGTAGCCAGGATGGCCAGAGAGCTCAGGGAGCTTCATCCATCCTCCCTCAGCACCAGAGCAAAGCCTGGCAGCCACAGGCAGGAATTTCCAGGAAAACTGGGCAGCTGAAGACAAAAATGGGTGTTTCAGCAGGTTTGCACCAAACCTCCAGCTGTAGGGACCCACTGCCCTGGTGCATGGCTCGACGCTTCACGGGTGGGCCCAGCCTGGGTTGCTGCAAGGCTTTTTTGGGGTGCTCCAGCCATTCAGACAAATCCCAGGGGAGCACCAGGTTCTGCAGCAGTTCCGAGTGCCACGGTGTGGGTCTGTGCCCAAGTACTGCTGTACCACAGGGACTCCAGAGTGGCTTTAGTCAGGAGAATTATTTATGCTGACATGGATATTAGCTGCCTCGCAGGGAAAACTCTTGCTGCAGCTCCTGCAGCCTTGGAAAAATCAAATCAATTAAAAATACCCACCCCAAAATGCAGCACTCCCTGCATCCGCTCATCCAATCTGCAAACTGTGAATTTGGGGCTTTTAACCTCTTGGAAACTTCTTCAGGGGATGTGCAAACCTCCGTGGTGCCAAACGAGGTTTCCATCCCGGATTGATGGGCTCCAGGCTGCAAATGGGTGCTCGAAAGGTGCGCTTGGCTCCCTGTGCTGTGAGCAGCTGCAGCCTGGGAAGTGAGGGATCGCGTTTGAGGGGTCGGTTTGAGGAAGAGGGAATCGGTTTGAAGTTGGCTGCCAGGTGAGGGGATCAGGGGGCCCAGCATGGCACGGTGTGATGGGATTAGCCCCCAGCACAGGTTGGGAGCTCAGCTTGCCCACGCAGCACCCAAATGGCAGAGAACTGGCAAGAGAAGCGAGTTTAGGAGAGCTACAGCACCGAAAGGGAGAGAGAGAGAGAAAACTCCCTCAGCCCTCCTGACAAACGCAGCAAAAGGCTTTAAAAACCCACAGATCCTCCAGTAAAAGAATCCCAGCGAAAACTGAAAAGCGGTTTCCAAGGCAGATTTTGGGGGGGTGTGAGTTGGCTTTGTGCTTTGGTGCCTGGGGGAGGCTGAAACCCACCCCAGTGCCTCTGCTGCGCTGGAGGCTCTCGGTGTTTATCGCCTCTGCCTTGCTTGGATGCGATGCCATGTCCCAGCCCAGCAGTCCCTTGTGCAGCCACCAGCTTGGTGTAACCCACACGGAGCTGGATGCAGTGAAACCCGTGCGGATGGAGCTTGTGGTGCAAAGGCAGGAGGAGTTCTGCATCCAGCCTCAGCCAGGCTGGGCGAGCGGGTGCTGCATTGCCAAGGGCAGGAGGGCACCCAGATGAAGGAGCTTTGATGGTGAAGGACAGCCTTGGCTGGAGCCTGGGCTCTCCACCGCTGTGTCCATGGGAGATGTTGAGCTGTGTCTGGGCTCTCTCGCTCGCCGTGTTAACGCAGGTCCCTCGTTTCCAGCTGCTGAGATGCTTTAAAAGAAAGCTAAAAATATATTGGTTTCCAAATACCACTTTCCCATGCAAACAGAGGCAGCGGCGGCAGGCAGGATGTAACATGGTTGTAAACAGGGTGACATCACCCTGTGACGGGGAAGGCACGCGTCCCCGCGCACCGGGGCCGGTGGCCATATGAGGAAAGCTTGAAACCTGCAGGTCGGGGCAGTGCAGCAGGATGGATCTGCTTGGGAAAACCTCCTGGAGTGTTTGGGCTGAGGGTCTTCATCCTCAGGATGGAGCCGTTGGATGGCTGGGGGTGGCATGGGTGGGTCTGGGCTGGGTGACAGCACTCCATGGAGCCGTTTGGTCCCCTCCCTGGAGCACGAGCATCCCAGCGCCTGTGAGCATCGTCTGCAGCCATGAGCTCCAACTTGGGTTTGTCCAACACCTGTGGTAATGGGGCAGGGGTCCAAACAGAAGTCACAGTGAGGGGTTCTGGTGGTGGTCCCTTCTGTCCACTGCTGCCATGCTGCAGGTCCAGTGAGCTGTGAAGTGCGGAGCCACGCTCTACTGAGCTCGGGGCCCTTTATTTCAGTCCCAGTGCTTGCTGCTGGCAGGGCTCCACGTGCTGGAGCCGCCCAAAAGGACAAAAATTCAGGCAGGACCTACGCATCCTTCCCCCTCCTTCCTACCAACCAACACAAAGCTCCAGCAAAAGCCCCGATGCTGCAATTCCCAGCACCCTTCAGCCTCTGTCCCCATCACTGGGGTGGCACTTGGAGGCTTTAAAGCCGTGACTTGGGGAACCTGCAAAGAGCTCTGGGCTCTGCAGGCTGGGCGCAGCAGGTTTTTAATTGCCTTTAGTACTTGCCGAATATTTCCCTCATGGCTTGGGGTGGGAAAGGGGAGGGGGGGGGGGGGGNGAGGAAGACTTGGCTTGCTGCTGGCACGTGACTCGGTGAGGAAATGGGAAAAGAATTTCTGGCTGTGAAACGGCAGCTCCACGTCGAGATCGGATCGTTCCTTCTTCGCAGTGGAACAAAAAGCCTCCGCGCCCCAGCCCGGATGCCTGGGATTCCTCACGGAGGGGCCCCGGGAGCAGTAACGGTCCGGCTCCTGCTTCTGCTCCCGCCAGCTCCTGGCCAAGGTGGTAGCATGGGAGCCGGGGGCGGCTTTGCCGGAGCGCTGGCACGGCATGGCCGTCCTCCTCTTGTTGTTTCAGCTGCGCTGGATTAATAGCGCGGACCGAGTCCCCCGCCAAGTATAAAAATCAGGGCTTTGGGATACTCCTGTAGTGATGGCAGCCTGGGCTGGGGGAGGCTGCAAGGCCCCCACATCCATTTGGGAGGGCACAGCCCTGGGTGCTGTGCAGAAGGGCTCCAGGGGCTTATTGTGCCCCCTCATCCCCACCTCCCTTGAGCTTTTTTCCTTGCTCCTATTTAATCATGGAGCTAAGAAAAGGGTTTTCTAAACATTTCCCGGTGCGCAGCCAGCTCCACTGAGCACTTCGGGCTGTTTGATCAGCATTTTTCCTCCTCAGCCCCAAGCCCTCCCCATCCACAGAAGGTCTGTCCCCATCTTTTCCAAGGGAAAAAGACCTTTGGGGTGGTGCTGGAGCTGCTGCACGTGTGGCCGGTGCTAGAGATGCAGGGTCCGAGGGCTTGGGGACCGGGAATCCATGCTCCCACCACAGCTCTGCCATCACCTTGGCCAACCCCCACTATTTTCAGAGACAGCCAGCACCTGCTGCATATCCCAGAAATCAGGTTCTTCATCTTTCCTTGGCTTCAACCTGTGGAGGGCTTGTTGGGAAGGTACAGCACAGCAAAACACAGACCGAGGTCACCGTCTCCCGGCGTCTGTGCTATCTGAGTACCTGCTTTTATATCTCAAGCACCTGCCTGGCCCTTCATATTTTTATCCCGATGCTGTAATTCCTCCCTGAAGTAGCAGGCAGGGCGGCTTGCGGGGCGGGTTGTTGCCTGGAGATGCGAGGAGGCTGTTGCAAACCCTTCTGTTTTCTCTCCCCAAGTCTGCGACTTCCCTCAGCATCACTTCGCAGCAGTGATTCATGTACCCGGGGCTGCCTCGCTCCCCCAGCAGCCCTCTTAAAATGTTCCCCCGGGCTCTTAAACCCAGCGGTTGGTGGGGAAAAGAGGATGACGGAGATTTGGGGGGGGCGGGGTGGAACATGGTGCTGACCCGGAGCTGGACAAGTGAAGTTTGGCTGTGGGGAGAGGAGCGTGAGGATGAGTTGTGGGTGGGATTTGGCAGAGCTGGCAGAGCGATGCAGCTTGGGGAGAGCAAAATTAAAGCAAAAATGGGACTTTTTTTGGGGGGCGGGATTTAATAACTCTGTTCTTTGTGTGGGGGTGAGGG
>VZTU01022699.1:107495-148422 GCA_013400835.1 Zapornia atra
AAACACCGGACTCAGCAGCGTGCCCCAGGAGCGACCCACTGGATTTTTAGGGGGCTCAACGATCGCGGCTGGGAGATGGGAACAATAATGCCATCATGTTTTTGAGACAGGAAACCTCTGAGTTTGCCCTGAATGAAGAACTTCCTGTGTTTAAACTCGCACGAATATCCGCTGACAAGCTCGGTTCAAATGAAAACATGAGAGTCGGGGGGAGAGGCTAACTCGGACCAGCTGGACTTCACCGGGACTCCGAGCTGGGCAGGGAATGTGAGGAGCCGCTCCGGCTGCGCTACGTGAGCGGCCGGGACAAGCAGTGCCTTTGTTATTAAAAAGAAAGACGGACGGGATAATTTAAGAGCTTCCAACTCCTCCGCGGTTACCGTCGCGAACGGCGAGTGGGAATAATTCATCGGCGCTCTTGGATTTGGATGGGGCTTGGGGGGTTTTTTACTGATGGATGAGGGTTTTTTAGAAGGGGCCAGGGGATGAGATGGGCTCTTTTGCTGCTCCGGACCGGCGGTTGAGCTGTTGAGGTGACGCGGTGTTGCCAGCGCACCCTCCTGTCCCCATAGCGTCGCTGTGTTGGGATTAGAGCCTGTCACGGCAGGTTTGGGACCTGCTGGCCCTGTGATGCTTCCTGCGGCGGCGGGCGAAAGGTTGCCGGGGTGGTTTCGTCATCCGTAAGGACGAGAGCATGGGCAAACCACTGAGCCGGCCAGACTGTTTACGGCAGAACCGCACTTGCCTGGGGAAGGGTGAGGAGGAGGATGGTTATATAGAGGATTGCTACGTGCCCCAGAGATCGATATACGACACGATGAGAATTAACGAGCAAATCGATCAGGGATCGAAGCTCAATCAGCTTTCCAAGAGCACCCTTGGCAAGGGGGATGGCAGCACCATATCCAGTAACGGGACGCTGGGAGCTGCCAATGTCTTTGAGTCCAGGCCACCAGAACCGAAGAAGTTGGATGAGCGAGTCATCTTCGACGCACTCAAGCTCAGCAGCGATGTCTCCAAACCGGCGCCGGCTCCACCAAGGAGACGACCGAACCCTGAGAGGAAGGAGAACGTCAACCGGCGGTCCTGGAAATCCTTTATGCCCCCGAACTTCACTGAATTTGCAGAAAGGATGGGGGCTTCCCTGAGCGAGGTGTCAGAAGCAGGCGCCTCCAACCCTTCCCTGCGGGATAAGAGGGAGTCAAGCGCCATGCTCACCGAGCGCCCCGGCCAGCCTGACCATGGGGAGCCCATGTCCGAGTCTCTCACCTTGGAGCATGTCTCCAAGTCATCTGGTGTGGTGGAGGCTCTATCGGCCAAGCAGCTCAGCACAGACGGCTACGGTCCCCGGGATGAGTGCCAGCCCCTGCTGAGCGATGGCCGTGGACGTGTTGGGGACCTGGCCAGGGCTCACCGACTCCCCAGTGCCACCTGGCCACGAGCCAGGAAGAATTTCATCAAGGGAAGCCTCGGCGATGGGCACCAGGAGACCCTGGAGGCCGCCGAGTCAGACTGTACGGTGGAGAACGTCAACCTCTCACCGTGCCTTAGCGAAGAGCTGCTGGATGCAGGACTGGATATTCTCATCACCTCCAATCTCAGGGAGAAAACAGAGTCTGAGCTGAGATTTGAGGAGGATGAGCGCTGGGTGATGATGGAGGAGTGGGAGGAGGCAACACTGTCAGAGAGAGGAAAGGCTCTTTTGGTGGCAGAGGAGAGAAAGAGCTGTTGCTTGACAGATATTTCTGAAGAAAAGGAACAATTTGCTGCTCCGACAGCCAGCTCTGCCCCCAGCCCGGGGACATCCCAGTCCTGCACGACCCCGGGGGGTGCCAGCAGCCCCCTCACTGGCAGCGCATGCTGTACTGAGGATGTAGCGGTGCAGTGTGAGGCCAGGGACTTTGCTCCGGGTTCGGAGCGCTCAGCCAGCCCCACGGGCGCCGAGTTGTCCGACACGGACTCAGTGCAGATGTTCCTGGAGCTGGAGGAGCAGTGTCTGAATGAGGATGAGGGTGATGGGGTTATCCCTGACCGCAGGGAAGGTCAGGTCTCCCCGTTGGACTCAGAGGGGCTGGACCCAGATTCAGCCAAACTGGCTGTGGCAGGGGTCGAGGCGTGCCAGCGTACAGCCCCTTTGGACATCAGCGCTTCAGACTCGGCCGTTGTGTCGGATCTGGAGGACTTTGATGTCACCTGCAGCTCGCAGGTGCTGAGCACGCTGGAGCCGGCAACGGAGCCCTTCTCAGAAAGGGACACCTCAGCCGTCACCCCAACGGACTCAGACGGAGGGGCTTCACCCAGCCCCGTGGCAGGGATGGGCTCCCTCCAGCACTGCTCTCCGGCACCAGTGGAGGAGGGTGCACCTGACCCACTGGTGGACCCAGAGCTTATGGACTGTTGCATGGTGGCGGTGATGGTGTCCAGTGGGATGCCATCCCCTGAGATGGGCACGCATCCAGCCTCTGCCTTGGAGGGAGACGGTTACCCCAGTGCTCCAGCGGGGTGGGGTGAAGATAACCAGGACTCGCTGGTTCCTGATGAAGTCTTGCAGCCTCCTGAGGAGACCTGTCCCAGACAAGTGTCCCTCAGCCACCCCCCTGCTCCTGACACGGTGGTGGAGGAGCCACAGGCCCCCTCGCCGCACAATGAAGCCAGCATCGTGAGGACAGACCTACCCAGGAGCCATCACCTTCTGCCTGGAAGGACCGAGCTGCCCATCTGGGATGTCCCAGAACTGCCTTCTGAGGACGAAGCCGCAGATCTGGCATCAGAGAGTGATGGAGCTGAGGTCCAGGCTCATCCATCGGAGAGCGGGGATGCTCACCACAGCTCCTGGGCTCCTTACTGCACCAGCTCTGCATCAGAGCTGGGCTCCGAGGCTCCAGTGACATCCCCAGCACCTGTTGAGGTCCCCCCATGGGAAACAGCTCCCATGGGTGAGGGCTGGGCCCTGGAAGGGGCTGCCCACTCTGAGGGGTCCCCCGTGGAGGTGGCTGTCACTCACGGGGAGGCATCAGCAGCTGTCCTGCAGCCAGGAGACCTGGACTTGCTGTTTGGCTGCAGCCGGGAAGATCGGCTGGTGCCACGGAGTGGTACCACGGTGCTGGGTGAGGGGGTCCCGTGTGCTGCCAGCCCGGATGCCCCAGAAGAGCTTCCCAGTATGGCGGGGCAGCCCCTTCCCGATGCCATCCCATGGGATATTTGGGGGGTTCCTGCTCCAGCCGACCCACCGGCACCAGGGGATGTGGCTGTCCCAGAGCCCTGGACTCAGGACACACCACCCGTTACCGGGCTTCTGGCCGTGGGTGCTGAAGAACCACACACCGGGTGCACACCCCTGGATGCTGGCATCACTGCCATGCCCTTGGTGGTGGAAGAGCTTCTGGCTGCCCCGCCGCAGTTTGCTGACGTGCCTGTTGCCACTGAGCCACCGCAAGCGGCTGATCCGCTCGGTGTTGGGGATGTCGGCAGTGGCTCTTTGTCACCGGCACTGGGGGAGCTGGTTGTGGCCATGGGGGGTACAGATGACTTTGCCACTGTGGTTGTGCCGCCTGTCCTGGAGCACGTACGTGCCAAAACGCTACCATTGGAGGATGACCACACAGCGAGCGCACCTGTGGCAGGGGCGGCAGCTTGGGACTGCGCCTCCATTCCGCTGTGCACAGGGGGATCCCCCTCTGCCTTCCCACCCCCCCTGGAAGGACCCACCACCCCAGAGCTGTGCATGTCGCTGGGTGCATCTTCCACCGCAGCCCCTGTCATGCAAACTCTCTCTGGGGCCGCACTGGGGGACACCCTCTGTCCCCCCAGCTGTGGGGGTGCCCCTTCCCAAGCGCCCAGCAAGGGAGAGGTACCCCTAGGCACGGAGGGCCCCCCCGGCGCTGTGCTCATGGCAGAAGGGCCTCCTGCTCTACTGGATGGATTCGTTCCAGATAACGAGGTATTTGTTGCTCAGGCGCTCGCAGACGGGGCTGGGGGGTTGTCGGGTGTTATTTTGGACTCAAGGGGTGGGTGGGAGGCGGGAGCCTGCTCGGGGGCTCACAGCCGCAATCTGCGGGGTTCAGGCTTTGAGGCAGCCTTTTCCCTTCTGACTTGGGCTTGAATTTGGCAGGCAAAAGGTTGGAGGGGGAGCAACTATGTGGTTTTATAAGTAAGGAAGGCAAAAAGGCAAGAGTGCCGCTGCTGGATGACCTAAACTATTGTCTTAAAACTTTTTGGACTTGGTAAAGTACGTTGTGGCCACTCAGACATTAATCACAGACTTCAGAAAAACCTTCTGGTGGGGCGGTTCCAGTCTTAGAGGGAGAAAATCTCTCAGAAGAGCGAGTCCTGTGAAACAAATTAAGTGAAATGCTGCCTGTCCTGTGTGGCTGTTGCTTCCCACAGCTCTAAGTGAGCAGTAAGGCACTGGGGCTCTGAATGCATGTAGGAAGGGGCTCAGAGTGGCTCCGGTGTTTTGGGGGGATTTGGTGTGCCATGCTGTGCTAGTGGCTTTTGCCTGGAGAGCCCTTGGCAGCGGAGTCCCCCCCAGCCACACGCTGATTTGCTGCCATCTGCATTAGGAGCAGTATCACTAAGGAGACATCACAAGTTAGTCAGTGCCCAAAAAAATCCCCGTTCGGTAGCAATTACTCATCCGTTGGGCTTTGAGAAACGCACACGGAGGGGCTTGGGGAGATGCTTTCACGTGGGGGGGTCCATGTGAGTGCGGGCTGGGGCACCCAGTGTGGATTGGAGTGAGAGAGAAGAGCCATCGGTCTCTTGTTGTCGTACAGCTCCCTGCCTCGGTGTCTGTGTGCCCTTGCTGGCCGGACCCTGATTTCACAGGCAGCGTCTCTGATGATTAACCCCATAAATCTTCCCTTTGCTCCAACCTCGTTCAAGCCATCGGTATCACTGGGGTGATGTCCAGGTGCTGCCGGTGCTTCCAGCCATGGAGCCATGCTCCATGTTCAGCAGCAGTGGGGTGGAAGGAGCGCGGCTGCCCCACAGATGAAGGAGGCAGAAAGTGAGTGGGATGCTTTGGGAAGCTTTTTGGGAAGCAAGGAGGAGGTGTGGCGGAGCAGACATCCTTCTGCTCCCCATGGTGTCTGTCCAGCCGCTTCGCCGGGGCAGGGCGCCTTGCTCTGCGCTCCCCCTGTACAGTGAATCTTTGTTCCAAAGCTGAGTCACAGCGAGGTTAAAACTTGAATCACTTGAATCTGCCATGATAGTCACAGCGAGGTTAAACTTCAATCGCTTGAATCTGTCATGATGAAGAGCAAGGGTGATGGGCGCGCTCGCTCCGTTAGCGTGACTCATGATGATGCTCGGGCTGTACCTGCTGCCGTGTCGAGGGTATCGGTGATCTGGTGGCTGGGCAAGTTTTGCCTGGCTCCCTCTCTGCCCTGGAGCTGGTTCTTGTGGTGTGCGAGGACTCGGGGATGCCAGCGCGGTGTGCCAGCCTTATCAGCCCAGTCCTTCTGTGGGTCTGGTGCCCAGCTCCAAATATGAACAGTACTGGGAAGAATGGCTGTGGACTCGGGGGTTTCATGTCACTGTGTGTTTCTTACAGCTGTGGCACAGCTCTCTGTGCAGACAGCTCCGGACAGTGTCTGCCAACACATCCTTTGCTTGGCTGGGGTGGAACCTCCCTGCCCTCGAGTAGCTGAGCTCCAATGGGAAGAGACACCTTTTCCTTTGAAAGCAGAGCAAAGGAAGTCAAGGCAGCACCCCATGCTCAAGCTGGGAACTGTTTTCTGGGTGCCTTTGGGGTGTTTTTTGTGTTTGGGGGGGGCTTTGCTTGCCCTGTGTTCCTTCGGAGGCAAAGTGATTGCCGGGTCTGGAGAGCCGTGCCATCCACGAACCGCAGCTCTGCTGGGAGAGGTCTGGCGTCCCAGTGGGATTTTCATGATGCTGTCAGTGTTCTTGGGCACGTGAGGAGGAGGAGGAGGCACGCTTGAGAAATCACAGGTGGCTGGCTGCCATCCCCTCTGCTCTCCAAAGTGAAAACATTCAAGACCAAGGGCCACAGTTCTGCCCAGTGCTAGGTGCCCCATTCCTGCCCAGTGCTGGGTGCCCTGGTCCCACCTGCATTGGTCCTGCCCGGCACCTGTGCTTGGGATGGGACTGGAGGGGGTGGTGAAGGAGTCCACTCTCTTTCCTGGGGCTCATGCTTTTCACAGCAGACTTTCCCTTGGGACAGGACTGTGCAGCTGCAGAGATGCCCAGCTCTGATGAAGAGCATGGACTTCCTTCCTTCAAAGAAACAGGATTTTGCCTGCTGCCTCCCGCTACACCAGGGAGCTTCATTTGCCTTCCTCCTTTCCCTATCACATCATTCTCTGTTGAAGAAGCTGTTCCCCACAGGATTCCTTGGCAGGACTGTGCCAAAGACGCGGTGGGGCAAACCACTGCAGCATTAATTGCCTATTGCCTTTGTCTTTCGAAACACAGCTTAGCTTCCTGGTGCCTGTAATCCCTTGGCTAGTGAAATTCGGGTGATGTCAGGTCCCTGCTCCCAACGGCATCGCTGGGCTGAGAATCGCTGGGGTGGGAGTCGCTGGGAACATTATTTCCCAATCTGGTGGCTGACCAGAGCCGATACTCTGTTCCTTCCCCAACTTCCTCCCTCTCCCTCACTCCCATGCTTGGCAAAAAGGGGGGTTTACCCAAAGGTGGATGTGTACAGATCCCGAGCTGTGCTCCATGCCAGGGAATGCCTGTGACATCTGTGTTACTGGGTCAGGGTGAGGGAGGAGTTTAGATGAACTTGCACAGCTCTAATAAAATCAGTGCACGTAGCTGCTGCTTCAAAGCCGCTGTGTCCTCTGAGCGATGGAGGGGCTGTACGGGCAGCTCGCGGGTTATAAATACCTTTTCTCTCCCACCCTTCCCCTCCCCAGCTGTTCCAGAAGGAACAAGTGGATCCTCTCCAGCTAAAACTGCAGCAAGTCAATGGAGTTGGTCAAGGACTCATCCAAAGTGCCGGGAAGAACTGTGACGTCCAAGGGCTGGAGCATGACATGGAAGAAATCAATGCCCGCTGGAACACACTCAACAAGAAGGTCAGAGCATGGGGAGGGGATGTAACTGGCTTCATCCTTGGAGTCTGGTAAATGAAACGGGTCATCAGCTGGCTGCTGAGGCTCCAGCCTGACTGGGCAATGGGTTTGTGCTTGGGGTGCAGGTGGCCCAAAGAGTTGCTCAGCTGCAGGAGGCCCTGTTGCACTGCGGGAAGTTCCAGGATGCGCTGGAGCCGCTGCTGAGCTGGCTGGCAGACACCGAGGAGCTCATCTCCAACCAGAAGCCTCCCTCTGCCGAGTACAAGGTGGTGAAAGCCCAGATCCAGGAGCAGAAGGTGAGCAAGGACATGGCAAAGACCAGCTGGATGGGTGAGGGAGCTCTGGAAAGCCAGATGACATCTTGGGGGGGATCCAGCTGCGCCGGCTGAGGTGTAGCTGGGGTATGCACAAGTTGCCACTTTCACAGTGGCTCTTCTCATGGCTCCCCACATCGTAACCTAATGAACAGGCAGCTCGTTTGCCCACACTCGCTATCTCCATCACCCAAATTGCCAGTGGTGTCCAATTGTCCCATTGCCTCTTGAAGTTTGCTGCTGGTTTCTCTGGTTGGCCGTGTTTTTCCAGCCCCAGGTTTTGTTTCCTGCTGTGTCAGGAACACGCCAGCGTCATAGGTACTAGGGTGGGTGTTTGGCCAAAATGAACCGACCCGAGGCGTGCCGGAGTGCAGAGATAACAGCTGGGGCCAGGGCTGACGCCTGCCCTTGCAGCAGGCGGATGAAAAGTTCCCAGTGTGGTCATGGTAAAATGTTTAGTGATGAATTCTTACTAAGGCGTTGGGTCAGAGGCGTTGGGGCTTTGAAGAGGAAATTTATTTAAAGTGGAAGTTAAAAGCTCGATACGTTTGAGAGGTGGGGGAAAAGGGTGATGGGGAAGCCTCTGGAAACATCTCTGGCACAGGGGTGCATTGGATCTCTCTTAGGACAGAGTATTGCAGTTGGAAGGGAGCTGCAGTGATGGTCGAGTCCAATGGCCTGACCGCTTCCAGGCTCACCAGAAGTTAAAGCATATCATTATATTATTACTCCTTTTTTAAACTGGTTTTGGTGGTAGAGGCTCAGCCCTGCACTGGCTTTGGGCTCAGCCCATCACTGGCTTTGGGCTCAGCCCTTGGGTCTCAGCCCATTGCTCACGGTGGTTTTCAGCCGCAATGAGAGATTTGATCTCCTCTCTCAGGGCTCATTCCTGCTGATCCCATCTAGTAACGTTCACCCTCCTTTTTGTTTCTCCACCAATGCTAAAGCTGCTCCAGCGGCTCCTGGATGATCGCAAAGCCACCGTTGAGATGATCCAAGCCGAGGGCGGCCGAATCGCTCAGTCAGCCGAGCCTGCGGATCGCGAGAAGATCGTCGGCCAGCTGGAGAGCCTGGAGCGCCGCTGGGCTGGGCTGCTGGGCAGAGCGGCTGGCAGGTGAGAGGGGCCAGCTGGGAACCAGAGCCAGCTCGTCTGTCGATTCTCAGTGTCCCAAGAGCTCGGGGTCACGGCTCATGGGAAGCTGAAGGAGGCTTCTGTGGCGGATACATCCTAGAAAGGTGGAAACAGCTGGGAAACATGAGAAACCAAAGCCTGTTTGGGAGCTGAGGCTGATAGCAGCGGGTTACAATGGCAGGGAAGAGCTCAGATTAAGTAAATTCCCCACAGGGGAGGGATGTTATTTTTATTCCTTTAAGCATCAACATTTAGCTTTAGCAGCAACATCCTGTTGACACCTTTCTGCTGCCTGAATCTTGTTTATGAGTTGCTTGTTGCCACATAAGCTGATTTTTGAGGTTATATAGTCACTTCTGAGGTCCAAATCTGCCCTCCCTGTTTTTTCAGCCATCCCCCAATTAGATGGGTGTTCTAACTTCACCCCCATCTAAGCCTTGCACCAGTGCCGGGCTGTGTGTGAACAGGAGCTCAGCAGCTCTGAACCACCGAGTGCCCAGCCACAAGCTTGACCACCTCCGAGGCAGCAATGGGAAGGGATGTGGCCAAAGCAGGAGCATTTTTGCTGCCTTCCCTGGGCATGAACTGGACCCTAACATTGCAGCAGCAGAACACTTACTATGCAGTTGCTCTTGGTCTGAGCAGGGTGGCTTTGGTTCCTTCATCCCGTGGCTCAAAGCCACTTCCCCTACCCAGCTCTGTTGGGGAGCTGCTCCCTGAGTGTTTTGGTGTGTCCGTGTTGTAGGCAGAAGCAGTTGGAGGACATCTTGGTCCTGGCAAAACAGTTCCACGAAACCACAGAGCCTGTAGCAGACTGGCTGTCAGTGACGGAGAAGAAACTGGCCAATTCGGAGCCCATCGGTACCCAGACTGCCAAAATCCAGCAGCAGATCAGTCGGCACAAGGTAGGACCCGCGCAAGAGCGGGAGCCGCTGATGAAGGTGGTTGGTACCAGATCCCATTCAGGTGTTTTGGGGTGGGAGGGTTGATGTAGATGGGTGTTGAGGGGTTATCTGGGCTGCTTGGCACACAGAGGAGGCTGCAACCCCTGACCTGCCAGTGTGGGGAAACACCGACCCGCTGTCTTCACGCCTTGCAGCGAGCGTGCCTGGCTCTGGAGGCACAACCCATTCCTGTTCCCATGTTTCATTTAAACCCTTCATATGTCACTGCAGTTTGCCCGCTCAGGGGTGGGTTCTGTGTCTCCTTCATCCCCTCAGTTGCATTCATTGTTTCAGTTTACCGCTCCTACATTTGCTTGTTGGTTTTTGCTTTTTTTGTTGTGTGTTTGTTTGGTTTTTTCCTTTAAATCCATTTTTTTTCACTCGTTTTTCCTTTCTGTTGTCCATTTTATCCTCCTGGCATTCAGGCTCTAGAGGAAGAGATAGAAAGCCACGCGGCCGATGTGTCTCGGGCAGTCGGTGTCGGGCAGTCCCTCTCCTCCCTGAGCTGTGCTGCTGAGCGGAGGCTGCTGGCAGAGAAGCTAGACTCTCTGCAGACCCGCTACGGCGAGGTCCACGACCGGTGCTGCCGGAAGGCAGCGCTGCTGGATCAGGCGCTGTCTAACGCCAGGCTCTTTGGGGAGGAGGAGGTGGAAGTGCTCAACTGGCTGGCTGAGGTTGAGGACAAGCTCAGCTCGGTATCCGTAAAGGATTACAAACGGGACGTCCTGCAGAAGCAGCATGCCGACCAGCTGGTATTTTCCATTTTCTTCCATGTTTATGTTGTTTCTTTTTGTCACATTTATCTGGTTTTATTTCTGGTTTCTGGTCTGACTTTAATTTCCCAAAGCTTCGTTCCCTTCGCCGCTGGGTCCCTTCTAAGGCTCGGAGAAGCAGAAAGAGATTTCATGTGGTTAAAACTAATAATTGTGGCCCCAAAACTAGGTTTCCCAGGAGAAGGGTGGGGGAGAAACTTCAAATGATTCATTTGCTTTGTGACCAATGTCTGAGCAAGCTCAGCCGCCCTGTGCCTTTAGCCAGCTGGATGTTGTTTCCAGGGATGTGAGCTTAAGAAGCCCAGTGGGTTTTCTGAGTGAGGCTGCCCACTGAGGAACCCACCTGCTTTGGGTCCCCGGGGACCGAGCACACTCTGTTCAAGAGTGAGGTTATGTCTAATACAAGGACAAGTCAGTGACATGCGCCCCATGGGTTGGGATGGGTTTGCTCTAAGATTCAAGCCTTTGGGTCCCAGAAGTCCCAGTAAGCCCTGTAGTAGGAGAAGGTTGACTGGGCAAGTATCTGTTGTCCACCCTTCCCATGCCTGGTAGGAGCAGTCTGTGCTCCCCACAGCATCTCTGGCCAGCACTGGGACTCAGGGACCTGCCTGCAGGAGAGTGATCCCCCTGTTTGCCTTTCTCTTCAGGCTTTGAATGAGGAAATTGTCAACAGGAAGAAGAACGTGGACCAAGCCATTAGGAACGGGCAGGCTCTTCTGAAACAAACCACAGGTAACCCAAAGGGCTGGGCGTGCTCTGGCCCACGCCGGGGTCTGGGAAGCCACCCCCATCCTCCACAGTCTCTTCCCTGGGGAATTCCATTCTCCCTTGGGTTCAGTTTCCTTTCGGATACTCCCAAAGTGACTGTTCTACATGCAGACCTGTATGCCAAGCCACAAGCACTCCTATCTTAGTAAAACCTGAGTATCAACCTCACAGCTCTGTGAGCGGGTGATTCCCACCCACCAGCGGTGGTGATGCTCAGCTCTGTGCAACATGAGGGAGGGTTTTCTCATTGCATCCAGCTGCTAAAACACATGGAAAGAGGTTAAAAACACAGCAGGCCCTTTTCCTAAGGCCGCTTTCCCATGCTGAGCTGATGCCGCTGTTGCCACGTGGGTGTGAGTTTCTGCTTGTGAGTGGGAAGAGAGGTCGTGGCGCCGCATTTCCTTCAGATGTGGGCTGCTCAGAGCAGATGTGCAGAGCTCTGTCCTTGGGGAGCCATGTAGCAGGAAGAGTGATTACAGCAACTTTGGCTCACAGCTTCTTGTCCTCGTGGAAATGAGAGTGATGGGTGAACTGGACCTTTTTTTTTCCCTCCTCGCTGTGATGATGTTTGTGGAGAATGGGGTTGTGGTGGCTTTGGTGGCAAAGTCAGACTTTGCTGTGGGTTTCCTTCCTCTTCCAGGGAGGAGGTGGCTGTTGCACTGCTGGTAGAAAGCGTCAGCTTGAGGAGTAGCTTCCTGGCCATAAAACCAGACCGCAAAGTTGTGTTGGTGCAAAGAAAAGTGATGCTGAAATGAGCTACTTAAAATGGGGAAGGGGATAGGGTGGTTAGCTGCTTAAACCTCCTTGTAGCCCCCCCTACCCAAGCCCAGCATCCTTTCCCCTTGCTGTAATCTCGCAGGGGAGGAGGTGTTGCTGATCCAGGAGAAGCTGGATGGAATTAAGACGCGCTACTCGGACATCACTGCTGCCAGCACCAAGGCGCTGCGCACGCTGGAGCAGGCTCGGCAGCTGGCCACCAAGTTCCAGTCCACACATGAGGAGCTCACCAGCTGGATGAGCAACGTGGAAGATGAGCTGGCTTTGAGTGGGGGACAGTCACCTGCCGGCGAGCAGATACCCCAGTTCCAGCAGAGGCAAAAGGTTGGGGGGCGATGGGGACACAAGGGTGTGGGAGCTGGCAGGGGTCTGCTCGGTGGTTGGAGGGGCTGGAGGGGGATGTCTGCCTGCGGAGCGCTGTGAAGGACAAATGTCCCTGGTGCCTTCCACAGGAGCTGAAGAAGGAGGTGATGGAGCACAGGCTCGTCCTGGACACAGTGAACGAGGTGAGCCGAGCTCTCCTGGAGCTGGTTCCCTGGCGAGCCCGCGAAGGGCTGGATAAACTCGTGTCGGACACCAACGAGCGCTACAAGCTGGTCAGTGACACCATCAAGCAGAGGGTGGAAGAAATCGATGCTGCTATTCAGAGGTCTCAGCAGGTAATTTAATAACCCTACCAGAGGCCAATAGGTTTCCCTGGGAGAGTGGGAGCGAGTGGCTCAGCACCTCTCCGGCACAGCACCAGGACCTGATCCCCTCGGGACCACTGAGGAATGATGGGGCCCCACCAGTGCCATGCAGCAGTGGGGTTGGTTTCTGACCCATCCCATCACAGGAGGTTTGGGTATCGTAATGCCAATGCAGCACCACGTTGTCCCACCCTGTTTTCCTCTGTGGGTGATGTAGATGATGTAAAAGGGATGACAGGTGACTTTCTGGCCTGGCAAAACACCATCCCCCTTTTTGATAGCACAGGGGTTTGTTCCAGGTGAACAGTCCTTCCCAGGCTTGTTCTGTGCAGCCTGGAGGCTGTGGAGTGCGGCGAGCAGCCACCCTCACTGGCGTTGGGCACCAGCTCCACCAAGCTGAACGTGCAAGTGGGATGATGGTGGGAAGTTGAGGCATCCCTGTGAGCTGGGAGGGTGTAGGGAAGGGTGGCTGCTCCGCTGTGCCGACCACTTGTGTCGCAGGGATGCTTTGTGCCCTGAAATTGGCCGCTGGAGCCAGGAGTCTGTGTCTGCCCCGATGTCCCTTTCTTCTCCCCATATCTCCTGCTTTGCCCCATGCTCTGTCCCATCCCCGCTGACCTGTGTTGTGCTTTCCCTGTCCCAGTATGAGCAGGCGGCCGATGCAGAGCTGGCCTGGGTGGCTGAGACCAAGAGGAAGCTGATGGCTCTTGGTCCCATCCGCCTGGAGCAAGACCAGACGACGGCTCAGCTGCAGGTGCAGAAGGTGGGTGCACGCTGGGTACTGGTGGGGATGGGGTGGGCAGCAAGGAGGGATGCGGTTTGGGTGATGGGCTGAGCTTTGGAAGAGCAGCTTTACTCTGGAGACCCTCCTGGGCTTTGTGTCGCTGAGCGCGGGACACCAGGAGAGATGCAGTGAAAGTGGAAGGAAAGCAAAATCCGAGGAGGTAAAGAGGATTTAGAGGAATGAAGCGTTGGGATTCTGAAGGAAGAAGCTTCCTGCCCATTTCCAGGAGCCGAAAACTTGCCCAGTTGCTTAGGGCTGGCTGGATGCTCCTGCCCAGACTCCTCCCCTGGAGAGCTGCTCCTCCCGAAGGCTTTCGCTGTGGCTGGAGCAAGCTCCACAGGCACTGCCAGCGGGCCCAGCTCACAGACAGGGATATATTGATTAATGAGGGGGCTTTTACATTTGCCATTTGCTCATTGTTCCATTCAGTCCCCACTTTCATATCCCTCCCAGCAGCCAGACGTGGAACAAAGACATGCTGGGGTGGGTTGTTGGGGTTGGTTTATTTTTTTATATATCTTTGAGATGAGCTCATGCCTGAAAGAACGTGTGCTTTAAATAAACGGGCCCTTCTCTTCCCTTCCCAGCCCCGGCAATCAGAGCAGTGTACAGGCTTATTGGGGTTTTTTAACCAAAAAAAAGGAAAATAAGACAATAAGACGTTGTTGTAAGGGAGCAGGACTGAACTGTGAGGCCTTGGGTTAAATTGAGCTCAGCTTTTCTTCCTGCTGTTACTCACATGGACCTTAGGACCAGCAAACTTGGTAAATTCAGGTCTGGGGAGCATCGTTTAAGATGATGTGTGTTTGCTAATGAGTGGGTGGTGGAGCCTTTCCCCCCTGGTGAGGACCCTGTGTGTGGAAGGGGTCTGATATCTCGCTTTAGGGCTTTCGGGCCTGAAAGAGAGAGAGAGAGGAGAGGTTGATCTGGATGAGTCATGAGTCAAACACAGTATAATCTGTGCTTCCAGCCAGATTTTCAGCGTGCCGCAGGACACTCGTGCAGAGTTTTGTGTGGTCTCTGCGGCACTGAGCTTTGCTGCCAGCTACAGCAGGGTCCCAGGGGTGGGCTGGGGGCAGAGGACGGGCTCAGCTCTGACTTTCTCTCCTTTCTTCGGGCCTTCCCTTCCCACAGGCTTTTTCCATCGACATCATTCGGCACAAAGACTCCATGGATGAGCTCTTCAGCCAGCGCAATGAGATCTTTGGAACGTGTGGTGAGGAGCAAAAAGCCATTCTCCAGGTGAGGCTCCTTCTGCTCTTCACTTTGAGGGGTGACACAGAGAAGGGAGAGGGGCTAACCCTCAGCTCACACGGGCTGGACCAGTTCACAATTACTCCAGCTGGAGTAATCTCCCCACAGCGTTAGCCAAAATCTCTTTACATTTATTACTCTCCTTTATTGCATGTTTTTATTGCAGCGTTTGGGGATGGGGCAGGAGGGGCTGTGGAGATTTCTGAGGCTGCTTTAATTGGAATTACAGCTCGAGTGTATGGAAGGCCACCAAAGACCCCTCCTGCTCTTCCACTGCTCCTCTACCCTTCTGCATCCCTCCCTGTAATTCTTCTCCCTCTTTTTAATTCCCAGGAGAAAACTGAGTCCTTGGTGCAGCAGTATGAAGCCGTGAGCCAGCTCAACTCAGAGCGTTACGCTCGCTTAGAGCGCGCCCAGGTCCTGGTCAACCAGTTCTGGGAGACCTATGAGGAGCTGAACCCATGGATCGAGGAGACACAAACCCTCATCTCCCAACTGCCCCCTCCGGCCATTGATCACGAGCAGCTCAAGCAGCAGCAGGAGGACATGAGGGTAAGAGGATGGCGGTGTCTGCATGTCCTGAGGCACCTGCATCTCCTGGGGACCCTGCTTTGGCAAGGATGGACTCGATCTCTTGAGGTCCCTTCCAACCCCTACGGTTCTGTGATTCTGTGATCTCCTGGTACATCTGCATCTCCTTCAACGTCCATCCTTCCACTTTAAATGGAGGTGCAGTGCTGGCAGGGCCAGAGTACCTTTTATCTGAAGTTTTCCTGGTATTGTTTTCCACTTTTTTCTTCCCTGGGCTCCTGTCTGTGTGTTGCAAGTGCACAGTGATCGCGCCATGCCGAAGGGCTGGTCACATTGGAGCACTTGGTACTAAAATCCACATCACACCCCAGGGAGCCCAGCTGCCTTCAGATCTCCTGCCCAATCATGGCAGGGAAAACCGCCTTGTGCTTTTAGGGTAGAGAGCTGTAAAGGGCGTGTTCTCCACCATGTTCCCCCCGTTGGGGCTGTGGGCATGGCTGTGCGGCAGAGGACTTGTGCTGGAGCTGGAGTCATGTTAGGAATTGCTGAGCACCATGTGCTTGGCAGATGCTGGGCTGAGAAATCCACAGTGCAAGTTCCCTACCAGCGATAGGATCGCTGCTCTGGAGGGGGCTGCGTGCCATGAGCAGGCAGCGGCTTTCAGCAGCTTTCTAAAGAAATATATTGGGTTTTTCCCTCCCCACTTATTCCCCAGCAACTGCGAGAGTCCATTGCAGAACACAAGCCTCACATCGACAAGCTGCTGAAAATCGGGCCACAGCTCAAGGACCTCAACCCTGAAGAAGGTGAGATGGTGCAGAAGAAGTACACAACAGCTGAGGCCATGTATGCCAAAATCAAGGAGGAGGTGTGCCAGCGGGCTCTGGCTCTGGACGAAGCCGTCTCACAGTCCACCCAGGTACGTGTGGGGCGTGGCAGAGCCCAACCTTCTCCTCCCAGTCCCCCTGGGAAGCCCGTGCTTCAAAACGTGGTTTTATTTTGAGTGTTACGACTGTAAAACCCTTTTATAAGTCCCTGTGTGGTCAGACACCTCCAGGGTAGTTTCCTGCTGCTCAGTGCTGGCTGTGAAAGCAGTGGAGAAGGCATTGGAATCTTGACACAGTAAATAGGGTAATAAATTTTTACAGCCCTGGTAACGACACTCGTTCACAGCGGCTGTTTTGGCATTGGGCCCAAGGTTGGAAGGGCCCAGGGAGCCTCTTGAAGGAGCATAGAGAGATAAGCTCCATTTCTGATAAGCTACGCGTGCGGTGAACAGCCCCAGGGATCCTTTATCCGGAGAGTTAGTAGGCATCCCCGGGGTCATGGGGCATCTCCAGGGAAGGTCGGTGGCTGTGGGAGCAGAGATAGGAAAGGAAGGGAGAGGCTGTAGGTGCTGAAGTCCAGATGCTGGGGGGTTGTGGGGGTGAAGTTTCTGCCGCGGAGGTTTTGTGCCCCTGAATTACGTTTCATCTCACCCCACACTACTGTAGTGCAGTTGTTTGGTTGGTTTTTTTGTTGTGTCTGGGTGTTTTTTTGTTGTTTATTTTCTTTTTTTTAATCAGTGTATTGTGTAGTCACTTCTCTTGGTTTGCACCTGTATTAACTCCGCGTTTTTCCCCCCTCCTTCCCTTCCCCCCCAAAAACCACACACACCCCATCCCGCCTCATCTCTCACCCCCATTGTGGAATGTGTTCTCTGTGTGTGTTGCTGCCTGTGCCCGTCCTCCCCACACGGTCCCATTTCATTCTCGGGGTGACTGCAGATAACGGAGGTAAGCCCCACCACCGCAAGACCTTCCCTTACCGCTTTCTTTTGGGCTGGTTGGTTTTACACCTGGACTTTTAGTTCTGGTCCCCGCACAGCTCAGCAGAACATGCTTAAAAATTAACTCCTGGGGGGGGCCTGACATCATGATTCAGAGACAGCTTTGCCACCCCGTCTCTTCCACTGGGGATGCTTCCTTCTTCCTTGCTGATGCCTGGAGCTTTCTGCTCTGGCTGGATTTGGCTGGATTTGCCATCTACGCTCCTGCTTGTTGGCCAAGCCAGTGTGCTCATGTTCCTGACCAACTTTGCACCAAGAACCTGGTTCCTCTCTGCTGTTAGAGCCCAGGGCTCGGCTGGCACTGGCGTCTCGCTTCTGGAGGGACCTCGCTTCTGAGAGGGACCTGAGCTGGCAGCCAGCAGAGATGCTTCGACATCTTTAAGGGCAAAGTTGGCTTTTCTTTTATTAAAAAACCCTAATAAATGAACCCTGCTAGCCCCCTTTCCCCTCTCACTCCTGGCGTTCTGGCTCTGCTTTAGCTGAGGCCGCAGCTCCGTGGCACCTTGCTCCTCCCATACGCATGCAGCCTCCCCCCCACCTCCCGCTGACGCTGCTGGGGTGGGTTTCTCGCTGCCTTCGCACCGAGTAGAGATTTCCAAACTCAGGATGCTTTTCCAGTAGTGCCAATGCTCAAACAGGATTGGGCTTTCCTGCTGTGCCACCTGGCCACAGGAAGGGGGACAGAGCTCAAAACAGTGAATTTTGTATGGCTGAACCACCATACTCTTGGCTGGTGCCCGTGCTGGCTCTGCGAGGCTGAGCTGGCACGGCCCAGGGCTCTTGGCAGCAGAGGAAAAGCAGCAGAACAGGAGGCTGGGGGTTGAATTGCTGCTGCAGATGCTGTTTGTCCTCTGGGCGAGGCTGCTGGGCGGTTGCACACGCAGGGAGCGATGCGCTGTCTCCGGGTGTCACCTTGCCCACCTTCATGGGTTTGTTCTCCTCCAGTTCCACGATAAGATCGAGCCCATGCTGGAAACCCTGGAGACCCTCTCGTCCCGCCTGCGCGTGCCGCCCCTCATCCCCGCCGAGGTGGATAAAATCCGGGAGTGCATCAGCGAGAACAAGAACGCCACGGTGGAGCTGGAGAAGCTGCAGCCCTCCTTTGAGGCTCTGAAGCGCCGTGGGGAAGAGCTGATCGGCCGGTCGCAGGGAACGGATAAGGATCTGGCAGCAAAAGGTATCTCCCAAGAGGTTTTGGCTGGGCTGGTAGGGCTGCGCAACTTCTCCTACCTAAATCTTGGCTTCATCGCTGGAGGGGGTTGGCTTTGATGTTCCAGGGGTGTATTTTGGAGGGTCTCCTGGCTCTGCGTGTGGATAGCTGCTTCCAGCTGGAGCAGCCAGGGTGGTGTCAGCCAGAGAATCATAGAATCATAGAACAGTCTGGGTTGGAAGGGACCCCAAGGATCACAGAGCTCCAACCCCCCTGCCACAGGCAGGACCACCAACCTCCAGGCCTGGATCTATACAAGGTTTCCCAGGGAAGAAGGAAGTCTTTGTGGCTGCTCAGCAGAGGTTCCAGCTCAGCCACCAGCGTGAGCCGGCCTCCAGCAGTAACTGTTGGTGGTCCTCCACAGTGATTTTGGTGAGGTCCATTCAGCATCTAATGGAGAGAAGGGACATCCCCGGCACAAAAAGACCTGTCAACACGATTCGCACTAATTGGCACCTTTCTTGGCAGCTCAGCAGCCAGCTCATGGGCTGAGCAAGCATAGACTTCACGCTAGAGGTGGCCAGAACAGAGGTTTGTTGGAGGGGATAGTGTGGGGGCAAAGCCTGCCTGCACACAAATAAAGGCTTTATTTCTGCAAGCTGGAGTTTCTCATGTCCCTCAGTATCTCTGAGTTAATGCTCTGCTAGTCCTGGCCACCTCTAACTCCCATTTGAATATTTTGTTGGCTCTTTCTAAGAGGAGAAGCGTTTCCAAAGCGTTTTGGGGTTGTAGAAAGGTTTCCTGCTTCACTGAACATTCCCATTCCTTCCTCAGTAATCCATGATAAGTTGGACCAGATGGTCTTCTTCTGGGAGGACATCAAAGCTCGGGCAGAGGAACGTGAAATGAAGTTCCTTGATGTCCTGGAGCTTGCAGAGAAGTTCTGGTATGACATGGCAGCCCTCCTGACTACCATCAGAGACACGCAGGACATCGTTCACGACCTGGAGAGCCCAGGCATCGACCCTTCCATCATCAAGCAGCAGGTGGAAGCAGCAGAGGTGAGGACTGTGGGCCTGTACCCCAACATGTGCTTGTCTGCACCCAGCTGTAAGCCAAACTGGGATGGATCTCAGACACAAGTGTGGCCAGCAGGGGCTGTGAGATGGTTTTGTAGGCAGTCTCTTGGCTTATGAAACGTTCTTCCCGTTGCAAGCCAGGGCTGTGGGTTAAAAAAGCAGAAACGGGTTTCAGATATCCCCCACCACCACCCCCAACCCCTCTTTCCCCAAGGAAACGATGCTTAAATCACTTTGCTGCTGTTTTGGGAAGCTCCTCAAGCACATGGTCAGGTGTCCATGCCCATTTGGCGTCGAGCGATGCAGAAGCTCAAGTGTGGTTCTGCTCCCAGCCTCGGAAGAGGCATCAGCACCTGTCCAGTGTGGGAAGTGGGTGTTTGGGTTGTGGTCAGAGCAGAGAGAAGGGGAAAGCTGGATGTGCTTGGATTTTACATTGCTGCTTGGTTGTTTCATACCTAAGTGGGTTGAAATCCATTTCAGGTGGGTTGGACTTGGCCTGACACAGCAGCGATGTTTCTTTATGCTTTGCTCTTTCTCCTCACTGTTTCCCCTTCATAACCATTCCCACTTTGGCTTGCAAGTTTGGGAGGCTCCAAAACTAATTCCCATGTTGACAACACGCTCCATAAACAGCCCATCTCCTGTCAGCAGCACCTTCAGCTGGGCGGCTCTGGCACATGCCAAGCTAAACACAGATACTCCCGGTTTAGATCCCCCTGGCAGCAGTGTGGGCAGGGGAGGGAGCAGCCCCGGTTGGTGCTGGGGAGGCACAGGGCCAACTGCTCACCATGGAACCTGGTCCCAGCTCTGGCGTAGGGCTGTCAGCCAGGGCAGCAGAGCAGGAGGGACTCCTGGTGCTTCAGCCCTTCCTGTTCATGGAGGAGTTTTGGGAGAGTGGTGAAGGGTCTGGAGGAGAACTCATCTGAGGAGAGGCTGGAGTCCCTGGGGTTGTTCAGCCTGAAGAAGAGGAGGCTGAGGGGAGACCTCATGGGTTCTGTGGCTTCCTGACAAGGGGAGTGACGGGGCAGGTGCAAATCTCCTCTCTTTGGGGACCAGGGATAGAACCTGGGGGAATGGCATGAAGCTGTGCCAGGGGAGGTTTAGGTTGAATGTCAGGAAGAGGTTCTGTACTGAGAGAGGGGTTGGGCACTGGCACAGGCTCCCCAGGAAAGGGGTCACAGCCCTGAGCTGGGCTGAGGGCAAGAAGTGTCTGAACGATGTGCTCAGTGCCAGCTCTGACTGGGCTGGGCCTGTGTGGGGCTGGGAGCTGGACTAATGGTCCCTACAGGTCCCTTCCTGCTCAGGGATGTGATTCTGTGACTCTATAACCATTTGCCTCTTGTTGCTGTGTTGCGTGCAGACTATTAAAGAGGAGACTGACGGCTTGCATGAGGAGCTGGAGTTCATTCGGCTCCTTGGAACTGATTTGATTTTTGCCTGTGGTGAAACTGAGAAGCCTGAAGTGAAGAAGAGCATCGACGAGGTAGGAGAACCACCAGCCTCTCTGACAGATGAAATCGGGTAGGAGCAAGCGGCAGCTCCAGCAGAGGAACCTAACGCATTTCATGGTCAATCTTGTGTTCCACAGATGAACAATGCATGGGAAAATCTAAACAAAACATGGAAGGAGAGGCTGGAAAAGCTGGAAGAGGCCATGCAGTCGGCTGTGCAGTACCAAGATACGCTTCAAGTAAGAAGCCAGGGTTTGGGGGTTGGGTAGACCTTGGGACACGTCACTGCGAGTCCCCTTGGTAAAGTCGTACTGGGGGTTGTGCTAGTGCAAAGCTGAAAACGTCTCCTGGGCGAGTGTCTGCAGCCTCTGCTAGAGCCTGAGCTCAGCAACCAGCCCTGGGGAAGAGCAGACACCCGACTGAGTTTGTCATCCCAAAGCTCTCCTCCCTCACGAGGAGCGGGATGAGCCTGGCTGCCGTCAGGTCCTTGTGCTGGGAGGACGAGAGGGGAAGAAAGAGCTTG
The DNA here is from genome assembly GCA_013400835.1 of Zapornia atra. Taxonomy (NCBI): domain Eukaryota; kingdom Metazoa; phylum Chordata; class Aves; order Gruiformes; family Rallidae; genus Zapornia; species Zapornia atra. The sequence goes on from VZTU01022699.1 coordinate 128,536, forward strand.
TGGAAGAGACCGCTGGCCAACCACACAACTCTCTCTTCTCCCCACTCATCCCCCCTGAGATGGTTTTCATGGTTAGGGGGTGATGCAGACCCCTGCCCCCTTCCCCGATCGACCGCGGGGAGAGCGCCGCTCAGCATCCCCTCTGCTAACGGCGCCTGCCCTCCTTTCAGGCCATGTTTGACTGGCTGGATAACGCTGTGATCAAACTCTGCAACATGTCTCCTGTCGGCACGGACCTCAGCACGGTGAAGGAGCAGATGAACGAGATGAAGGTATGTGGGCAGAGCAGGGACCAGTTCCCTGGTGCTTGCTTGGCATCGCAGAGCTTATGGCCCAGTTGATTCATTTTCTTCTGGTTTTTGTCCCGTTTGGTTTTGGCAGGAGTTTAAAATGGAGGTTTACCAGCAGCAGATTGAGATGGAAAAGCTTAATCACCAAGGTGAACTGATGCTAAAAAAAGCTACAGATGAGACAGACAGGGACATCATAAAGGAACCACTGACAGAGCTGAAACATCTCTGGGAGAATTTGGGCGAGAAGATTGCTCACAGACAGGTAGCAAGGAGATGGGGGCTCTCATGAGCACGGGGTTGAAATTCACTCGGATCCTTCCCAACTTAAAGTGTCCTTTTCCATCCCTGTCCTTGCCCAGCATAAGCTAGAAGCCGCTCTTCTGGCTCTTGGCCAGTTCCAGCACGCATTGGCGGAGCTGATGGCCTGGCTGACCCACACTGAGGAGCTGCTCGACGCTCAAAAACCCATCAGTGGGGACCCAAAAGTCATCGAGGTTGAACTGGCAAAGCACCACGTGAGTATTCCCACTCTGGGTCCATTTTCTGACTGTTCCCATCTCAGGATTTTATTTCTCACCAGGGGGTTGAGTTGGTTCGAGTCCTTGAGAGTGTGCAGGGCGTAATGGGGTGCTCTAGGGGCACCCAATGTTTACCCACCATGTCTCACGTAGGTGCTGAAGAACGACGTCCTGGCCCACCAAGCCACTGTGGAGACAGTGAACAAAGCAGGCAACGAGCTCCTGGAGTCGAGTGCAGGGGATGATGCCAGCAGCCTGCGCAACCGCCTGGAGAAGCTGAACTCCTGCTGGGAGTCGGTGCTGCAGAAGACGGAGGAGAGGGAGCAGCAGCTGCAGTCCACACTCCAGCAGGTCAGGGAGACACAGCAGGGGTAGCCCTCTGTGCCATGGGGAGCTGCTGAGTGTCTGCTTCCCCCTGCATTTTGGGGGGGGCAATGAAGGGGGACAGAGTTACAGACTTGCTGTGGGAGCTGTTCTTGCACGTTTTTCCTTTGACTCTTGGTCTGGGAATGTTTTGGTGCATGGTGGGGACCAGGGCCAACCAGCCCTGCCTCTCTTACCTGGTTATGAAGCAAACACGTGCCTGATCAATGGTGGTTGATGTCATCTGATCCGTGGCCCATGACATGTTCCCCAACAGGCCCAGGGTTTCCATGGAGAGATTGAAGACTTCCTCCTGTGGCTGACAAGGATGGAGAGCCAATTATCAGCGTCCAAACCCACAGGAGGTCTGCCAGAGACCGCCCGGGAGCAGCTCAATGCCCACATGGTAATTTCTTGGGAGAGATTTTTCGTGCTTTCAATTCAGCAAGTTCCTGTCTGTCAGATATCAGCATCCAAACTTCTCCCTTCTGTATCCAGTGGGAAGAAGAGCACTTCTCCAGTTTCCTCTTATAGATCATTTTGCCCTTGATGCCTGGGACAAGCATCACGATGCTTAAACCACCTTTTTCTCTGCTCAGCTGTCCCTTTTCTGCCTGCCCTGAACCTTGTTTCCTCGTCATGTCACGGCAAATCCCTGTTCCCTCCCTGAGCTCTTCCCTTGACTAACGCTTCCATGATGCCTCCCTTCCAGGAGCTGTACAGCCAGCTCAAAGCCAAGGAGGATGTCTACAGTCAGCTGCTGGCCAAGGGACGACTGATGCTGCTCAACCGCGATGACTCTGGCTCTGCCTCGAAGACTGAGCAGAGCGTGGCTCTGCTGGAGCAGAAGTGGTGTCTGGTCAGCACCAAGATGGAAGAGAGGAAGGTAGAGTTGGCATCCAGCTTTGCTCCATGAGCTGGTCTGACAAGAGTTGTGCCCAGCTTTGGTGTTCCACTTTCCCTGGAGGGATGGAGTGGGTCAGGGATGGAGAGAGGGGCTCTGGGTGTTGCACAGGTTGAGTTTGTCTCTCAGGTGATGCTGTTTCTAAGTGTCAAGCTGTTGGGTTGGGGGGGTTTTGCCTACGGGGTCATCAGAGTTAGTTAAATCACACAGAAAACAAGGGTAAAAGTGCAGGGTTTGGGTTCCTTCAGAGGAGAGGTGTGAAGAAGCCTCCCATGGCTCTGAAAGGCAGGCTTTGTTAGTCCTCTGCGCTGCACCAGGCCAAATCCTCCTCTGAACTGACTCCATCCGAGGCTTTTGGCCAGTGATGAGATAAACCAAGGGACGCGGTGGCCTCAGCCCAGAATCACTTGGCAGTGGTGCAGCTGTTCCCATCGAAATCTCATCCACCTCATTCACTGGGCCGCTTTCCCCTCGCACAGGGAGCCGAGGGTGACGCAGCCACCCGTGTGCTGATGAAGGTCTCCCTTTTCGGGGAGAAACCCCTTCCCCTTGGTAAACAAGTCACATTCCCGAGCTGTAGCACTGAGGTTCCTCTTAGAAGTACGTTTTGGGGGGGCACAAAGGCGCCTTCTGTCTGCAGAACTGCAGCTCGTGAGCTCTCGCCTTCTATGTGTCATGGTCTGGTTTTCCCCTCCCTCCCTCTCTCCCCCCACCCGACAGGCGAAGCTGGAGGAGGCGCTGGCCCTGGCCACAGACTTCCAGAACTCCCTCCAGGATTTCATCAACTGGCTCACGCTGGCTGAGCAGAGCTTGAACATTGCGCCCCCAGCCAGCCTCATCCTCACCGCTGTGCTGGCCCAAATCGATGAGCACAAGGTACTGTGAGCACCCAACAGCCCTCCCATGTGGAGGGAGCAAAGCGGGGCACCTCATCTTCCCTGCACCCATGGGTGCATCCTGCTCCCTTATGGATGGGAGGACATCTGTTGTTTGTAGGTGTTTGCCAACGAGGTCAACGCTCATCGGGACCGGATCATTGAGCTGGATCAAACAGGGAACCAGCTGAAGTTCCTCAGTCAAAAGCAAGACGTGGTGTTGATCAAGAACCTGCTGGTGAGCGTCCAGTCCCGCTGGGAGAAGGTCGTCCAGCGCTCCGTGGAGCGGGGACGGGCTCTTGACGATGCTAGGAAGCGAGCCAAGCAGGTGAGAAACGTGGGATGGGTGTGACAGACCCTGAGGTACAACCAGCCTTGGGGGTGGTCCCAAAACCAGAAGGGGATTGAGGACGCCTCCAGTGTGAAGTTTCAGCCTTGCTCCTGTTTCTCTGCAGTTCCACGAAGCGTGGAAGAAACTGATTGATTGGCTGGAGGACGCAGAGAATCACCTGGACTCAGAGCTGGAGATCTCCAATGATCCAGATAAAATCAAGCTTCAGCTCTCCAAACACAAGGTAGAGCTTGGCCAAAGCCAGACCAGTGCTGTCACTGGGTGAAAGGGGGCTTTGTCAGGAGGGGGAGCAGGGCAGCACCTCCTCTGCCATCAGGACAGGGAAGAGGCACGTCCACGCTTACTGCTGCCGTGGAGAACCTTCACCTGGAGATCTTCATGAGCACCGTGTGTCTTCAAGGGCGCCAAGGCCAAGCTTTCTGAAACAGTTCTGTTCTCTGTCTGGCTCCCAGGAGTTCCAGAAGACCTTGGGGGGGAAGCAGCCCGTCTATGACACCACTATCAGGACAGGCAGAGCCCTCAAAGAAAAAGCTGTGCTTCCAGATGACACTCAGAAGCTGGACAACTTACTGGGAGAAGTGCGGGATAAGTGGGACACGGTGTGTGGCAAATCTGTGGAGAGGTGAGTCCAGCCCCAGCCTTGCACCCACAGCGCTCGTTTGGCAAGGGCTCATCAAGGCAGAGAGCAGAGGAGGCGATTTCGTGCGATGGTTGGAGGAAGTCAGTGGGACCTGACAAAAGGAGGTGAGTTCATTCGTGGATGTTCACAGGGACCTTTGTTTTCCAGGCAGCACAAACTGGAGGAAGCCCTCTTGTTCTCTGGCCAGTTCATGGACGCGCTGCAAGCCTTGGTGGACTGGCTCTACAAGGTGGAACCCCAGTTGGCTGAAGACCAGCCTGTGCATGGTGACCTGGACCTGGTCATGAACCTGATGGATGCTCACAAGGTGAGAGCACCTTTCCCAGCTCTTCCCTGGGATATGAGTAGGGTTTGTCTTCCCCAAGAGCCCAGGAACGGAGGAGCCAGAGTTGGTGCCTTGCTGTGGAGCTGTGTGTCTTGCTGTTATGCTTTGCTGGGGTGGACAAGGAGAGCAGGACCAGGGCAGGAAGGAAGTTTTACATAGGTTACAGGAGCTGGAGCTCTGTTCTTCTGGGGTTCTATCAGATCTGTTGAGGGTTTGGTTTTGATAAGGTGGCTGAATCAATAGTCTTCTGTGAACTTTGGTCTTGGCCGTTCTCCCCAGTGTGTCTCAGACACTGGTGCTCCTGGGTCTGGGTTGGATCATGGGCTGAAATCCAGGGACTGAGCTTGGGCATCTGTTCACAGCAGCCATTGCGTTGCAGCCAGCACTCCCAGGCCAGAGCTTGTCTGCTCCAGGTCTCCACTGCTTCTGCCAGGGTGGAACCTTGGGGCTCCTGTCCTCCTCAAAACACACACAGGAGCTGCCTGGCTCCCTGCCTGCCCTCCCGCTGTGGAGGGTCACTGATGTGGGTGTAGAACCCCATGGTACAGGCTGGTTTGGGTGTCCTCCTCACTTTATTCCCCACTTGAAACAACCCACTGGGACTGACTGGCCCCACTCAGCTTCTGCCTTCCCCCCACCAGGTCTTCCAGAAGGAGCTGGGGAAGCGCACGGGGACGGTGCAGGTGCTCAAGCGCTCGGGCCGGGAGCTCATCGAGAACAGCCGGGATGACACAACCTGGGTGAAGGTGCAGCTGCAGGAGCTGAGCAACCGGTGGGACACGGTGTGCAAGCTGTCTGTGTCCAAACAGAGCCGCCTGGAACAGGCCTTGAAGCAGGTGAGCAGAAGGCTGTGGGGTGGAAACCGTCTCAGAGGGCTTTGCTCTGGGGCTACAGGTTTGTGCCGAAAGGTCAGCATGGACCTCAGGTTCTTGCTCAGGGAGTGGTCTGGCCAAGCAGGACATCCCAGCAGTTACCAGTGAGCCCTGCAAAGCGCTGGGTGGGTGTCAGGTTTTAATTTCCCTGAAGAAGAGCTGCCAAAGGCTGATTTGGAAAGAGAAGATGGAAAGGTCTCACTGGTGTGCGCAGCAGGAATAGAGCAGTGAGCAGAGGCTGGCCAGGCTGGTGGCCACTAATGTCCAGTGCAACCAAAGACTTTGCTTGAAGCTGGAAAAAAAGAATCCAAAGGCTCCTCAAGTGGGGATTGAGAAGCATAACTTCCCCAGGACCATTGGAGATCTCCTCCAGGCTGGACAGATGACACCAGGTTGCGGGGAATGGTACCTTTGAGGGTAGGAAGGTCCTCCAGAGGGACCTGGACAGGTTGGATCGATGGGCAGAGGCTGGTGATGGGATGAAGCTCAGCATGGTGAAGTGACAGGTCCTGCACGTTGGTCCTAACAACCCCAGCCAGCGCCACAGGCGTGGGGCAGAGGGCTGGAGAGATGTACGGAGGGAAAGGACCTGGGGATGTTGGGTTGCACTCACCAGAACATGAGACAGCAGTGTAGCCATGTGGCCAAGAAGGCCAACGGCATCTTGGCTTGGCTCAGGAATAGCGTGGCCAGCAGGTCCAGGGAGGTGATGATCCATCCCCCTGTGCTCAGCTCTGGTGAGGCCACACCTCGAGTACTGAGTTCATTTTTGGGCCACTCACCCCAAGAAAGACATCAAGGGCCTTGAGCGTGTCCAGAGAAGGCAACGAAGCTGGTGATGGGGCTGGAGCACAAGTCTGATGGGAGCAGCTGAGGGAGCTGGGACTGTTCAGTCTGGAGGCTCTGCAGCTTGGAGCTCTCTCCAGCTCCATGACAGGAGTTTGTGGTGAGCTGGGGCTCAGCCTCTTCTCACAGATAACCAGCGACAGGACAAGAGGGGATGGCTGAAAGCTGGGCCAGGAGAGGTTCAGGTTAGAAATGAGGAGAAACTTCTTCTCCAAAAGAGCAGTTGGGCATCGGAAGGGGCTGCCCAGGGAGGTGGTGGAGTCACTGTCCCTCAGGGTGTTCAAGGGAAGGTTGGATGAGGTACTCAGGGACATGGGTTAGTGAGTGATAGAGGTGAGAGTGGGATGGTTGGACTGGATGACCTGGGAGGTCTTTTCCAGCCTCAATGATTCCATGACTCTATGACAGCACAGGGGTAGCTGTAATCTCCTGTACCTTTGTCACCACAGGCAGAGGAGTTCCGGGCGGCCGTGCACATGCTGCTGGAGTGGCTCTCGGAGGCGGAGCAGTCCCTGCGCTTCCGGGGCGCGCTTCCCGACGACGCCGAAGCGTTGCAGAGCCTCATCGACACACACAAGGTAACGGGGAGCTCTGAAACGCCACCTGAGCTCAATGAGCGGGGCAGAATCCTCCAGAGTTAATTCATTTGGGGCCTTTCAGGAGTTCATGAAGAAAGTGGAGGAGAAGAGAGTGGACGTCAACGCGGCGGTGGGCATGGGGGAGGTCATCCTGGCCGCCTGCCATCCCGACTGCATCACCACCATCAAACACTGGATCACCATCATCCGAGCCAGGTTCGAGGAGGTGAGTCTGCCAAGCTCTCTGGGCTGATGGTAGGGGGGAAGGTGGACACCACTACTGAAGGCATCTGGAGCTGCCCATGGTGTCCATCCCTGCCCCTGGTTTCCCACCCCGGGCTGATGGTCATCTCTGCTGCCGACAGGTCCTCACATGGGCAAAGCAGCACCAGCAGAGACTGGAGTCTGCACTCTCTGAGCTGGTGGCGAATGCTGAGCTTCTGGAAGAGCTGCTGGCTTGGATCCAGTGGGCTGAAACAACCCTGATCCAGCGGGACCAGGAGCCCATGCCACAAAACATCGATCAGGTCAAAGTCCTCATCTCTGAACACCAGGTGAGCCCCATGCCAAGCACAGCTGGTACTTGGAAGATGGATGAGGGGGGTTTATTCCTGCTCCCCCCATGGAGGAGGCATCATCTTCTCTGGGAGCCCCTGTTAGACCCCACCAGAGCTGTCTCCTGGGAACGCAGGGCTGAACTCCAGCACCTGCAGATCCAAGCTGGAGCTGTGCAGTAGCTTACACACTGTCAGTGGGAGGTGTGGGGTCAGCATTCCCATCTCCTCTGTGGGTTTTCCATGTCCCAGCGAGGATCTGGAGTGACAGCAGCAGCTGAAGAGCGAAAACATCTCAAAACCTCAAAGGTTCTCTTGTCCCTTCTGTATTTTGACAGTCCTTTATGGAGGAGATGACACGGAAACAGCCAGATGTGGACCGGGTCACCAAGACCTACAAGAGGAAAGCTACCGAGCCCCCCCACGGGCCTTTCATCGACAAGTCCCGCAGCAACAGTACGTCTGCGCTCGATCCGCGGCTTCCGGTGAAACGCGCTGCCAGGGGAGGAAAGGAAACGCATAGGAAACTAATTAACTTTGATTGCCAATTACCAAGGCATCCCGCATCGCCAGCCACCGGGGAAGGTGGCTGAAGCTTGCTCGGGAGGGGAAGATCCGGGTGCCGTGTTCCCGATCACCGTGTCGCACCTGGAGAGGCTCGTGCGGCCACTGCTTTGCTCTTTCTCTCTGCAGTTGCCTTGTGACGAGGCTTTTTGGGGTCTTTTGGCTTTTTTGGCTCTTGAAGGCAGAGCCTGATGTAAATTCCTGGGGCAGGGGGTGGTGTAGAGGCATTGGTTACCCCATCCTCCTACCTCCTCCTTCCCTTTGGGAAACAGCTGACAAGGCCGTGGGGGACTTTTGGTTTGTCCTTTCCTGACGCGCTCACTCAGCCTCACCCAACCCATCAACACATCCCCTTCAACTGATTCCTTTCCTCCCTTTTTCCAGGAAAATCCTTGACTCAGGCCGCCCCTCCCAGTATGCCTATTATCTCCCAGTCAGAAACAAAGAACCCACGGATAAACCAGCTCTCTGCCCGCTGGCAGCAGGTCTGGCTGCTGGCGCTGGAGCGGCAGCGGAAGCTCAATGATGCTCTGGACCGACTGGAGGAGGTAACACCCACAGGGGGTAGGGAAGGGGGGGACGGTACCCGGTCAGTGGTACCCGCTTGGTGGTACCCACTTGGTGGGCGCTCACCAGAGAGGTTGATGCTTAGTGCTGGAGCTGCCCAGCAGACAGTTACTGCTGCCTTTCCAACAGCAAAAAAGCAAACACCCCTGAACTACTGAGGCTGAAAACTACCTTCCATAATTAACTAACTGCACGTTAACGAGCTGCCCTGCGTCCCTGCAGTCAGTGCCTGTAGAGGCAGCGGCGGCCGGGCCTGCTTTCCTCCTAGCCATTAGTTTAACAATTACTGTCTCTATCTTTTTTCCAAACATCTAATGTCACTTTTGTTTTCATTTACGCTTTACAAAGCAGCTATGCCCAGAAGTGAGTGGTTTTGTTTTCTGTTGCTTTTGCTGTAGGTCAGTTCAGTTTATCCGTATTTAATGTTTTTTTTCATCGTTGCTTTTAACTCCCAAGGATGGGGAGGGAGGGGGGTGCTAAAAGGTCTTGCGTTACCTTGTCATGAGCCGCTTTAGCTGGTGGGGAGTCCTTTTGGGGGGTTAAAAAGGGTGTTTGTTTAAATTGGAGGGTGAGAGGTTTGGCAGGGGCTGGTGACAGAGCTGAGGTGTGCCCCAGCTGCTGTCCTACCTAGAAGATGAGCAAGAAATGCTTAGAGGGGATGGGAGATGAAAGACCTGTGCCCAAAGCTATTCCAGCAATCGGTTTTCCTCCTGGGCAGAGCCTGGCAAGTTGTCAGGTGAAATCCCGGGCGAGGAAGCATCCCCAGATGCCCAGGCAGAGACAGGAGGGGGGTGGGTGTGTGTGTGTGTCTGCGTGCAAGTAGCTGACATCTCCACGTCTGTGTGCGTGTCCCGCCGTGGGGATGCTGCGTCCTGTGTGACAGCTCCGTGGTGCACGGGCTGCACGGTGGCTGTCGGCTGCGCTGTGTGTCCTGTTCTGCAAAGTCCATTTGAGCAGCACCCCCCCTTCCTTGTTCATGGGGGGTCATCCAGAGAAACCCGAGTTACCCTTCCTGGAGGGTGGGGTGGGGGGGATGGTGGCAACGGGCTCTGGGGCAGGGGCTCGCCGGCAGGTTGGTGTTTCTGGGAGCGTTGGGGAGTGTGCTGCTTCTCCAGGGATTTCCCCACTGACTCTCAGGTGTTTCCTTCCAGTTGAAGGAGTTTGCCAACTTCGACTTCGATGTCTGGCGGAAGAAGTACATGCGCTGGATGAACCACAAGAAGTCTCGGGTCATGGATTTCTTCCGGCGCATCGACAAAGACCAGGATGGGAAGATCACCCGCCAGGAGTTTATCGATGGCATCCTGGCCTCTAGTAAGTGCCTGTCTGCCTGAACCGAGCCAGGGAAGCAGCCACCTCAGAGTGCTGAGACCCTGTCGCTGCTCCAGGATGGAGATGCAGACCCTGCTCGGACATCCCCGGCTCTGGTGAGTGAGGTCCCTGCATCAGTCTCTTGTTTCTTTTTCCTTCCAGAATTCCCCACCACGAAACTGGAGATGACCGCGGTGGCCGACATCTTTGACCGTGATGGTGATGGCTACATCGATTACTATGAGTTTGTGGCTGCTCTCCATCCCAACAAGGATGCCTACCGCCCCACCACTGATGCTGACAAGATTGAAGATGAGGTAAAGCACCCAAGGAGATGGAACCATGGGAGTCGGGGGTGGCTGCAGGATGACACTGAGGAAGACGAGGAAAAGAGGGGAGGACAACCAATTGGGATGGCGCTGAGCCAAAATAATTCATCCAGCTCTTCATGGAAATAGCCAGCCTCTTCTCAGTTTCTGTGGGGACAGGAAAAGGAGCAGTGGCCTCAAATTGGAGCACAGGAAGTTGGGCACCAATATGTGGGAGAACTTCTTCCCAGTGAGGGTGATGGAGCCCTGGGACAGGCTGCCCTGGGGGGGGTGTTGAGTGTCCTCTGGGGATATTCCAGCCCTGTCTGGACACCAACCTGTGTGACCTGTCCTAGGGACCCTGCTTTGGCAGGGGGTTGGACCCAATGAGCTCTGGAGGTCCCTTCCAACCCCTGTGACTCTGATTCTGTGATCCAGATGGCACCAGTGTTTGCCAGACAGAAGCTACCGGGGCTGTGTGCCGACCCAGCAGGTCCCTGGGATGGGGCGTCCCCAGAGTCCCGGGCTCTTACCACTCTCCTTGGCCTTGGCAGGTCACCAGGCAAGTGGCCCAGTGCAAGTGTGCCAAGAGGTTCCAGGTGGAGCAGATCGGCGAGAACAAATACCGGGTAAGGTGGAAGGGCTGAACGCTGCTCGGGGGGGAGGGATCATCTACGGGGTGCCCGGTGCGGTGCGGGGGATCCCCCCTCCCCAGGCTCCCTGGGGTGAGATGGAGACCTCATCCTCCAGCATGCCGGCTCCCGAGGGAGGTGGCTGAGCCGTGTTTGCCCAGCGCCATCCTTGGCCCCGGGGCGTTCCCTGAATCAGGAGAGCATAAGAGTGGCCCTGTTCTGGGGGCGGCAGGCCCTGTGAAACGCTGCATTCACTCTGCTGGCGGCCGCCCTTGAACTTTTCCTCGTTGGATGAGTGTACCTTACACTTGTGTTTTTCTTAGCCCGCTCCCGAAGAAGGGAGAATAATTTCCTTAAAGAATCTCTTTGTAACGGGCTGGCTGTTTACCTTTCAAATCCCTCTCCAAGGTGAACCAGCAGCAGAGCCGCCCACTTTCCCAATGCCAGCTTTGGGGTCGATGCTCTGACCAGGATGAGCCCAAATGTGGCACTCATACCCCCCACCCCCAGCTGCTCTGGGCTCCCCGAGCTCCTCCCTTACACCGAAACCCCGCTGGTCGATGTCTGACTACCTGCAGTAACAGTTCTCGTGATGGTTGCACTGTTAATCCCAGAAATGTTTTTTTTTCTTGTTTTTTTTTCCTTTCCCCTCCTCCTCCTCTCAACTTTCCACCCCGTCCCCCTCCCCATCCCCTCACCTCCCACATCTCCTCTCCCTCCATAGTTCTTCCTCGGCAATCAGGTACAGTTTGCCTTGTGACGCTGTCTCTTGCCTCCTTATTTTTATTTTATTTTTATTCTTTTCTCTTTTTTTTTTCCCCTTTAACAAACGTAGTTTTATGTGTCCCTGGTGCTGCTCTGTCCTTGGGGGCTGTGGGATGGGGTCTGCGAGAGCCTGGTACAGCCAAGTGTCTGAAAAACAACACTGTGGTGGGCAGAAAACAGGGAAAAATTCAATGTGAAAAGCAGGATTTGACCAAAATGAGGAGGTTTTTCCTCTCTGTCCTTTCTTGGCTACATTAGGGGTGTTGATGGTGACTGGTTTCACCCCACGGCACCTTGGGAGGGGGGTTACCGGGGTACGGGTGGGCTCATACCTGGAACTGTCCTTAGCTGGCTGGGTGCAGGGGTTATGCCTGTGGGCACGAGGGCTGTACCAGGCTCTGGGGTTTGGATTGCAGTCGCTGTGGGTGAGAATGCCGGGTCCACGCCTTTAATCCCATAGGTAACGATAACTAAACCCTCATCCCTGCTACACCTCTGTGTAACTCCTAGCTGGAGCAAGGCTTACAATCCCCGCATGTGTCCCCATTACCAGCGTGCACAAGCACCAGCTCGTTTGGGGGGAAACCGAGCTCTTCTCTGATGGGTGCTGGAGCATCACAGCTCATTGGGAGGTGCCTGCTGTTCCCCACTCCAATGGGATTTTCAACTCCAGTGGGTTTTTCACTTGAAGTCATGGTCTCTCACCCAAAAAATGCCCAGAAACACACTTGGAAGTCCAGAGCAGACAGATCCAGGAGAGCTCAGGCTTTGATTGAAATAGTGATTTGAGACAAATTTTCTCCACAGCACTGGGGTGAGCGTTTTGGTGGGATCCCAAGCAGAGTCCAGGGTGCTGTGTCCCCAAAGGAAGGAGAGCTGGAGCTGCTGTTACCCCCTGCCCCTGCCATGCAGGGTTTGGGGTTTGCATCTCTTGGGGTTTGTGCTCTTTCCCACCCAGGGGGACATCACCACTTCTATTTTTTCTTCTTTTTGAATCATTCTGAAGAATGTGGGGTTTTTTTTACTTCCAAAGGCTGATTCCTCCATCTTCTCACTACAGCGGGTGCTCTGTAGCCCTGGGTGCATCCCAAGGTCCCTGGTGTCCTGCACTAGCTCTACTGCCTGCCCCATACACGGCACAACCAGACGCCAGGGCTTGGCTGGCTGGGGAGATTGGGGGAGCTTTGAAAAACACCCCCATGCTTCTGATTCAGAGGGGGAGGAGGGCTGCTTGTTTGAAAGGGCAGGTATTTCAAATCACTGATGAACCTCGCAATCGCTAATCGACACCGCTGCGGGATTCCCACCGCTCCGCGCTCCCCGGGCTGTCACTGCGGCGGGGGCTTTCTGGCTCATGGGGTCAAGGCTGAGGCTCGGTGACATCATCCCTGGACTTCAGACTTGATGAGGAGAGGTTTCTCTCACTGCATCTCTGAGGCATTGATTGCCTGGCTGGTTTGCCAGCGCTCAGTGATCTGAACCGGCCGGCTTTTCTCCGCGTGGGCCGCACCAGGAAGGGCGTTGTGTTGTGTTACCTTGCCAGCCTCCGTTTTCCTTCATGATAGAAGGATAAAAACACCAATAATTCTGGCTGAGAAAACCCATCCCAACCCCAAATTCCAATTTCTCATTTGCTGCTGGAAAAGAAATCTCTCTTTCCAGCTTTAAAGCATTTGGATAGTTCCATCACCTTGAAACCACCATGAATTGGTGCCTGTAGAGCATCAGATTGGTTCCAATAGCTTTGCCCTGGTGCAGCCTGCTGTCGGAAGGAGCCGGGTGTCCCGTGCTGCCTTCCCTGTGTCTGAACTGTTCCTTGGCTCCACAGTTCGGCGATTCCCAGCAGCTGCGGCTGGTCCGTATCCTGCGCAGCACAGTCATGGTTCGTGTCGGCGGAGGATGGATGGCCCTGGATGAATTCTTAGTGAAGAATGATCCTTGCAGAGGTAAGGCAGCTCTTGGCTTTGTACAACTGGAGGTCTTCTCTCCTGGGGAGGGGAGTTGGAGCATTTGTCCTCTCTGACTGTGTGTGAGCGGTGATAGGGGTCTGGGGGAGCCAAACAACAAGTAGCTGGAGGAAACTGCTCCAAAGCAAACTGTAGAAGGTGAAATCATGAGGTTTGATGATCCTGCAGCAAATCTTATGGCATTTAGCCAGGTGTCATGGGAGGAGAAGAGGGGAGAGTTGTGTTTCTTGGTTTAAGACCCCGGTGAGTGGGGCTGTGCTGTTGTGCTGGGGGTCTCAGCTTCCCTTTGCCACGGTTGGTGTGTACATGGAGTGAGCTTCGCAAAGGCGACCTGACACCGTTTCTCACGGCATTCTGCTGGAGAAACTGGATGCCCCAGCCTGTCCAGTTCCAGAGGACAGGAACGGTTGGACTCGATGATCTTAAAGGTCTTTTCCAACCGTGGGATTCTATGGAACAAAAGAGCTGTTTCGCTTTGGCGTTACCGTGGGGAACTTGAAGTGCAAGAAGCTCCTGGGGTTGAAGACGAACACGGCAGCACGTGGGGAGGGATGAGCCCTCTCCATCCATCCTGGGTTTTTAGGGCTCGGTGGTGTTTGCTGGCGCTGCTTTAGTGGGATGCATTTGGAAGGGCTGGTTGAGGTAACAGAGACCAGGATCGTGGTCACAGCAGCACAGAGCTGGGATCACCTCCTTCCCAGACCATCCTTCATTGATGATGTTTCAGCCCTCGGTTATCCCAGCATGGTGCTTCCCTTCCACAGTCACTTCTTCAGCATCCTGGGCTGTGCTGTGTTGACTCTCCCATCGGTCCTATGTCCCACAGCACTTGGTGTGTGGCCCCGCTCTCCACTCAGCTGTGTATCAGATATGGAGGTGTGCATCAGCTGGCCCCGGGGCTGAGGTGCTGTCGAAGGGAGAGCATCCAGCTTGTTGCTTCTTAGTCAGGGGTGGTCACTTCTCCCTCTCCAAATCAGCCAAGAGCTCCCAGAGCTGTGCAGGTCCCAACCCCTCAAAGCCAGTATCCTTGGTTTTAAGTGACATTAAAGATGATGTCAGCCCCCAGAGCCTCCCGAGCCCCGGTAACACCACCAGTTTCACGTGAACCTCCACTCTCATCCCCTTTGTCCCCTCCCAGCACGAGGACGGACCAACCTTGAACTCCGGGAGAAATTCATCCTGCCAGAGGGAGCGTCCCAAGGAATGACCCCCTTCCGATCGCGAGGCCGGAGGTCAAAGCCGTCCTCCCGGGCAGCCTCCCCGACGCGCTCCAGCTCCAGCGCCAGCCAGAGCAACCACAGCTGCGCCTCCATGCCCTCCTCGCCCGCGACTCCAGCCAGTGGAGCCAAGGTGGGTTTGCACGTGAAGCCCTCCTCTTTCCTCTAGAAACCCATGGCCTCCAAACCAGCGAGGAGCTCACGGAGGAGGAGGAAGAGGAAGGCTAGGGCTTGAGGGCTTGCCGCTCACTGCGGTGTCTAGATGTTCATGGTGTGTGCAGGAAGAGCGGACCCCGCTGTGTGGGAGGGAGGGGTGGGATGGCACAGGACAGGTTTCACCCTGTGGCTCCATGGGAGGGTCCCCGGCGCTCACCGTGCAGCCGAAGGCTCCCGATCCCCACGACAGAGCTGTGCTGGAGCCGTGGCATCTGGCGGGCACGCTAGAAGAAGCCATTGCTCGTCATCTCTTCTCCCACCACATCATCTGCCCATGCATGTTTTGTTTCATCATCCATTTGGGTTTTCCCCCTTTATTTAATTTACATATTTCCTGTTTGATTCTGGTTCCATTTTAGTACCATTCCCCCACCCCAATTCCAGATCCTTTCCCTTTCTTTATATTTCTTTCTTTCCTCCTTTTTGTTTTGTATTTCACTCACTTCCACCTTTTCCCCTCCCCTCCCCTCCTTGGATTTTCCATTCCACAGACTCCACACCACTTCTCTCGATGTTATGACAAACCCTGGTTGATAAACAGTAAAGCAAGCACCCCTCTGAGGGGATTCGATTATTCCGACTTCCAGCTCTCGAGCGCTGAGGTAGAGTATGGTCTCACAGCCCTGAGGACCTGCTGACGGGCCGGAGCGCCGCTGGCACGGAGAAACTCTGCTCCTTTGCCTGTTGTAACGCTTCTCCTCGCGGTAGAGCTTGTTGGCACCGCTCTCGCTCCGGCTGGTAGCTTTTTTCAGGGGTTTCTAACTCGGATTCAGTAAAACACCGGATAAACCACGCCACTATTTCACATTCACCCGTGCTTAAACCGTGAGAGCGACGCTCAGCCTCTCATGCTTTACCAAGCACCGGTTTGCCAGGCTTTTAATAGCAATTAAGCGTTGAGACGCGGCCGCTTTCGGGAATCAAAAACTCCAGCAGCCGAGTTGAGACTTGAAAAGCAGCTACAGCTCATGCACAGCACCCCCATCGCCTTCATCTCGATGAAGCTCTGCCTTTAGCGCCGCCTTGGAGCACGTAACGGCGTCTCCGGCACCGTGCTCTCAGGAGGATGAGTTGGGGCCAAAACTAATTTTCTTTCTTTTTTGGGGGGGGGTCTCCCTAAAGCTTTCAGCTTCCTCGCAGACTTTGTGAATGGGGGATGAGAAATAGCTGGGAGATCTCAGTGATTCACCAAGCGGTGCCGCGCCGCCGGCAAGATAACTGTGTCTCTGCTCGGCGGCGCTTCCCAGCGGCAAGGGAATTCTGTTTTCAATCACTGGGATGGCAGGAGCCCTGCCCCCCTTGCCCTAAATCACCTGCTTTGCTGCTGTGAAACTTGTTGATGAACTAGGGTTGAGGCTGGAGAATCGTGATCACTGGGGATGAAAGCGGTACCTTGGCGATCACATGATGGATTTGAATCCCTCGGCATCCCAAGGGGAAGCCTGCTGCTTGGCTGCCCCTCTCCTGCCACCGCCGCCTTCCCCCTCTGCAGCTCCAGTTTCAATGACAGATCAAGATTTTGAAGCTGTTCCCCCCAAAATAAAGTCACAAAATTGGAGGGGATGGAGGGAGGCGTCTCCAGCTGTTACTGTAAAGCTCACTGGGAAACGCTCTCGGATATTAAGGTGCCGGGGGTGTGCCGCTGGGCTGGATGGAGCCCTCCCCACAGTGATGCCTCTACGAGCCCCAGCTTGTCCTTCCACCCCAGTCCTACAGCTTTACTGGTGTCACCGAAACTGGAGCTGCTCATCATGGGTGGACACACGCGTCCTCGCCGCGCCGCACCTTCCCCTTTGCCCCCCCTGCCACCCCACCTTACTTTGCCACCCCGAATCTGCGTTTGTGACATCTTAAAGGTCAGGGATAGCACCGTTTCAGGATGTGACCGAAGCTGATCTGCTCTCTCCAGTTCATCCCTGGTACCTCACCGCTCTGATGCGTCTGCCCCGGGGGTGATGGGTGCACAGCCCTGGCCGGGGCTCTGCCACAATCTCCCCCCCTCCCCACCTCCCTACAACGGGATGAGCAAAGCGGCCTCAGGACCTTCCAAAATGGCCCCGAGCTGCTGAGATGCTGAAATAACCTGGTTTGGGGAGATTTTACTTTGTTTTGGGGGAGTTTTCCAGCCTGGGTGATGCCGTCCTCCTCTGGAGGGGCCTTTTTTTTTCCCTGAGTGCTTTGAAATACCCATGAGCTGTGTGTCATTCTGAAGTGCACAAGCTGCCCTTCCCCTCCAAATTTTCAGGAATCCAGGCTCTTTTCTTCGCCCCTCCAGCTTTTTTTTTAATTAATCACTGCTGAAACGACCTCATGTGTTCTCCCTGACCATTAAGATGGGCGATTCTTCACCACCAAAGTGTTTTTGCCGAGGTCCTGATCTCGGATGTGATCTCGGCCCCTTATGGCAACCTAAAAGATGCTCCATGTGTGCTTCCTTTCCAAGGTGACCCCCTCGGCCGGCAGCAAGCTGAAGCGACCCACCTTCCACTCCAGCCGAACCTCCCTGGCTGGGGACACCAGTAACAGCTCCTCACCAGTCTCTACAGGTGCCAAAACCAGTCGGGCAGGTAAGTTAGGTGTAAAGATGGAGAAATTCCTCCTGCTGCTCCTACCAGGTTGCTTAAATGGGCAGAGGAACGTAACAAATAGTGCCAGAGCCCTAAATAGTGTAGGCGATGCCGGGGCCATGCCTCTGCCTGGGAGAGGGGATACTGCAGAGGTTCAGCAGGGCGCAAGGGCTTGCTGCTGCTTCATTAAGAGCCTGGGAATTAATTGGTCTTGATGATGCTTCGTCAAGAGCCTGGGGATTAATTGATCTTGCTGCTGCTTCATTAAGAACCCAGGGATTAATTGGTCTGGCTGGTGAAACCCCTGGTTCAGGGTGCTGGGTGGGTGGCTAAGTTGAAGGCAGCCACAGCGGTGCTGGGGGTTTGGGGTGCTGGGTGATCTCAGGGGAAGGAATCTTCCTCCTCTTCCTGCTCATGGGTCTCTCTGCTCCCTTTCCAGATCCTAAAAAAACAGCCAGTCGTCCCACCAGCCGCGCCGGGAGCCGCACGGGGAGCCGGGCCAGCAGCCGCAGGGGGAGCGACGCCTCCGACTTCGACCTGCTGGAAACACAGTCAGCGTGTTCGGACACCTCGGAGAGCAGCGTGGCCGGCGGGCAGGGCGGCTCGCGCAGGGGCATGGCCAAACCTTCCAAAATCCCAACCATGTCCAAGAAAACAACCACTGCCACCCCAAAAACTCCAGGCCCTAAGAGATAATACTGTACCCCCGCCCTCCTGAGAGAAAGAAAACCCAACCTGTGTCCAGTTTTTAACCCTGCTACGTACATTGGATGTATATTTATTCTAAATGGGAGAAACTATATTGTTAAAAGTGTAAAAGAAAGTTGTGTTATGAAGCTGCCTTATTTGGGGTTTGAGGGGTTTTTTTTGTTGTTGTTGGTTTTGGGGGGTTTTTTTCTTTCTTTTTTTTTTTTTCTTTTTGTAAGTTACTATTTTCATGTGAATATTTATGTAGATAAAAAAAATTGCCTCTCGGTGACCCCCTGTTCTGAGAGGGGCCTGGAAAACTGAAATGGGGGGAGAGAAAGGAGGAGGAAAAAAAAAAAAGGAAAAAAAAAAAGAGGAAAAAAAAAAAAGAGGGGAAAAAAAGAGGAAAAAAAAGAGGAAAATAAAAAAACCTAAAAAGGAAGCAAAAAAAGGTCAAGATGTGAAAGTGTAAAGAAAAAACTAAACTATAAATAGGATTTCTGCGCGGTGCAGGGTGCAAACCTGCTTTATCTTTTAGGATTGTTTCCTAAATGCATCTTTATAAACTTAACTTGCTGTCTCAGCAAGGTAAATTATATTTAAAAGCAAAGACCTGAATCCTGCAGTGTTCAAGGAACTCTCTTTTTTGTAAATCACAGATACCTCAACCAGCGAAACGTGAGGTGAGGGGACTTGGGGCTTATGTTTCCATTGTTTTTTTTAAAAAAAAAGCTCTGTGGTTTTACCTGCAGAAAGCAGAGTTTGACTGAATAAAATTTGCACACACTACAGCGAAGCTCATGCCCATTGCTGTCTTAAAAATATCCTGTCCCCATACCTTCGTTGGTTTATTATTCCTTTGAAGAACAAACACGTGGTGAGGGGTTTGGGGAGGAGGGGGGGGGGTCACACCGAAGCCGTCTGGAGGAGAGCACGCTGGTAAGGTTACAGGTCTGGATCACTGGGATACATCCCTTAGTGGTGGTGGGTCCTATAGATTTAAGAGGATTCTTCTGGATTGATGAGATAAGAGAGCGACCTGAGATGTTCCTTAACAGAACCCGCTATTTATCCACATCTCTTCTTATTATTATTTTTCCTATTTATTATTTAACTGGTCATTCCACTTCCAACCAGGCTGAGATTTCATGTGACCTCTGCTCCTAGGAGAAATCTGGACTGACTTACACGCACAGTTGCTTGTCCTTGAAACGAGTCTCACCAGCACACTCGCTACAAGTCCTGTCTGGCTTTTGTATGCTACTTCTCTTTGTAATAAAATCCCACTGCCCAAGTGACCAGGAGACGGGCCGGGGCCGGGGGGCTCACCAGAGCTCCTGTATTTATTAAATAATTCTTCCTCTCCGGCTCGGACCGTGTTGCTGTGTGATTCTCTCAATTGGTTTAAATTGAGGCAAATCTGAAGCTCTACCAATGAATTGTTTAAAAAAAAAAATAAAAGAGAAAACAGAAAAACAGACACTTTTTTGTATTAAAATTGCTTGCGGTAATAAACAATCTTGCCTCCTACTTTATTCCCCAGTGTTAACTTTGTGAGTGTGGGAGATGGATGGAGCTGTTTATCCTGTGCAGGGAGGACGCTGCCCGGGCACAGGTTGCCTTGAAGGATGGAGTGAGGGACCACCAGGCCTGAAATTCAAAGGCTGGAGGGGGGAGTGGGTGCTGGAGGGGCTGCTTGGTGGTGTGGTGCCCGCTGGAGAGGTGGGTGCCCACAGGTGAGGGTGTGGGATGGTGAGGGGAGCTGTTGGAGTGGGGGTTTGTGTGGTGTGACGCATGGGGTGGTGGGTGCGCAGTGTGCATGGGGTGGGGGTCTGCAGGGGTGGCTGAGGGTGAGTGCCCGTTGTGGGGTGCCCATGAGGATGGGTGCTGCTTAAGTGGGGGCCTGCGAGGGTGGATGCTCAAGATCGGGTGCCCATGGGTTTGGGTGGCCATGAGCATCCACTGG
>VZTU01022699.1:155856-166783 GCA_013400835.1 Zapornia atra
AGAGAAAGGGATGGGATTGGGATAGGATGGGATGGGAAGGGATGGGGATGAGAATGGGAATGGGGATGGGGGTAGAGATGGGCATGGGGAAAGAGATGGGGATAGGGGGTGGGATGGGATGAGATAGGAATGGGGACAGGGATGGGAATGGAGACAGGGACAGAGCAGAGATGGGGTGAGGATGGGGAAGAAAATGTTGAGGATGGGGATGAAGATGGGGCCACCAGTGAATGCCACTTTCCCTTCCCACCACCACACAAACACCAAGGGAAGCAGTGTAGCTGTAGCCAGCTGTTCCCACGCTTTCCCACCAGGCAATGCCACACCCCAGCTCTTCTCCCAGGGCTGGGAGGATGCCTTTCCCAGGGCAGCTGTCAGGGTGCCACCATCACGTCCAGCGCAGCCATAGGCACTGGGAGCCGCCACCCTGACCCTGCTGCACCGGGACCTGTATGGACACAGGCACCGAGGAGTCATTTCCACCAGTCGGTGCTGGTGCTGGTGCTGGTGCTGGTGCCGGCTGGGAATTCTCACTCACCTGCCTGGTCCTTCTCCCCATTTCCACAGGGAGTCTGACCTGTTCCTGCTGGATGTCCAGGACCTGCGTGCTGGCACTGAGGGATGGCTGGTGTTTGATGTCACAGCTGCCAGCAACCACTGGCTGGTGGAGAGGAAATACCACCTGGGGCTGCGGCTCTATGTGGAGACAGACGATGGTGAGCCTGCCTAACCCACCTGGGCCACATCCCTGGGAGCTGGAGTCCTCATGCCCCCCTCAGGAACATATAAAAGTATAAACAGGAGGGGAATCAGCTTGTTAAAGGGCAGACACTGGCAGGACAGGGGGGATGGAGTGAAGCTGAAGGAGGGAAGGGTTAGAT
The DNA here is from genome assembly GCA_013400835.1 of Zapornia atra. Taxonomy (NCBI): domain Eukaryota; kingdom Metazoa; phylum Chordata; class Aves; order Gruiformes; family Rallidae; genus Zapornia; species Zapornia atra. The sequence continues at coordinate 156,738 of VZTU01022699.1, forward strand.
GAGATATTAGGGGGAAGTTCTTTACAGAGAGAGTGGTGAGGGGCTGGAACAGGCTGCCCAGAGAGGGGGTTGGTGCTCCATCCCTGTGGGTGTTCAAGGACAGGTTGGATGTGGCCCTGGGCAACCTTGTGTAGCTCCAGGCCTGGAGGTTGGTGTCCCTGCCTGTGGCAGGGGGTTGGAGCTCTGTGATCCTTGGGGTCCTTTCCAACCCAAACCAGTCTGTGATGCTATGAACTCCACTGCTGGAGGGATCCTCACTTAGGTGCAGGAGAATTAACCCTCTTCTCAGCGAGGTGTCAAATCTGCTCCAAAGGTGCATTTGTGGATGTGCAGGGACACCAAGACCAGGGGAGGAGAAATCACAGCCACCGATGCCCCATCCCCCCCTCGCTGAGCTTTCCTCCCCAGTGTCAAAGGGGAAACCCTCTCACTTGGGTCCCACTTGGTTTTAATCCTCAACCTTCTTTATGTGATTGTGGCGAATGAGGCCATCACCGGGCAGCCACCCGGTGTGGAGGGCGAGGGGTCAACAGCAGAGCAGGATCTGAGGGGTGGTCCAGCCACTCAGGATGCTGAACCCCCATCTCTTTGCTGCCATTTCCCCGGGTGGGGGTGTTTTAAGCTCCTTGCTTTAACAAACAAGCTCATTCTGAGCCCACACCCACACCTGGTTCCCATCCCTGCAGGGCACAGCGTCGACCCCGGCTCGGCGGGGCTGCTGGGGCGCCGGGGACCCCGCTCCAAGCAGCCCTTCATGGTGACGTTTTTCCGGGCGAGCCCGAGCCCCGCGCGTGTCACACGGGCAGCCAAACCCCCCAGGAGGCGGCAGCCCAAAAAGACCAACGACCTCCCACACCCAAACAAGCTGCCGGGGATTTTCGGTAAGGGCTGTGCAGGGGCAGGATCCCTACGGACACCGCTGGGCCCTGCCATGGGCTCCCAGAAATGAGTCCAAGGTGGGGGAACTCTGGGATTTTAGGATTGGTGGTGTTTGCGGTTTGGGAGGTGCAGCGGGGCTGGGTGGGCACCCTCGAGGTGATGGTGTTGTGGGGGGGGTGTTGGGGAGCAGCTGGGTGTTGGGGTTTTTGGGCATCATTGGGGCAGCACTGGGGGAAAGTCGTGAAGCCGCCTCAGGAAGGTGTCACGGCCTTGGGAAGGTGTCACGGTCCTGGGATGGTGTCACGTCCCTGGGAAGACACTCAGGCAGGAGGGAAGCAAGATGCATCATTGTCCCTAGTTGTGAAGCCACCTCAGGAGGGTGTCACGGCCCCAGGAAGGTGTCACAGCCCTGGGAAGGTGTCATGGCCCCAGGTGGGTGTCACGGCCCCGGGATGGTGTCACAGCCCTGGGGAAGGCTCTCAGGCAGGAGGGAAGTGAGAAGCTGCAGCTCTCCTGACCCCATTAACTTGGGAAACCCTCGCCACCAGCTCCAGCATGAGCAGGGCTGGGATTTTGCCCTTCCCAGCCTGGCTCCCCTTGTCCTGGTGTCGGAGGGACATTCTCTTCCCCATTGTGCAGCCACAGAGGCTTCTCTTTGGTTCTGGACTCACCTGGCTCCACTGGGTGCTCAGTCCCACCCCGACAGCTGCAGCTTTTGGGGGGGTCTCAGCCCCGGGGGCTGATGCTGCCTGTGCCCTTCTCCCACAGACGATGTCCACGCTGCGGATGGGCGGCAGGTCTGCCGGCGCCACGAGCTCTACGTCAGCTTCCAGGACCTTGGCTGGCTGGTACGTATCTACCAGGAGATGTGAGTGAAACAAACCCCATCGGTGGGTGTCCTGTCCCCACACTGTCCCCCCAGCCCCTCTGCAGCAGCATGAGCAGTGGGAGGCAGGCAGGAGATGCTGCAGCCCCATCGCAGGACCTGGGGGAGGCAAATATGAACTCTACACTCTAAACCTGACCCCGAACATCTCATGGGTCTGTCCAAAATATCCCAATAAACCCTTGGTGCTGGCACAGGCACCCAGGGAGGAGCCAGCTGGGCTGGTTTTGTAGGTGGGGGTGGGTGAGGGGGGCACAGGAAGGGTGAAGCTCAGGGTGCAACCTGTATAAACCCCCTTTTCTTTCGTTTTTTAGGACTGGGTGATTGCTCCACAGGGCTACTCAGCCTACTACTGTGAGGGGGAGTGTGCCTTCCCCCTGGACTCCTGCATGAATGCCACCAACCACGCCATCCTGCAGTCCCTGGTCAGTGCAACCTGCCACAGCATCTTGGGGATGGGGATGCTGGGGGTCTGGTTGGAGCCTGGTTGGTCCCAATGAAGGGCTGGATGTGGCATTGGGCATGCCTGCAACTGAGGAGTTACATCAAGGGGTGTGGTAAAGCGGGTGCTTGCACATCTGGGTGGGTAACTGCACATCTGGGTGAGTACCAGCACATCTGGGTGGGTGCCTGCACATCTGGGTGGGTGTCTGAACATCTGGGTGGGTGCTCCCCAGCAGCTGGAGAGAAGGGGAGAGCATCACATTCCCTGTGCATCCTCCTCCCCAGCCACACAAGAGGCTTTGACCCGAGGTCCCTCAAAGCATCGCTGCGGCTCAGCACCCAAACATCGGGCTCAGCACATCCCTTTATGCTGCACTGCCCCAGGTTTTTTCCCAAACCCACCCTGCAGCCCCGCCAGAGCTTTAATTTCAGGAATTTCCTGCCCTGTGAGTGTTGGATTTCCCAATGGCAGAGTCACACCGGCTCCGGTGTTCCCAGTTAATTACAGGGAGCGCCCAGTCCTCCACGGAGCCTTTGAAGGTGTCTCCTGGCAGGGTTTAATTTTTGCATTAACGAAGCTGCCAGAGGCCCCATCCGGGGCTGGGCACCATCCTGGCAGCAGCTTGAAGGCGGGGGGGGGGTCCCTTTCCCCTTCCCCACTACACCCACCCATCACCCCTAAACCCAATGCTCTTCCCAAAACGGAGCGGTTTGGGCAGGATGTGACTCACCTGGCGCCCGGATCCGACCATTCTGGGAAGCATCAGGGCTGGAGGAAGCTGGCCCAGCTCCAGCCAGTGCTGCAAATAGCAGGGTTGGACAGTAAAAACACCGGACTTCCGAACTGGGAGAGCTCGGCTGCCCCTGCCATAAATCAGTCACACATGTTGGGTACAGGCTGCGGGCGCCCAGCCTCCTCCAAACCTCCCTGGGATGGCAAATTCCTGGGGGGATGCGTGTCCTGAGCTGGGGGGGTGAACGAGCCTGAGGAGCATCACGGACAGAAAGGTGCTGAGTGCTTTAAATTATACTGCTGAGCCCTGAAATGGGGGTTGGAGGTGGGGGGAACAAACAGCATCCAGCACCCCCCACCCACACCAGCGCGAAACCTGCGCCGATTGGTTTGGTATTTTAGTCTTTTACCTATTTAGGATGGGAGAAGTGACCAGAAATCCCAAATTAACGAAGGGGCTGCCCAGAGCCATGAGCCCCGATCCAATGTAAACTGGAGGGAGCACTGCCCAGGGTTTAGAATAAATATTTTTGAAAAAAAAGCTGGAAATAATCTCCCCATTCAGCTGGGGTTTGTGCAGCGAAGAGCTGGTTTGATGGGTTTTAACTCTGCCCAGAGCTGGCGTTCACCGGTTCCATCTATCTTTTCAAAGGGCAGACAATGGCAGGACAAGGGGGATGGAGTGAAGCTGAAGGAGGGAAGGGTTAGATGAGATATTAGGGGGAAGTTCTTTACAGAGAGAGTGGTGAGGGGCTGGAACAGGCTGCCCAGAGAGGGAGTGGGTGCCCCGTCCCTGGGGGTGTTCAAGGCCAGGTTGGATGGGGCCCTGGGCAACCTTGTGTAGCTCCAGGCCTGGAGGTTGGTGTCCCTGCCTGTGGCAGGGGGTTGGAGCTCTGTGATCCTTGGGGTCCCTCCCAACCCAGACTGTTCTATGATCTCCCAGGTCCACCTGATGAAGCCCGAGGCCGTGCCCAAGGCGTGCTGCGCCCCGACGAAGCTCAGCGCCACGTCCGTCCTCTACTACGACAGCAACAACAACGTCATCCTCAAGAAGCATCGCAACATGGTGGTGAAGTCATGTGGCTGCCACTGACAGCCAGATCCTGTCCACCAAACATCCCATCCCTTCAAACATCCCATCCCTTTCCCACCTGAGAGACGTGACGCTCAGGGAGGGATCTGCTGCGTGAGTGTGTGGAAGAGGAGTTTCAGGGGCTGCGTGGTGGTGAAGCCCATTAGTAACAACCAAGAAGAAACCAAATCCCAAATCCCACCCCCCTTCCTAGAAGTGGATGTAAATAATATAAAACTTTTATTCTCTTGCTAAACTTAATGAGAAAAATACATACATATATATACATATATATATATAGGAAAGAGAGGATTTGTGGCTGGGTATGTGTCTGTTTTGCTCGTGGCTGATGTGTTTTCCCCATCTCCACTCTTTGCTGAGGGCTGAAGGATAACTGGGATGAGGGAGGCAGCATCCAAGCTGCTCTGGGCTCGAGCTGTTTGTAGCCCCAAACACCTAACACTCTCACCTCTACCCAGCGCTTTTAATTCCCTTAATGAAAACACCATCAGCCAATTAAGTAGCTGGCTGACTAACCCACTCCTGTTTACTTAAAGTTCACAAAACTCAGCCAGCTGGGAAGAAAAACCCCAACCCTCCCCCCCCAACCCCTAATAATATATCTGACAGGGTTATAAAATAAACACCTAGTTTGGAAGTGAAGCCGTAGTTTCTCTCACTGTTTGTTTTCTAAGCAGAGTCATGGCACAGCAGAGCTCTGTTCAGTGGCTGGGATTTCGCAATGAGCTAAAAAAAAAAGACTCAGGTTGGGCTAAAATTTTACTGATTTGCTTGAAAAAGAAGCGTTGTGATGGGAGGTTGAGGTCGGGTCAGGTCTCCCCAGCTCACTGGTGGATGTGTCCCATGGGCTCAGCATGTGGTTGTGGCTCCTTCAGCTCCTCATCACTTTCCTTGTGTTATTTGCATAGTTTGCTTATTTGTTTGTTCCCTCTTTAATAGGAAGGGGCCCCGGGCTGGTTTGCAGCTCAGGTAGCTTGTGTCACTGAGCAAATAGTGATCCCAGCTTAGCCAAATCTGAAGGGGAAAAGCCCAATAAACCCACTCAAACAGGAACGATCTGCTTCCTGCCACTGCCAGGCTTCACCTGGAGTGTTGTGTCCAGTTCTGGTTCCCCTGGGAGAAAAGAGACAGGGATCTCCTGGAGAGAGTCCAGAGGAGTGACACAAAGATGATGAAGGGCCTAGAGCATCTCCCCTATGAGGAAAGGCTGAGGGAGCTGGGGCTGTTCAGCCTGGAGAAAAGAAGCCTGAGAGGGGATCTGATCAATGGTTATCAATATCTGAAGTGTGGGACACAGAGGGACATGGCCAGCCTCTTCTCAGTGTCTGTGGGGCCAGGACAAGGGGCGATGGCCTCAAGTTAGAGCACAGGAAGTTCCACACCAATCTGGGGAAGAACTTCTTCATTGTGAGGGTGAGGGAGCCCTGGGACAGGCTGCCCAGGGGGGTGCGGAGTCTCCTCTGGAGATATTCCAGCCCCATCTGGACATTGACCTGTGTGACCTGTCCTGGGGACCCTGCTTTGGCAGGGGGTTGGACCCAATGAGCTCTGGAGGTCCCTTCCAACCCCTACAGTTCTGTGATTCTTGGGAAGAGGTCTTGCCTCTAGAAAGATTTCATCCACCAGCTCATCCCATGTGAGATGCAGCTCAGGCTGCGAGCGCTGCTCCCTGCAGCTCCCTGGGACATGGTGCTTCCCATGGAGAAAGCCCAGGGTTTGGGCCAGCTCCCACCATCAGGCAAGGGCCAAAAGCCTCTGCAAAGCCTGTCCTGGAAGACTGAGATTTAAGCAGCAAGAGGGAGGGAGCCAGGAAGGGAAATGCTGCATCAGTATGTCTGTCTGTCAGGTAGCATGTCCGTGTGCGCAGCCCTCACCTTGTCCCAGCTGTGGGGCAACATGCGACTTCCCTAGGGTGGAAAACCAGCAACCCCGTGGTTATTAGGGAACAGCAACACCCCCAATCCACCAGCAGATGGGTTGGTGAAACCAAACCCCCCCCAGTTGCTGTTAAACACTGCCCCAAACCCCAGCCTCACTGCCACGCACCCCTTCCTCCCCCCAATCACCCCTCCCCAGAAGTGCCAGTGCCGTCACAGCGCAGGAAGCCCCGAATCTATGACTTCCCCATGCTGTGGTATGCAGCCAGAGCCCCCCCCAACAGGAACCCCAATGGCACCCACCTATCCCAGCCCACACACCAGGGTTTGGAAATTAAACCCCTTCCTACAGCATCACCCCTGGGGTTTTTATCACCCTTCTCCCACGTACGCATCCCAGCAAAAGCTCTCTCCTCTCTCAGCAGTGGGACCAGGCTGGATTCCCAGCCAGGGACCTGCCTCCCTCTGCTGATGGGAAAGGACAGGACAGAGCCTGGATGGGACCAACACACCTCAGCCAGATCCAGCTGCTGGAAAAGGCTGTGTGAGACATTCAGCTGCTTTTCTTGCCCTGGCCCAGGCACCTTCCCCTGGAGCCAGGATTCAGGCACTGGATTTGAGATGATGAAGGCAAACACCAAAAAAAGTAGCAGCATCTTTGCTCAAAACAAACACCATCCTCACCCAGCAATAATTCAACAGCCAGGGGTAGGTCCTCAGTATTTTTAAAACTAGGTTTTATTTTTAGCAAATACAAAGCCTCTCCCAAAGCCAGCAGCAGAACCAGCCCTGCCCCGCTCGGGGCAGCGAGGACGGCACAGGCTGAAACGTGATTTATCCTTGGGAAGGTCAGAACCTTCCCTCTCCCCACAGCACTATCTGCAGGCACGTTCACACCAAGCTTTGTAGGAAGACTGGACAGAAGCCGTGGGAGCAGGGCACTGCCGGGGCGGCGGGGCACTGTCCCAACCCCGTCAGTCCTTGTCCCCTCCTGTCCACGCTCACCCCACACATCCAGCGCCTTCCCAGCGCCAAGCTCACGGGCACTCCCCACAGTCTGAGATAATCACCTTCTGCTTTGGTTTCCCATCTTTGATGCCCTGAGCCTTTAGGAAAAGAGCAGCAGGAATTAAAAGCGCCAAGGCCGAGGGCAGGAGGAATGCAGGCTCTGCCCTGACTGTCCTGCTGGCAGCACCTACCTCGATCTGTCGCACCACGTCCATGCCCTCCGTCACCTCGCCGAACACCACGTGCTTCCCGTCCAGCCAGTCTGTTTTATCACACGTGATGAAGAACTGGGAGCCGTTGGTGTTTGGGCCAGAGTTTGCCATCGACAACAGCCCTGTGATGAAAAAGCAACATGTTACAGGCAGGGGGAGCGATGAGCTCCAGAACACGAGCTGCCACTTCGACTCAAACCCATTCCCATGCTCCTCAAAACAGTTTTAGGAGAGCCTCCGAATGTTAAAACTCCAGAGAAACTGCTGGAAACCAGTTACACTGAGAGAAGCAATCGCAAATGTGAAGGACAGACAGGGGTAGGGGCTGCTCATCTATTTTTAGTTGCACAAATCTAAAGCTGTCTGTACAGAGATAAACCTGCTCGCTTCCTGCTGCTTTCCAGTCACACCGTGACTTTCCTCCTTTACAAATCCATCAGGAAAGCAGCTTTAAAATGCTTTCTCCATCCTACAACACAGGTAATTAACAGCATGTGCATGGAAAAGAGAACAACACGTTTCCATGTGCTGAACATCAGTGATAGGCCGTGGTCTGACCATGGCAGATTAACCCCACAGCAGAAGCGTTTAGCCAACACAGATTATAATTCAAGGCAGCTACTATCAGCATGGCCCAGGCCAAACAGCCCATGTGATGATGCTGAGCAGCTCTTGGATGATCCTTTGATGTTGAGCCTCTCCAGCCCCAGTGGGAAGGCAGCTCTACCTGGCCCCGTGTGTTTGAGAATGAAGTTTTCATCATCAAACTTCTTCCCATAGATGGATTTGCCTCCGGTGCCGTTGTGGTTGGTGAAGTCGCCCCCCTGGCACATGAACTGGGGGATGATGCGATGGAAGCTGCTCCCTTTGAAGCCAAAACCTTTCTCGTGGGTGCAGAGGCAGCGGAAATTCTCTGTTTGGGGGGTAAAGGGGAGAGAGATGAAAGCTGTGTCGCAGCTGGAAAGCACCACGCTGGTGAGGATGATCCTCTCCTCTCCTCACCCACAGTCATGGGCACCACGTCTGAGCGCAGGAGGATCTGCAGCCGCCCCGCGGGTTTGTTCCCAATCTTGATGTCCATGTAAACCTGAGGGTTGGCACGGGCTTTCTTGGCAGGAGGCTCACCCTGGGCAGGAGAAGGAAAAGGCAAGTTGAGATGACATTCCTCTGCTCTGCCTCCAGATACGGCTGGGCCTGCACCCTCAGCCTCCGGGGCAGCAGGGATACTGCTGGCTCCAGCTGTTGTTAGTACCTCCTGCGCCTCTGTTTTGGGTGCCTCTGCTCCTGCCTCTTCTGTGTTCTCCTCCAGAGTCTTCCCTGAAAACTTCTTCAGCCAGTCGTCATCTGACCAGACTGCGATAGGGAAAGGAAGGGTCAGAGCAGAGGAACCGAACCAAAGTGTCACACTCAGCTGGCAGCAGGGAAACAGGGCACAAAGTCACCTCCGCTTCCTCCCAGAGGTGCCACACACCACTGGGCAGGGCAAGTGTGTTGCCCCCATGCAGGGCAACTGCTTTTACAGATGTGGCCAGATGTGTGGGTCATTTTGCCCTGCCAGAGGGCATGAGGGTAATTAGAAATGCAGCCGAGAGCGTTTCCATCCAAGCAGCCAGGCAGTATTTTTGGTTATTACGTTATTTGGTGATTAGGATGCTGCTCAGATCCTTGAGACCCCGAGAAGGAAGCAGAGGTCTCTGCCTCAGGGTCTGGAACAGCAGAAAGGCCGACGCACGAAGCTCTGAACATCCACAGGGATGCTCTCCCCTCTGGACACTGACTTACCAGGCCTGGATGATCCTTCTTTAATTCGCATTGGTTTAGCCAAGTTCACTCGAATTGTCCTGCCAAAGAGCTCAGACTCGTTCTGCAGAGGGGAAAAAGCACAACAAAACCCACCAAAAGGTAAAAAAACTTCACTGTGCCCCCCCGAATCCCCACAGAGGTCAGAGGAGAACAGAGATTGCTGTCTTCAGGTGGCCCACAGCACACAGGGAAGATGGCAAAGCTGCTTGTCTCCATGGGAAGCAGGAAGAGGGTCCGTACCATGTTGTCAATCGCTGCTGCTGCATCCTGCCAAAAAAGAGCAAAAGCAAATCGTTACGATCATTTCTCCTCACTCAACCTTTAAAAACGGGGCTCAGCATACACAGGCCCCAGCATTTGGCTGCAAACAAAGTCTGCTAAAGGGCCGTTGTCCTAAACCCCCTTTTCCCCATGGCTGTAAGGACCAAAGGGCGTTGCAGGAGCTGTACCCAAAGGAGCCAGAGCCAAGGATCACCCAAAAGGGTTCACGTGGCATTTCTCAAGTCAGAGCATGAAGCCCTCACAGTCAGAGCAGCTGAACATGCAGCAACAGTGGGCAAGAAGGCCAATGGGATACTAGGGTGAATCAAAAGGAGCATGGCCAGCAGGTCAGAGGAGGGGATCCTCCCCTTCTGCTCTGCCCTGTACCCAAACCAGTGTGTGGGACTTGCTTCCCAACAACTAGTAAACATGCCTGATGTGCAGTGCCCTATTGCTCGCACCAGCTGCTGAGAGAGCAAGAGAGTTCAGCCCCATTGAACCGGCTTGCCTGGAGGCACTGAAAAGCCGGGTAGATGTGGTGCTGCAGGATGTGGGTTAGTGGTGGCTGGCAGGTCAGGGTGATGGTTGGACTTGAGGCTCTAAAGGGCCTCTTCCAGCCAAGGCAATGCTGAGATTCTCCCTCAGGCGTGAGGCCCGGGGCAGGCGATAAAACGGGGAAGACACAGGGACACTCGGGATACATGAGACACCCGGAACACATTGGGGGGGACACGGGAACACACGCGGCCCGCCCACTGCGGCCGAGACCCGGGCCTTGCAGGCCGGCGGCTGGGGCCGGCAGCGGTCGCGCTTCGGGCCGAGCGGACTCAGGCCCCGTGGCCCCGGCCCC
>VZTU01022699.1:167412-182211 GCA_013400835.1 Zapornia atra
GTGGGGGTCACGTCCTTGGGTATGATGGGGCAGCATGGAGCCAGAGCCAGGGATCACCCAAAAAGGTTCACAGTGGCATTTCTCAAGTCACAGCATGAAGCCCTCACGGTCAGAGCAGCTGAACATGCAGCAACAGTGGGCAAGAAGGCCAATGGGATGCTAGGGTGAATCAAAAGGAGCATGGCCAGCAGGTCAAAGGAGGGGATCCTCCCCTTCTGCTCTGCCCTGGTCACACCCCTACTGTAACATCTGCACTGCAAAGCTGCTCTGCACCTGCAGAGAAGGGGAAGGCAAAGCCCTTCCACCCCTCACTTGACAGAACTCCTCCAGCACCCTTACGCTCATCACCCTATCAAGGCATCAGCCACAGCACGGCTGCTCAGAAACAGCGATGGGCAGGAGGTGGAGCTGAATAATCCCATTCCATCACAATTTAACATATCGATCACATGACAAATGCATGCCAGGTTATCTTTAAGTCACAGTACATTTACTAGTCAGATCTAGAGAAAATAATGATGGACACAGTCAAAGTTTTAAATACCTTTATTGATAAATGCTTTCCAGACTTTCCAAACTGGATTGTTCAGTTAAAACCAAAACCACAAAATACTTTGAACCTAAGATCCTCAGTGGCCTCAGAAGATCCGAAGGGCAGCTCTGGTCTGACCACAAAGGAAAAGCTTGCAAGCCCGATTCTGGTTTTGGAAAACTAGAGCTGAGTCAGCTTTTTAAATAAGATCTTAAAGATTAATTTACAAAATGCAATAGAACTATGTGATATGGCGCACGGCATATCTGCAGGACAGTGAAGTCTTCAAACATCTGGAGCCGATGTCTAGGAAGGGGCTATTTGGCTTCTTTTCCTGTAGGATGTGAAGACAACACGTTACCCACACCTCACTCCGGGCTGCTGGACTTCCCTTCCAGCGTTACAAACCATAAGGACACATTTTGTTGTGACAACGGACAGTAACAGCTTCACAAGAAGTGCTGAAGATGGCAATTCCAGACAACCCAGGGAAAATGGATCATTAAAAGCAACACAAGGCACTCCGGGAATCAAGTGTTCTTCACAAGTTAACCAAGAGCCAGCTCCAAACGCAGGAGATGCCATTTGCCATGGACCTACACAGTGAAGTGACATTCCTGCCACCAGCACGTCACTATGCACCACAGGCAGATGGCTGTCAGGGTAAGGAACAGGCATGAACAGCCCATTTAAAAGCCACTAGAACATCACACGTGTCCCATTTTATTTCCCAGATTAGCAGGTTCCCAAGACTCTACTTGAGAGAGACACTCACCAGTCTTCCTGATTTAAGAGGTAGCAGCAACTACGCCCACCTTCTGGGCAGCTTCTTTCTTGGCTTGGTGAGCCTGCAACACTGCAACGGCCTCCTCCACCTCGGGGAGACAAATCACCTAGTGAGACCCACTCTCTGGGCCAAATCTCCCACAGGTGACCCCTCCCTAAAGGAACAGGCCGGTTTACCTTTGACCGGAGGGACTCTGGAGACTCTAGCATGTGCAGCAGCTCCGAGTTGTCAATCTCTAGCAGCATTCCTGTGATCTTCCCCGCAAGGCTGGGGTGCATAGCTTGAATGAGAGGGAACAAACGTTCTCCTGGGCAAGGGGGGGAAAAAAAAAAAAAAGAAAGAAGGGGTTCAGACAGTGGAGTTTCAATTAGAAGTCATCTTTGAAACCTGAGGGGGTTTCCAAAGGAAGGTGCAATCTGTCAGAACTAGAGTTTCACTTACCCAGCATCTGTTTCTGCTCCTGGGGAGGGGCAGCAGCCAGCATAGAAGCTGTCAGCGGCTCCTGTCCCTGCACGTGTACCGCAGGCTGTGGTGCCTATAGAAGGGCAGACAAGAAGGTTGTGAAACAGATGCTATTTTGTATTTAGAGACAATGCAATACTCCCTCCTCCCAAAACACAGTCTCCGTCAAGCCTACAGCAGACTGAAGTTTCAGAAAAGGACAGCTCAGGGGCCCTTCATTCACAAACAGGCTCCCTCCAAGTCCTGGACTCAAACCCCCCTAACATCACACACAGGCACCATCAATCTCTCACAAAAGCTGGATCAAACATTGAGATAATGTTTGATTATCTCTCCGGAGAGCAACATCCATGCCTGATTTTTGTACAGTGAAGACGTTTATGGGAGAAGCAAACCATGTCTTCAGTGATACCCCAGTAAGGATGTGGCAGAGGTGAGAGAACAAATGGTTGCAAAACAGGAAAGAACAAGAAAAGTAACCTTGCTGCAAATTCAGGTAAAGAAGGATTTGGAAGTACAAGACCAATAAAGCAACAAGGCTGCCCCTGGCAAAGGTGAAACTGCCAGGGTTTTAAATTCAAAAGTATGATGCTTGTCTGGGTTCTAGAAGTAGGCTGAAGGTTCTGTACAAACACCAGAGTGGTGTGTTACCTGCAGAGGCTGTACGGCTGGGTGGGGGCTGCGGACACTGGAGGCGTATTTGTAAGGAGGAACAGCTCTGGGAGCAGGGGCAGCTACAGGCGGCCGGGGGGCTAAACTCTGCGCTGCGGTGCCAACACCTGCAAAGGAAGAGAATGGAACTACAGACTCCTGCAGCAACACACAAGTCAGGTGTCTGATATCAACTGCTGAATTCAGGCTGTCCCCCACACAGTGTAACACCTCTTTAAAAACTGGTGTCTCCAATGTGCCCAGCTACTTCAGGAAAGGGCTGTTCTTCCCAAACAAAACCATGCACTCCTCATCCTGCATTTCAGAGACTTTCTAGGCAGTCACTGAATAAAATGAATTTGGATGCTCTACTCTGGAAAACATCCATGACCTACAGGACCTTTATTTTAGTTAACCTTGCAGGGTGTATGTTGCAGAGGTGTAGAGATGAGTTCCAAACTAGTGGGAAGTAACCCATCTGGATTTCCACTGCTGTGCTCTAGCACCAACTGTCCCCAGACCCGCACTGGACAGCGAGGAACGGGGAAGATCAAAGTGCTGTGTCTGCCCCTTGCTCTGGGCGGCTTTTGGGAGCAGAGTCACATTCTCACTAGCATCCTACTCCCTGTCAGACAAGGGGAAGAGCCGGGGATGCAGACACCTTACCAACTCGCTGGGCAGCAGCAGGGAGGCCACGAGAGGCCGGAGCATTGCTGGCAGGGGTCAGATGGCGCAGCGCTGGCCGTGGTCCAGACTGGCGCATGGCATTGGGCATTCCCTGGAAGCCTAATGGAAGAAGTGAGGGGAAATCCTCAAAACAGAACTGGCCAGTCAGGACAGTCAGCTACTGAAAGCAGGTTGGGATTGTGCACAGAAAGGAAAGCATGCTTGGCTCTTGTTGGAAAGTAAGGCAAGAGAGTCATACAACCCAAATACTGTTTCTAGCATGCTCACCTTGAGGTCTTCCCCCTTGCTGCCAGCGTGGGTTGGGTCTCATCTGTGTCATCTGATTAGGTGCATAGTAAGTGGGTCTGCTCTGAGCCTGAAGAAAGATCAGACAAGCTTAGAGGCAACACAGAATCCCAGACTGGTTTGGGTTAGAAGGGACCTCAAAGATCATCCAGTTCCAACCCCTTGCCATGGGCAGGGACACTTTCACCACACCAGACTGCCCATCCAACCCAGGCTTGAACACCTCCAGGGATGGGGCTTCCACACCCTATCTGCACACCCTGTGCCAGGGCCTCACCACCCTCTGAAGAATTTCTTCCTAAAGTCTAACCTAACCCTGCCCTCTGTCAGCTTGAAGCCATCACCCCTTGTCCTGTCACCACACTCCCTGATGACCAGTCCCTCTCCCACTTTCCCCTTTAAATATCTGTAGGCTGAGATGAGGTCTCCCCAGAGCCTTCTCTTCTACAGGCTGAACCAGCCCAACTCTCTAAGCCTGGCTTCAGAGGAGAGGGGCTCCAGCCCTCTGATTATCTTTGTGGCCTCCTCTGGACTCATTCCAACAGCTCCATGTCTTTCCTGTACTGGGAATCCCAGAGCTGGACACAGCACTGCAGGTGGGGTCTCACAAGAGCAGAGGGGCAGAATCCCCTCCCTCAACCTACTGGCCACGCTGTTCTTGATGCAGCCCAGGACAGGGTTGGCCATCTGAGTCACCAGCACACACTGCTGCCAGGGCCCAACACTGAGTTCAGGTCAGGGGAAAAGGCAGCTGAGAAGCCTCAAAATTAACTCCGCTGACTGCACCTCTCATTAGGAGTGATTTGCTTACAGGTTTAAGAAAGGCTCAATAAAACTCCTGCAGCTGAACCATCAAAGTTTCAGGACAGGCTGAAAAACCACACCAGCTCAGCTTACCTGGGGCACAGCAGGCATGAAATATCCCCCAGCAGCAGGCTGGAACTGATTAATGATCGTGTTGGCAGGCAAGGCTCTCATCCCAGCGATGCGCTGCATGTACTGATTTGTTAGATGGGCCTTTCGCTCTTCTTTCCTTTGTGCAAGTGCAACGTACAATGGCTTTGAGCCCACAATTCGCCCATTCATCTCTGTCACAGCTTTTGTAGCTTCCTCTGGAGAGGAAAAGCAGACAAAGCCAAACCCTTTGCTCCGTCCATCTTCCAGCATCACCTGCAGTAAAGATCAATTGCTAGTAGAGTAGCGTGACAAGAATCTTGCCCAAGAACCTGTATTTTTTTCAGGCAGGTAGGAGTGAACTGTTGCAGAGGTGTAGAGACAGGTACTCGATGAATGGAAGTCACCTGTCTGGATTTACTCTGCTATTCTGTAAGCACCATGTGTCCCCAGGCCCACACTGCACAGTAAGGAATGGGAAAGATTTGGTGCAGCCCCTGAACACGCATTGGGAAACGCCAGTCGCCTCAAACTAGCATGTTTACTACTTCCTGCCTCCTTTTCACAAGGAAATTAAGCAAGTTTTCAGTAAAAACCCACCAAGACCCCAGTAAATCTGTGTATTTACTAGTCCGGATGTTCTTGGAACCACAGTGACACAGGGAATATAAAAAGTACCCTTCCAATCTCATGTCCTCAACTGTTTCTTCTTCAGGCTTTAAAAATCCAACTACCCTTAAACCCCACAGTACCTTGGCACTCGTTATTGACCCAAAAGGCGAGAACTCCTTCCTCAGTTTTTCATCATCTATAGTGTCATCTAGGTTTTTAATGTATAGGTTAACACCCTAGAAGGGAGAAAACAGCAAGACATTCATAACATCCAAGAAAATCTCGAGCATATCAACTGTTAGCATCCATCTGCCAGAGCTGTGAGTTGCCTGAAAACTCTTAATTTAGCATAATGTTCCTGTTGTACCACCCCAAGACGATAGATGTTGCGAAGGTGTAGAGACAAGTCCCACTGTGGTGCCAGGGACCTTGTCTGGATTTCCTCCGCTTTCCTCTCGCATCGCGTGTCCCCAGTCCAGCACTGTACCACAAGGAGTGGGAAAGATTCAGATGCCATCTCTGACGTCACCCAATTTAGCCATAAATTAGTGAGACAACAGGATAGAGTCATGCTGCCTCTCTTCATCCTTCTAGGTATTCCTGTTTTAAAGTCAAGGAGACTGAGTGACTTTCCTCGTGTCTCCCTCGACTTTTCACTGCCAAGACTGACCCCGCTACCCCCTTTGTCCCCAGACACCATGGAGATGCCTCTACTCCTTTTATCTCTGGCAGGACAATGGCACTGTCAATTCCTTTCAAGTCCTGCCAGTGGACTGACAGACCAGTGTTTGAATTCAGAAATGGATCATTCACCTGGTACCGGCTGAGTCTCTCTTGTTTCAGCTGTTCAAACTTCCGCTTCAGCTCTGCCTGGCGCTCGACCTTCTTCTGCGCTCGGCCTACAAACACCATCTTCCCATTGATATCCTTCCCGTTCATTTCTTCTACTGCCTGGATGGAGGGGAAAACTGTCATCTGCTGGAACAAGGCAGCACCTGATCCTGTTAAGAACAGGACTGTCCAAAGCTCACACTCTACCCCTGCCTGGTAGCCAATAAAATGAGACTGCCAAGCCACCTCTGCACAGCCTTCATGTAACAAGCTCATTAAAGACAAATCAGAGAGACCATTCTGACCACACCTCTGTAAATGCTGGACTAACAGCAACACGTGTTTATCTCCAATCCTTCCTGCAATTAAGGCCAAATTTAAACAAGCATTCTGCTTAAATAAGACCATTTCCAAGCAGTGTTCTCACTCTGGAAGTCTTCCTCCTCCTGAAGCCCTGTACTGTAGTATTTGTCCAGCATTATTGTTCTTGATTATACCACTGTGTTCTGTGTGGGTCTTGTAATCTGGAGAAATGCTGAGTTACCCTTAAACATGAAGCTAGTAAGGTACACTGGGTTTTTAAGTGCCCACATCTAGAAGAGGTTATAGCTGAAGTGGTATTCTCTCATTTTAGCAACAGGCTCCTATGATAAAGCAGGTGAAGTTTTTCTTCTCTGAAGATGCGCCCAAGCAGCGTAAGAGTCGTACCTTGTTAGCATCTTCATGCTTTTCAAAGCTCACGAAGCCAAAGCCTTTGGATTTTCCAGTGGGGTCTGTCATCACTTTAACACTCAGAGTTTTACCTGTTACCAAGGGACGGGGTTAGTAAAACACCATAAAAATATTTCAAGACTATTAAATTCTACACAGTAACCCCAGCCTTCTCCCCCTCTCATCTGTCAGCCAGCCTCTGCTTCCTCTCCAACATTTGGCACAACTACTACTCACACCTCAACGCTTTGTATTCCTCAGCTTTAAAATGATCCACATTGAGCTACACAGATGGTAGCAGCACTGTTAAACCACCCCAGGTCATGAAATTCACAGCCTGATTACAAGTGTTGCTGTATTTACCGTATTTGCTGAAGAGCTCCTTTAGTCTTTCATCATCCATGTCATCCCCAAAGTTTTTAATATAAACATTGGTGAATTCCTTTGCCTTGGCTCCTAACTCAGCCTCCCGCTCCTTACGAGACTTGAATCTCCCAACAAATCTGTAGAAAGAATGAAAATCCCAATAAGCAGCTTGTTTTCAAGAGCAGAAAAGCAATGTGTGATTTGCAGTGAGGCAAAAAAATGAGTGTGTAGTGGGAGCTGTGAACAGGGACAAGAAAGGGTGACAGGGGAAGGACAAGCTGGCTGCAGGTCAACCAGAAAAATCACCTGTCTTATGGTGAGGTGGATAAGGATGCCCACCCAGCTCTGCAGTGGAGAGTTACTGGCCACAGACACCCACCCCAGCCCACTAGTGGAAAGTAGCAAGTCAAGGCTTGGTTAGGGACACCCACCAGCCCTGAAATGGAGGGGTAGCAGGCCATGGCTTGGGCAGGGTCACTCACCAGCCCTGTAGTGGAGAGGTAGCAGGCCAAGGCTTGGGCCAGGAGAACCAGTGCCTTGTGTGTCCCTGTTAATACCGAGATGCATCACGGTTCATGCGATCGTTGCTGCTTCTGGCTGTGACACTCACACTTTGCGGTCGTTTAGCAGCATGCCGTTCATCTTCTCGATGGCTCTATCTGCAGCATCCTGGGTCTCAAAGTGCACAAATGCGTAGCCCTTAGAGCCATTCTCATCACACACCACCTAGACATACAGAAGGGAAACAAAACATCACCACTCTGAACATATTTTCTCCTCTGTCATGCGCAGACACAAGGCCAGCAGGCAAAAATCGGTTACTGCCAAGGGTCAACGTTAGGAAGACGTTACCTGCACTTCAGACTTGCACACCTGATTACTAAATGTGACATAACTGCAGCAATCCCTGACTTTCTGGTTAACTCTGCCTTTTAGAGACTCCACTCCTCTCTTGGTGAAAGGCGTCCCTCTCGCTTCCTACGCTGGACAGGTCTGACCATGTCACCGCTATAACGGAATCGGACAAAGTAACCACATCTCACCTTGCAGGACAAAATATTCCCAAACGCTGAGAATGTGTCATAAAGTGCCTTGTTATCAATGGATTTGTCCAGGTTCTTAATGAAGACATTCCCAACCCCTGACTTCCTCAAGGAGGGGTCCCTCTGAGACCACATGATGCGAATGGGTTTTCCTTTGATCACATCAAAATTCATGGTATCTAGAGCACGCTCAGCTGCAAGAGAAGTCAAGAACAGAGTTCTGTGGTTTGTTAAAGAATAAAGGTTTCCATCATGTGGGTGATAGCTTTCTCTGAATTTCACTCTGCTCATGGAAACATCCAGGGTAATATCATGGGCAACCAATTCCAATGGCTTTGGAACTCAGTGTTTAAGGGGAAATCTTTGCAGTGCAGTCAGTAGATATGCCTAAGTATAGAATAGGTTTAATAAGACTATTTTAAGTTTACATGATAGTAATGCTTTAACAGCCACGGCAAAATGAATGGCAACATGCCTGAGGTTTATTAGTCCTATTCTTAACTGTAATAAAATGGTAAATTGCTGCACCCAAAGGAGGAAAGGAAATGCAGGAAACCCTGGGGGGAAAAAAAGGGAATTTACAAGAGTGACTGTTTGGTTTGTTTGCTTTTCATGAAGCTCGCATCTGCCTGTATTTATTTCTTAAGAGAAAAGGATCATCTCCCTGTCAGGTCAGGGAGAATGTACACAAACACATGGCTGGCTGGGAAGATGACCATGAGTCAGCCCATGTAACTGATGTCACAAAAAAAATGTTATTCCAAAGTTGCTCAATCTAAAATGACAGCAAGAGCAGACAGAACTCTGGAAAAAAGTGCATGTACCTGGTCTGATTAGCAGGGAAGCGTTCAGCTAAACTCTAAAGCCCCAGCACTGTCATTCTAACCTACACTGAAATCCCCTCCATGATTCTATTTCTGCTACCCACTGGTATATTAAAAGGATCATTACGTACACATGTTAGGATCTTGTTCATAAAACTGAGATGCCTGGGACTCTTCTGTGCCAGCAAACACTCCCAGCACAGAGAAAGAGACAAGACCATTAACTCCCAGCATGAAGCTGGGAAACAGGCATTAAAATCAAGGAACATCAAAAGGGCAGAACCCAAATATTCCAAATCAGTCTCAATCCTTCCAGGCCACCTGCACCCCATGATACTTGCTGATGAGAGATCCCATATTGCTGCTGAGAAGCAAATTCAAGGAAAATGCCAATTCGAGCACCTTCTCCTTTCATACAACTGCTGGGGCAACCAGAGTAACTACTCCACATTACAGAGAACTATCTCCAGTAACTCCAGTGAGGCATTGCCTGCAAGTCTCCCACACTCCCTACCCCCAAAGCCAGTTTCAACTACTGCATGGAAGTTGCAAAGCATGTGCAAAAACTCCATGAAAGTTGGTTTTCTTCTTGTTGCTTTTTAACTCAAAGCGGTGGTGTCACTAGTCCTTCACACATACCCCCAGCTGGAAAACAAACTCTGAGGGATTCATTCCTTAAGTAGTCAAAAAAATAAATAAAATCAAGGAGGAATGTTTTACTTGCTACAACTCTACTAGTGCTGTTTAGTCAAAGATGTTAAATGCAACTAATTGCCATGCTAAAATGATTCCCCATCTGCTACCCCAAATGCAACTGTGGTTGTT
Organism: Zapornia atra; assembly: GCA_013400835.1. Classification (NCBI taxonomy): domain Eukaryota; kingdom Metazoa; phylum Chordata; class Aves; order Gruiformes; family Rallidae; genus Zapornia; species Zapornia atra. The sequence continues at coordinate 176,923 of VZTU01022699.1, forward strand.
CCTGCAGTCCACTCCCAGTAGGCACTTCAGCAGGCAACTTGGCCCAGCTCATCAAATTTGGCAGTGTTTATTTATAGCAGGGAGAGGTCCTCCAGAAGCATGCGTTGGCAAGGACACAAACTAGTTGTATATACCATTTGCAGGAGAAACAGGGCTCCTGCTGAAAGGTGCCAAGCAGATGAAGCAGTGGCACGCAACCAGAGGGACCTGTGAAACACTCTGCAGCAGCTAGTGAGATACAGACTAGTTCTGAACTTGCTCCCAGCCCTTTCAGGCTTCCTAAGCACATACTTAAGCAGATAGTATTGCACTGCTCTTTCAATAGCTTGCTAGTATTCCACTCTACTAGTACACTCTGCTTGAAATTCACTCAGACACTTCTTGTGAGCAGGGGTGTAAGAAAGCCATAGATGGATTCCCCAGTTGGAGGAAGGTCTGCTGGGCCCACAGGTGGAAATGCAATCACATTACATGGGGACCTAAGAAAACCTGTAAAGGATCAACACGAGTTATGTGAGTGACTCAGACTGAGCACATCTGATTCATTTCCTTAATCTGAGCAAACACCTTCTCATCTCTTCTATTTAAACCACAAAGCTTCAGCCATTTCAGTTCCTATGTATCTGTTCCTCTCCCACTGGTTCCTGTCATCCTTCCAGCAGACTCAACTGCAACTCATATATAGTGTTATACACGCTCTTAACCCCTTTTAAGCTTCCTTTTCACTCCTCTTCTACAGCCCTCTAGTTAGGGAAAGCATATGAACACTCCTTGCAGTTTGCCTCAGGCCTCAAGGTAATTAATCTTCCTTGCAGGCTCCCTGATGCAGAGCTAATAACAATGCTGGCATTAGCGACTGTGGTTGAGCAGCAAAGACAGATAACATGTGCACACCCCAAGATTCACCCACGAGCTCTGCACAAGGAGTTTTAGTCTGCAAGGGTGGCTGCTCTGCAAACCTCCTGGGTCTCGCTTATGTCACTAAACAAAAAAGCCCAAACAACTAGAGCAGGTAGCACAAATTTAACCTCTTGTCATTTCAAAAAAGAGAGGCTGCACGGAGAACACTTAAACCCTTTGATCACTGAAGTCAGAACAAAATGCTGCTGGCAGTGAGGAATATATAAGTGATCACTCTTCCCTTTTAACTTCGTACCTGCAGAGAAAGGCAACAAAGCTGGGGAAGGGGCTGGAGCACAAGTCGTACAGCCTGGAGGAGGCTCAGGGAGATCTCATTGCTCTCTCCCAACTCCCTGAAAGGTGGTTGTGGTGAGCTGGGCCTCAGCCTCTTCTCACAGATAACGAGCAACAGGACAAGAGGGAATGGCTGCAAGTTGCACCAGGGGAGGTTCAGGTTAGAAAGGAGGAGAAATTTCTTCTTCAAAAGAGCAGTTGGGCATCGGAAGGGGCTGCCCAGGGAGGTGATGGAGTCACTGTCCCTCATGGTGTTCAAGGGAAGGTTGGATGAGGTACTCGGGACATGGGTTAGTGAGTGATAGAGGTGGGAGGGAGATGGTTGAACTGGATGATCTTGGAGGTCTTTTCCAACCTTAGTGATTCTCTGATTTCTCTTATGCAGGTCTTTTCTTTAAGGAACAAAGAAGAAGTTTATCTATACGTTCTTTTTCTTCAGGGACATTTATCTTAATCCCAGCTCTGGGCTCCTTCTGGGCTTGGGAAATGTTCTGTTTTCTCTGTCCTTTGGAACAGCTTATCTCTATAGCCATATTAAAGTTTCTCTGCTTCGTTATCTGAGTTGTCACGTCATAACTGTTGTCAGTGTTATGAAACCCTGGAATGCAATTAAATTCCACGAGGGATACATGGAAAAGGAAACTCAGCTTTTCTTTCAAATGCAAAGAGTGTGCTTGCTTTCCCTTCTTCACAAAGGGTATAAATATTAACAACTACAGCTGAGCCTGAACTAGCCAGAACTTTGAAGCATTTCCTTAATCTGCCTTTCACAGGATGACAGATTCAGTATTCAGCATTCACTGGTTGCTTCGCCAAAGACCCACAATCAAAACCTGCAGATCTTATTTTCACTAAAAATAACCTCCCTGCAGCAGACTACCAGTTAGACAAAGCAGGTCCAGAAAGCAACACCTCCCAGGGTCAAGCATGGCTCCACTAGCTAACAAAAACATGAAGAAAAGGGCAAGCTTTGAATCGATTTGGACACAGGAGTTCCCAAGTACAGAACATATTCGGGCTGACTCCAAGATCTCCTGGTGGCCACACGTAATGGGGAAGAGTTTGGCTACCTGACTTGCTCTGTAGTCTTCCTCCAGTCATATGGACTGTCTTTCTCACCACACAAAAAAAGCTAGAACATTGTTTTCTTCAGATTTACGAAGCACTCATCCTTCCACAAAAGGCACCAGGGATATGTTAACTACTGTGTATTATACCTACTTCCACTTCAGGCATACTAACCATCTGTCCACAATAACTTCCAGAAAGGTTTTCAGAGCACAAAACACCCTGATTGTTTTCACATGGTATTTTGTAGCATCTACTATCACCCAGAATCAAAATAGATCCCTACAGGACTGCAGCACACACACACCCCCCACCTGTCTTTTCACAGGTATCATAAATTGAAATCCAAAATGCATTTCTGACTGCACGCTCCTGGGAGAAAGTCCAGACCCTTCCTTCTTTCAGAAAGGCCTCCCTCTGAGTCTTGAGCACTTCCACCTTGAAGACAAGAGCCCACTTCTGCTCTTGACTCTATTCTTCACATTCAGGTCTTTGTTTCAGAGAGACCAACACACTACCTTTCCAAAGTTACTGTTCCACTGCACTACATTTAGCACAGCAGCTGGTTTTTACTTTTGCAAAGTAACATGTGCAGCAGTTTGCCAGAGAGAAGTCAGGAGCATTTCAGACAAGATCTCTTCAGGAGAGCAGGAGGAGTTTGGATATTCCTCCTAACAGATATTAGCTCAATGATTAGGTTTAAATCACTTGACCTTCTAAGACGTACCTGTAACAAGACACCACTTACTTTGTCATAGTGTCACTTGAAGTACTGGGACTTCCTAAAATGTCTGCTGCCTCTCCAGGAGCCCAGAATGATGCAACCTCCCTCTAAATTCCTGCCTATTTATTACCATAAAAAATTGGAAGGCCACCTGTCTATTTGTATGAGGGGCAGAACTTCTTTCTGCTAAAGCAAGCACATGTGACTAGCCACCCTTCCCTTTTAACATCTGAATTTCACATATCACAGGTCTTTTCTACTTTAAGAGAGCTTTAGCTACACTTTTGCACCCCGTATCTCCAACATTTATCTAACCTGAGCTCAGAGTTCCTTCCTGGCTTTATTTCTGCTGCTTGTTTTTATTTCTCTTAACCTGCAAAAGTGAGATGATTGCGTAGACAAAGGCAGGCAAGCCTGGGTAGCTAACTGTGCCTTTGCTTGTACAGCATGTGAATGTACCACAATGTGTTTTGTAAGAGGGAGTCAGAGGAGACAAGTCCATCAGAGCAGGAGGGGACCACATCTACAGGATCTCAGGTTCTTCCTTTCTCACTGATAATTTTTAACACACACAAATACATTGTTTAGCCTGCATAAAAAGCACTTCTGAGAGTTCCTTGAATGAGAAATTAGGTACTGGGGTGAGAGACAGCTTTTGAATCAGCCTGGTAAGAGAAAGTGCTCGATCAGAGCAGTCAGCATCCCAAGGAAAGGACAGGCAGAAGGCCCTCTGACCTGGGAGAGAGGATGGAAGCGAGGATGGCACACAACCATGACTGATTACGCAAAATCCACCCGTGGCAGCCAAGAGCTCAATCCCAGAGGCCCCACTGGCTTGCAGGAATACAACTGTGCAATCAGGTTTCTGGTTTCTACACAACAAACACCGTGATTTGAAGTCAACATATTGCCCTGCACAACAAACAGACTCCCCTGGGCTGTCTGTAAAAGCATCAAGCAGGTCACTCCACTGCAGACTAAAGGACAGTGTACTTGCTGAAGTCTGTGCTGCTGTGAATTGATTCTGAATTAAAGGGAAAAGCTGACTCTCGCCTATCTTTTGAGCATCTCCATCACATTGATGCTGCTAAATCACAGCACAGAGTAATAAACTTACACCAGTTGACAAGCAAAGGCTCTGAAAACTAGGGCAGAAAGCCCTGACCCATTTTTCTTCCAGAAAAGGCATGTTCCAAAATGACCTCTTCTGTCCCATCTTCCACATGCGACTGCTGCTTCAGCTCTGGAATATTTACTTGAGCAGGAGCCAAATTAAAGTATAATAAGAGAGTCTGGAAACAGCAAATCAATCTGGCCTCTGTGTGCAAGACAACCTGGTTTCCTACACATTGAACAACACATCCTTTCCCATTAACACCAGAACGCTGCTTCCTAAACTGGGAAGCCCCAGCCAGCTGCTTGCACAGACATAGCAACCTGCAGTTCACCGCATCTCCCAAATATTAAATTGGGAGTGGGCAGCCAGAGGCTCAGCCAGTCAAACAGAGCATTCAACCAGGGCTGGCCACTCTGAACTTTTTCTGCTAGGACTGACTGCATGAGGACCCACACAAACAGTCCAAACCTACACAAGAATGGAGGGGAACAAAGTGGACACTATTGTCCTATGAGAGTTGGAGCAAACCCAAGCCTCCAAAGTTTCATATCAGGGAGAAATAGGTCTGGATCAGAGATGTTACCAAGATGTGCATTTGCTGAGCATTTCATAGACAATAGGCAGTAAAAAACATTTTAGCTTTGGTCACTGGCAAGCAATTACTTACCCTGTAACATTTTGGAAGGCTACTACATGGCAAGCACCATGGATTAGTGGGGAGAAAGCAAATAGAAGTGAAGGAAAAAAAGCCATCAACACGGTCACGAATGTCACTTACCATCTGCTGGCTGCTGGAAGTTGACGTAGGCATACCCAAGGGACCGGCGGGTGATCATATCCCTGCAGACCCGAATGGAGAGAACGGGCCCAGCGGGGCTGAACTTCTCATAGAGCATGGCCTCGGTGACATCGGGGTGCAGGTCACCCACGTACAGCGACGCCATCGGGTAACTGCTGGCAGCCGTGTTCATCTTCCACCCAGCAACACGCTCCCACGGGGAACTAAGAGGGTTTTATTCTGGGGTTTCTTTAAGTTAAGCTTTTTGTAAATACTTAAAACTGGAGGGGGGAACTCGAGATCTTAGTTAAAAGTCTCACTAAGCTGGGGCCTGCAAAAACAGCTCGGGAGAGGAGGGATGGCAGGAGGCCGGTGGGCAGAGGCAGGGGACGGCTGCTCTACCACGCC
>VZTU01022699.1:182704-195288 GCA_013400835.1 Zapornia atra
CCCGCCGCCCGGTTCGCCGCCGCCGTCCGCTGCAGCGACCCCAGCAGGAAGGAGGACCGCCGCCCGCCCGGGCTGAGGGGGCTCGGGGCGGGGCGTCCGCCCGCGCCTCCCGCCGTGGCGCCCCCGCCCGCCATTTTGGGGTGGGCAGGCAGCGGCACAGGGTGGGGATATGGCGGTGCCCTGGCACTGCTCTGTCATCGCCCTGGATCCGGCCTCCCGGAGTGCCTAGGACAAGCAGGGTCTCCATTTTGCCACGAATCCCGAATGCCCCGGGCTGTCCTGGCCCCACAGGGGAGGACGCGCAGCAGGGGCACTGGTGCCATGCTGCCAGGTGCTTCCATTCAGACACAGCCCCTCACTGCGCCTCAGCAAGACCCGGGTTTCCTCGACCTGGCCAACAACATGCCGCCCTCACCTCTGAGGGACCTCCACCTTCCCAGAGCCAGCAACACACCCGATAAATACGCACAACTCCCCTGACCCTACCAGTCTGTGTGGCCACCATGCAAACTGGCGTCTGGGTGGCATCTGGAGAGGAGCCATGCAGTCTGGCAGCTCGGTCCACGTACCGGTCCCACGACAGCTTGAGCAACACCGAAGTCTTGTCCCTGCACAGGGACAGTAGGCCAGATTTAGGGCAAAATGGTCCTGTGCGGGCAGCTGACAGGGACGTGCACCACCAGCAACACCCCCAGAAGGGAGGTTTTGGAGCCATTCCCTCTCCATTCTCCTCAGGCAGATGTATTGTGAGGCAGCTCAGTCTCCTCATGAAACACAAGGGGACTCTCTTGGAGAGAGCTGGGACCGGGGCAAGGAGCGGGACGAGCAGAGGGATGTACTGGGAGAGCAAATAATTCTGCTGGAATTATTTTTTTCCTCTCTGCTCCAAGCTGTGGTTTTGGAGGTGGTGAGATGAGGAGCAGCCATAGCTGGAGCTGTCCCTCAGCAATCCCTCCTTCTCTTCAGAGCATAATTTTTCCTTGAATAAGTGTGAGCAGCGGCCCCAGCGCTGTGCCAGATCACATCACGGGACATCTTGGAGTGGGACCAAGGGTCCTCGACATCTCCCCATGGAAGCAAACTGCCAGTCCCTCTTCCCAGGGTGAGGGTTGGACAACTCTAAATGCAGAAGAAAGACACTGGAACAAGAGAGGGATTCACCCCCCCTCCACTGTCCTGCAGCTTCACACTCATGAGATTCAGCACCAGGGAGACCCATAATTATCTATTTACAGTATCTTCAGCAGAGCGTGAGGATACAGCAGCATGGGATTCAGTGATTCATTAGTGACCTTCAGGCACCATGGATGTCATGTTAAGGGGAACTAACATCGTCTACAGAGGGTGGTGGTTGTGGTTGCTTTGCTATCATTTATCAATTTACCTTTAATTTGCTTTAAAAGTGAGAAACAATGTTATCATTAAAATGGGATGTGAAACCTATCCCTTCCTTACAGTGGAATAATGTAGAGTGGCAGAATAAAAGGTAACAATAGCAAAGTGAATTGCAATATTTTGCAGTATTTTCAGCCCAGGCTATTTTCTAAAGACACAAAAACATTCTCGCCTTCCTCCCAACAGCCAGTAGTGCTTGGTGGAAGCACTGATACACACTGGTGGGATTGTGCCTGGTGCCTGCCGCTGTTCCATGGCTTGGTCCTCCGCATCCTGGCATCTCCTCAGCTGGGAATGCACAGGCTGTGACATGCATCTTGCCATGGAAGGAGTTTGGAGTGGCTCTGGCTCTGACAGCTAAAGTTAAAACACAGCAGAGCTCAAAGAATATGTTTCCACATAAAACACCCTTTGGCTGCAAGCAGCCACTGTGGCTACACGGAGAATGGCTTTTATTTGAAACATGTTTATTGACATTTGTGTCCCCTCCCAGGGGACATTGTGCAGCTACAGTCTTGTGTCCTCCTTGGTCCTTTTCACTCCCAACACAAACTGATGGCCTGGGGATACCCTTTGCCCAGGAGGATCCAAAACTCAATTATCTTTTCCAACCCAGGGATTCTGTCATTCTGTGATATGTGAGTGCAGCCACTTCTGGCAAACAGGGGTACCCGAAATCCTCCTGGTTTGCCCTCTCAATCCCTCCAACAGTGCCTGGAGCAAAGGTTATATCTTTTAACATCTTCATCCCACCATCCCCATCAATGATGCTGGAGTAAGACCCATCATCCAGAAGCCCCCCAAACCGCTCTGCTACCGCATCCGAGTGGTGCCTCCATCGCTGACATTCATTGTTGAAGCCTTTATCATTGAATCATCCTAAAAGATCATAAATTTTTCGACACACACGGCAGGTTTCTAACCAAATGCTGGCTGGCCCTGGTTCAGGGTTTCTCCTCCATAGCTCTGGGACTTTACCAGCAGAGGGCAGGCGGGATTGCTCCACAACGAGAAAAACGCAGCCGAGCAGGAGGAGGGAGAGCATTTCACCCAGGGCAGACCATAGCAGAACTGAGATAAACAACATTTTTCACCCAGGGGAATTTGGGCGAGCAGGACTCGCTCGCTGCTAGAGCACCTGCCGCATCGTAAATCTCCCACAGCCTGGAAGTGGCCTTGTCCCCTCCACGCAACAGGAGAAGGCTCGTTCTTGGTGACCCTGTTTCATTCCAGCTTTGCCACTGTTAAGGGCTGGAGCGGTGTTTTAACAGTGAGCAACCCAAGCGGGACGGCGCTGAACACAGCCCACGCGTTCCCATAAGCTTCTTCGTTAGGCTTTTGTTTTAATTGCTTGAAGAACAAGGATGAAGAGAGTGCGTGGAAAGTTCAGGGATTTCCCCTACAGGGTAGATCAAAAGTTGCCAGGATGTGTTAAGAGAAGACATGTAGGCTAAAGAAAACCCTGGGGGGTGGGGGAAATGAAGCCTTGGTGCCCGGCTACTGCTCTGATCACCACATCGCTGTGGGGAGAAAACCCCACGGGCCTGATCCGATGCCCTCCCACCCATCCGGCTCCCGTTTGATCAGCAGAGATCAGGAAGCGTTGAGTATTTTCACTGTCTCTGTTTTGTTTTACCACTGTAGCCCGCGGGGCTGGTTTGTATGCCTGCCTCCCACAGAGGGTAATTTGGCTCCTCTCTCTCTGGCCGAGGCCACACCAGAGCACTGAGCTCCCACCGCCGCCTCCAGCCGGGTCGGGTCAGCCTAGGCACCAGTGGGACGACCCATCATCAATAGCCCCATTATTGCTCTTGAAGTTTCTGTGCGTTACTCCATCACAGCTGCAGTTGCTCCCTTCCAGCAATTCCCAACACAGCACTTAAGGCAGGGATTTATGGGCGGTTTTGAAAGGCATTTTGGAGCCAGAAGGAGTTATGGGAAAGGAAGTTGAATTCCCACCATTCCCTGGAAAATTCTCTCAGCATCTTTCACGAGCAGGATCATTTACTGGGCTTTTCCTCAGAACAGAAACAAGCTCTCAGCTGTGGCTCTTTGTTTAGTCCCAAGCGTTTCCCAACAGCAGAAGCACCAGGGGTTATTCTGGTCCTGCTTACAAAGGGTCAGGAGCCTGAGGTGAGCCCTCGGAGTCTGGCTGCAAGGCTCTGCTGGACCTCTTTGCTCCCTGACATTTTTGTGGATGTTGGTAGCTAAATGAAACAGCTTATTCTCAAGCCACAGCTTACTGCCTATCTTGGGGCAAACACTGCTGACTCTCTGTCCGATTTTGAGTCACACAGTGGTTTGCAAAGTAAAAAGCCACAGAACCAGTTACTGAGAGCAGCAGCAGGACGTCACCTCAACCAGTGATGACATCTTACCTGTTGTGAAGCTCTTCAGGAGGAAAAGCAGGCACCTAACCAGGCTCAGCGGAACAGATTCACATTGACATGACGTTTCACAACCAGGCCAGGGGTTTTGAAAGACTTTATTTGACACTTTTGCTGGATGTCACAGCTCGTGAATCTAACAGCTCTGCACAGTGTAAAGTGAGGCCAGGCTACCTGCTGTGAGCTCTAGCATGCTGACCAGCCGCAGAAACCACCGGCATCCGCAAAAACCTCCTCTGACTTTATTAAGAAGGGAGTATGTTGTTCCTGGCTGATTCTGGCACTTGAGGACTAGGGTGAGAAGTAGTGGAGGCATTTCTGTGTGTTAAGCGCCACGACCTTCATGTGTCCCCCAGGAGGGACTCACTTTCCAAACAATAGCAGAAACATCCATCCACACACAGATACAATCTGTAGGAACACAACCACCAGCTCAGCCCCACAGTCTAACCAGCCATGCCTTTGACCTGAGGCCTCTCCCTCTTTTTCACCTTTCTTTGCACTGACCTTACCACACATTTTCCTTGTTTTCATGTCACAGTGCTGTAAAGGTGGGTGAGACTCTGCGGGGCAGGCACACAGCTGGATCCAGGCTATTCTGCATGTGTATCCCAGCAAGTCAAGGCACAGATACAGGGAGCGGGGGGCTGATCAGATGAGGGGGAACACTAGGAGACCCTGCCCTGGCCACCACAGGAGTTAAGGACATGGACAGGAGCAGGGTGGCTCAAGAACTTTAGGTTTCTGTTCCTTTCTGCCCAAAGAAAAGAGGAGGGGAGGGTAGCTGAAGGTGCAGAGGCGTTATCTGCTGTGCCAGTTATCTAGAGACACACAGGCCAAGGCAGAAGAAGCTCTCGAGAAATGGGACAAGTGCAGACCCAGAGCTTGCCAAGGTCTGTGGGGAAACCTCAGTGGGTTTTGGTCCCAGACCAGCGAGAGGGATGAGCAATGTGAGAGCAAAACAGAGACACTGTGGGAGGAGAGGGGGAGGGATGCAGGGCTACAAGAGAACGAGGGAGGCACTTCAAATGCAGGCTGGTCAGAACCATTCCCTCTCCTTCGCAGTCACAATGGAGACACAGCTCCAGTGGGGAGACTGGCAGAGGGAAAAGCTTTTTCTTCTCAATTTGGCCATGAGAGCCTTCCCCTCTGTGACAGCCATCCCTTTGAAACCCTCTGTCTTGCCTCTTCACACCTCAGTGAGGAGCGAGAGCCGCAGAAGCCTCCCTCTGCCCAGGCGGCCTGGCCGGCTGCGCCTGCATGGTTTGGGCAAGGCCCGCGCACGGGCCCTGCGGCACGGCCGGATTTCGGCTCAGCTGTGGGAACCAGCTCTGTTAAGCTGTTGCCTCACTCCACCTTAAGGGCACATAAGTGGGAAAAGCTGGTAATGCAGTGAGGAAAGCATAGGGATTAGCAGGCAGCCAGTTCGCTAAAGGAGCCGGAGGGGCTCCAGCCTGCTTTGCGGGGTGTGAGCAGCACCAGGGAGGAGGGTGAGCTGTGACTGTCCCACCACACCAAAATTAGGTGCTGCAGCTGAGGGACACATCACAGGGAATCAGCATGAGCAAGTCTCCATCTGGCAGCTCTGAGTCCCCAAGGAAATAACGACAGTATTTCAAGGCTGGCTGTTTTCCAACGGAGAGGAACGCTGAGCTCTGCAGAGGGGTTTGCTGGAGGAGGAACAGGGTCGGGATCTGCGCGTGTCCCCTCCGTCGAAGCTGGAAGGATCCGGAGTGCAGCTGCGTGCAGACAAGTGCATCGAATTGGATGTGCTTTAACTCCACAGGCATCACGAGGGAGAGGACGTGTGATGGTGAGGCAAGGAAGGGGGCGTGAGGAGGGAGGGAAGAGTAAAGAGAATTTTCTTTGTGGATCCTGCTTTGTGGCTTCTGCAAAGCAGGAAAGATGCCTTTTCAGCTGAGTTTGTTCTTAGGCCTGCGGGCAACAAGTGCTGAAGAATTCCTGTCTCCGACGGGGAGGGTCAGAAAGCCCCGATTTCAGTTGCCCAGGAACGGCAGATCCTGGATGTCCCAACCCTGATCCCGGGTCCCTGCACGGCAGCACCCAAGGCAGGAGGTGTCGTGTAAGCTGGAGGAACAGGGACGCCGGCGGAGGCAGGTGAGAAAAGGAACGTCGCAATCTGGCTGCTCTTGGATGACCCCTCTCTCAACACACCCGCTGGCGACGGCATCCTGGGCACAGCTGCTACGGCTGCAGACGAGCCCGTCCCTCGGGCCCTTCGGCTGGAAGAACCCATCCTGCCGGCCAGAAAGCTTCGACGGGATGGCAGCATGTCGCTGGGGACACGGCGAAGCGGGGCTGGCCTCACGGTTGGGCTTGGGTAAGCCAGAGAAGATGCAGTCAAAACAACCGGAGTGGGAGCAGCCTCCCTCCTTGGAATCTGCATGGGGCCAGCAGTGCTGTGGAGGAAGGACCACGGCCACGTCTGGATGGGCAGGAGGGAAGTGGCCACAGGAGAAGGCTCCATTTCTGCCACGTAATTATTCAGGTGGGAGAGGAGTCGCAGCCGGATGGGATCAGCAGCATTTTGTCCCTCGAGGATGCCCAGGTACCTGACAACTTCAGTGAGGCATTCGCGGAAGCCAATACTCCTGTAATCCACAGCCAGAGCTCGAGCATCTAAGAAGCCTGTGAGGAGAGGACACGGGTGTCAGTAATTCCATGCAGAGCTCAGGAATGTGCTTTGATTTCACTACCCTCTCTACCACGCTGTGTGTTTCACTTGAGGCACTTTGCAGCCATGTGATATTACTGAAGCTGATAGCCAAGTGGGTGTCCGAAAGGACTGGACGTTTGCACACATGGGAATAGCATCTGCAGTTACCTCATCAGAAGAAAACTGCCAGGGTCATGAAACCTCTTACTCCAGCATGTGAGATGAGTAAGAGGCTTCATTAACCATGCTCAGGAAGGAAGAAATTTCTCCTACTGGACTCCATCAGTTACCGCTGCTGGAGACATGACTCTGGGCTGGATGGGCTGGGTCCCTCTTTGCAAATGGACCATGCCTGGTCTTGCAGAGTATGGGGACACCGTGTCCTCTCAGTGCCCAGCTTAGCACCATTTACCTCTGCCTGGGATGCAATATTTTATTTCATTTAAGCAGATGTCCCCCTGAAGGACACGCAGGACGGTGGCAGAACCAAAACCACTGGGCTGAGAAAGCTCAAAGCCACAAAACCCGAGAAGATAAAATGCAGCCAGCAGCTGATTTTTAAGGCTGCTGCTCCCTACTTGCGGCTTCATGAGACGATAAGCAATAAAGCAGAGAATGTCACAGCACAGCGGAGCACTGGACCACTCTGCTTGACGGGGTCTCTCGTGACAATAAAGCCCTTTGTTGCAGTGCAGTCAAACTGAATATCTAAACAAATGTTCCAGACCAAGTTACAGCTCTGAACCAAAGCCTGGATGCCAGCAATGTCCCCAGCAAGCCAAAAATGGGTGGTAAGCAAGCCAGAGGCTTCTTTACTGGAGTTGTGATCTCCATCCTGTTAACTGGAACAGGACAGAGGGTCTGTGCTGAGGTCTCAGTACAAATAAGACCTTTGTTGAATTTTGCACAGGGCTCCCTCTCTCTTCTTATAACAACCAAGAGACACACACACACAAAAAAAAAAAAAAAGAAGAAGAGAAAAGGAAAAAAAGCCTTGTTTATTTGCAGAGTCCCCATGCAGAATTCAGCCTCGGCAGGAAATGTACCCCAGGGAGGAGGTAAAGAGTTTTAATATCAGTTCTCTGGAAGCAGGCTGTGTTTCTGAGCAGGACTGAGCACGTCTCTGGCTTTCAGAGGGGTGCGTGACACCAGCAGTGGTGCCGTCCTGCGGGTCTTTGGGACTCGCTATCCCACATACCTTCCAGATGTACACACGGGATGCTGACCCAGATGTTAGCCATAAGAAAAACAAGAGGGCAGGAAACGTCCATCTCCCCTTCCTCAAAAAATAATACCCTTGAGAAGCAGGCAGGGCAGCGTTCCTTTTGGTGCTGGCTGGTGTCAGCAAGGCACACCAGCCTCAAGATCCTGCTTGCTGCTAAGGCTGATGAGCAATATTCTTTCCAGGTTTTCACCTTTGCTTGTAAGAGCAGTTCTTACCTGTTCCTCCAGTGGCGTGAAGCATCTTTAAGTGATCTACTGTCATTTGTAGAATCTCTGCCTTCTCCAGCTTGGAAGACCCCTGTGAATTTGGAGCAGGAAAAAGAGAGCAACTCATCATTTTATGGTCTGGGGTTTTGTGCCTCTCAGGAGCTGGGGTTTTCCCCATGACCTTCTCCCCAAAACCTTCCTGAAGCCCAGGAGTGCTCAGAGTGGAGCAGGGCATCTTACCCAGGGTGTTAGCTCTTGTTTTTCTATCAAGCAAGTAAAAAACAGAGCTCCTTCCCAAGATCCCCTGATGCAAACTGAAAATCCCCATTCCTGTGCATCTTCATATCTACAAAACCCTTTCCAGATCGAATTCATTCTCCCCAGGGCTCCTGAATATTTGGTAATGTTGTTTTACCACCCAGTTTCACCACCTACTTACTCCCTGAAGCGACGATGATAAGAAAGCCATAGAAATGCTCCAGGCTTTCTCATTCCGAGGGCCCTACCCTTACACAGCTGAAACACAACCCAGACAGGTGGACACCATGGACAGACACACACCTGCTTCTCGAAGGCGGTGGGCACCAGGCGCCGCAATTCGGAGAGGCTGCTGTTGATACGGTCGCGGCGACGCTTCTCAATGATCTGTGGGAGATTTCCAAGTAGAGAGAAGGAACCACGGTGATTTATGGGTTTAAAGCCCTTGTGAAGAGCTGTAGGGGGGTGAGAGGGGTGCTTTGGAAAGGCTGTGGGAGCACATGGTTTGGGGGAAAAAGCTGAGCAAGGAAACATGAACCGGCTGGTGCAATAAGCCCAGGTGAAATCCCTCTCCTTCACCCCTATCTCCACCCACCTCTGCCAGATCTGAGGCCAAACCGCTGTTAGAAAATATCTCCAGCTGGCTGTGAGTTCTGCAGGAGTGGTGTAAAGTCAGCCTTGCGCTGTGTCCCCAACACCAACAGCCCCCCACCACTGCACTGGGAGCCCTGGCACACCGCTGCAATCGGCCTGACCGCCCCTCCCCCAGGGAGACACAGCACAACTCACCCCTCTCCTCTTCTTCCTGGCTTGTATCTGAGATGTCGTAGTGGGAGACACAGACCTGGAAACATGGCTGGAAAGGGGGGGGAAAAAAAGGGAATCATTTCTTGCACTAGCTGGAGAGAAACCTCTGTTACACATATGCTTTGCACACGTTTGCCATCTGCAGTTTCCCTCCCCGAATAATGTCTTCTGTGGTTCCCATCTCATTTTTACCCACAACACAGAGCTCAGGAATTGGGGATGGGGAGCCAGGCAGAGACTCAAATCCCACTCTCCTCCAAAAGTCTCCCACCAGCCCGAGACTGATCCCTGCACCAAACCAGCCATCCTCTCCCAGGCACATCGATCTCAGCCCGTGCTGACATTGCCACAGGGGCTGGAAAAGCAGCGATCCAAGCTCTGGAATCGTGGCCTTTCCCCCCCACTCCATGTGCAAACCTCCCGGCTCTCATGTCTGAGCCTGCCCTGTCTGCAGGGCTTTGAATCTCAGAGCCATGATAGCGTGAGCATGTATCTGAGCTCCCACCCAGGGCGGCAGCAAAGGGCTGGTCGTTCCTTGGGGGTGAGGCTAATGGCAGAGTTGATGTGGTTTTTGAGGGCTTCCTGGAGAGTTGCTTCACAAACCATGATTTTTGGGGTGGGCCACAATATTCTGGATGCACAAATACCTCTAAACCAGGCAGAGAGGGGCCAGGACCCAGGAAGGGGGAACACCTGGCAGGAGGTAACAGGGTGGGGACCCTGCCTCTGGCTGACAACTCCGGGGACCAGCTCTGGCTCAAGGGACACAGAGGGGGACAGAGAAAAGAGAAGGCTCCCACAAACCATCCTGTGCCTGGTGGGCATGGGTGAGGCGAAAGACACCGGGAGAACCCGAGCAAGAGACCTGCATGGGGAGGCAAAATTCAACCCTTAGGTCCCCATGGAGGCCAAGTCTCCCTAAGGATGGATAGCCAGACCTGGGAAACTCCTTGGAGGAAAACTCCTCTGCTTTGGTTGGGGAAGAGGCTGGCTGGGCCACCTCCCACTCCTCTGAGCAGGGTGTCTGCCCCTGGAAAGCAGGACTGACTCGGGGCCCTTTCTATGCCTTACGAAACTCAGCGCAGGGATGTTAACACACAGGCCAGACAGCCGTCTGCAACCCCAGCCAGCACAGCGCTCCGGAGGGACTCGGACACCGCGCGAGGCATACAAATCTGGGACGGGGCATTTGGGTTCACCCCATCGAGTCAAAATAGCCTTCAGTTTGACAAAGCATTTTAATAGCAGCCTATTAATGTTTCTGCAGAGCTGGTGCTGTCTGTGCAGTGAGCCAAAACCCAGACCAAACTCAGCCCATTAAAAATAGACTTCGTTAGGCCCGAGTGAGGTGCTTTCAGAAGTGGTTTTTACACAATCAGACAAAATAACACGTTCTTCTACTGACTGCTCCACTCATCTCCATACAGGTACACTATTTGAATGTCTGCTGGGTGGGCTTTCTCTGGGCATAGGTGCTGGCTGGCTTCGCAAGTACCGACACGTGTTGCCTGTATACAGAACTGAGCACGTCCCATGAGCATATGGTGTGAAAATGGGCTCTGTGCAGACACTGGGGATGTTAGACACGCAGGGGGTAGGTCCTAAATTCACCTGGCAGCGCAGGAACGCTGAGCACGCGCTCAAGGAGTCCGTAAGGGTGAATTTGCAAAGTCTCTGAGCAGAGCTGTCCAAACATGCTGCTCTTTGTGAGACATAAAAACCCAGTTTACTGCAAAATATATTTAAAAACTATGTTTGACAGGTCTGAACCACAATAAAATAAAGATACCAGAACTGACCATTAAAATTTCTGGGTTTCTCTTTGCTCAGCGTTACATTTACAGCAGGACTTCGGCTGTTTATTCAAAAGGATTATAAGAAAAAAACCCCAACACAAAACCAAACCAACAACCCAAGCAGCATCTTGCACTCCTGCAGTGACCCCGGAGTCTAAACTTGCTGCATGCACTGAACCAAGCCTCACACCCGGAGTGACTCATCCCTGCTCTCCAGGGGAACTGGTTTGCCCAAACCATGAGACCGATGGGTAATGGGGCTGGGAACCCCGGCCAGACCGCCCGGCTGCCTCCCTCTGCCCTCACTCCACACCTGGAAGTGTTTCACCCGTTCCAAGCTACCAGCATCCCATGTGGGACCGCACTGCTCAGGGTGTAAACTCGTCAGGGCAGGAACAGCTCTTTCAGGCCATGTGTTTGCGTGACATGAGCAACAACATGAATGCATTTGAATGCGACCAGATCCCAGCACTACCCAGTTCTGTGACTGGCTTGAGAAGACAAATGTATGAGCAGCACCAGAGAGAGATCAAAAATTCACTGAAATAAAATATGATGGCAGCTCCTCTGTTGCATCCATCAGGGAACCATAAGACTCAGTGCCACAGGGATGTACAGAGATGGGGTATGTTGCATCCGTGGCTGGAAGGTGGGTTAAATATTGATTCCCTTGGAAACTGCACAAGGAGTCAGTGGAATTGTGCAGGACATGCCCAATTCTGCCTCTGACTGTATCAGCAAGGAGCAGCCTTGTTAATTTAGTCCCATGAGAACCTGAGCTGGGCACCAGGCAGGGCAACTTCTCCGCTCAGGATACCAAGCAGCAAAAGAGAAGGGGTTAATCTGGGGCCTTGCTGGAACAGAGGGAGAAGGACACTTGGCTACAGAAAAAAAAACCAAATAAAAAGAGTTCAAAAGCTGCTGAGTTTTGGACAGGAACAAACAACAGAGCCCTTCCTTCATCCCCAGCACCGGCTGCGCGCTCTGAGCCCTGACACAGCCTGGGAACCTGGGCTTCGAGCGGCAGCTGGGGATGCCCTTTGAGCTGCAGCCCAGGGGAACACGGTGCGGAGCCCGAAGACGTGTCTGGGACCCACGCCGAGGTCCCGTCCTCACTGTTTCACCAAGCAGCAAAGCCCCGCAGCCGAAATGCGGCTCAGCAGCGATGAGACGCAGCCTGCGAACTGCGATGCTGAAAGTGGGGGAACCCTTTTCCGGCCAGAGCACGGGCTCTCCCCGCCCCGTAACAGAGATCAAAGCCCCGAGCTGGTGCATTAGAAACGCCTCGGCGTAGCAGAAGCGTTTCTTATGCAAAACCATCCAAGTTTCTTCCACATTCCCTGGGCCCCGCGGATCGCCGGGACCGCAGCAGCATCCAGCCGGGTGCCTTTGCTAGGGGGGTGGAGGGGACACAGGACACTGTCCGGTCCCGGGGAGCTGAGATCTGCGAGTAGCCAGGCTCCCGCTAAGGAAGACATGAGCTACCGTCCTCCCCCCGGGCACACGGCGGTAATTGCCGGCTGTAACGCTGCGTTTCTCGAAGCGCCGGCAGCTCCGTCCGCTGCCCGGAGCCCGCTCTGGGTTGGTGCTGCCGCCGGTACCGACCCGCACTCGCACCCCGGAGCGGTCCATCCTTTCCCCCACCCCGCCCCGTCCTTACCCGATGCGGGACCAGCCCAGCCCGAAGGGGCTCACGGCGTTCCCGGGCAGTGCCTGGCGGAGCCGGGACCGGCAGCGCTCCCGGTACCGGGGACCCCGCTCCAGCTCGGGCTCCTTACAGGATACCGAGCTGCACACACACCCCACCCCAACCCCCCCCCGCCACGACCCCCA
>VZTU01022699.1:195760-216205 GCA_013400835.1 Zapornia atra
TCCTCCTCCCGCTCGCTGGTCGAAATCCCAAGTCTTCCTGTAAAAGGAACAGTCTGTGTGAACCGTCTCATGTCCCCCGCTTCAGCCCACGGCCCCCCTTCTCCCCACGGCCCCCCTTCCACCCGCTGCACATTGGCCTCAGCCCCAGTTTAAAGGGACCAGTGACCTCACTGGCAACAGAAAACCGTGGGAAAGAGATGGGACTGATAAAGCCTTGAGTTGTTTCAGGGAAAAATCAACATCCAGCCCCACACGCACACACATGTCTGCCCAGCACTGCGCAGCGCAGGCACTTTCAGAGACTTTATGATTCAGATGGAAACCAGCTTATTCGAAGCGCGGGGCTGTCTGAGGCTCAAAGAGCCTTTGCCTGGGATTAATCAGTGCCCATGGCCAAGGGTTGGGATGGCAGCGACGGCACAGTGCTTGAAGGCATCAGGATAGGTTCTTCACCCTGGTACCATGCCACAGTGGTCCCACCGGGTGCTCGGCCACCCTCCTGTAGCCTTGGAGCATCTTCAAGTGCCAGCTCATGGCACTGCCAGGGCATTTGAGACCTACCCTGTAAAACAAACCAGCCACAGCCAAGCCCAACTTTAGGTTTTATGACACTAGGATGAATTGCTGTTTTCTTGTCTCATTCCATAATGCTGGAAACTTTGACCCGCAGCCCAGCATCTAGGGAGCATCTTGCTTTCCCTGAGCTTGTGGGAAGGAGGTAGGAGTCTGTTTTTCAGAACCCTGCGCTGTTAAAATCCCCCAAGGCAGCAAAAACGTGTGCGTGTGGGAGAGAGAGAGAGAGAGGGGAGGAGGGAAAAGCGCTGAAGTGGAGGTTCACACTATGAAAATAATGCCTTTTATTTTGAAGAAAGGGGGGCGGGGGGGGGGAAGAAAATCAGCTCTGAGATCTGGCAACACGTGGGTTTCCCAAAGCCTTTTTTGCAAAGACCGTGGCAGCGATAACAGCCCGTGGCTGCTGGGGCCAGCCAAGCCACCCATCTCCCGTGCGAGGAGGCGCCTGGCCTCGTGGTCGGGTTCTCCCTATCTGCCCCAGCCATCTCTGCCAGCTCACCCGCTGCTGCACCCGCCGACACCCAGACGGCTCCCCCACCAGCACCTCCCGTAAAAGACAAGCGTCAGCTCTGCACCCCAAGCCCTTTGCCTGCACCCAGCCCCCCCAGACCAAGCTGAACCACACCATCCTCCCTCCCCAACTAAACCAACAGAGACCTGAACGAGCCAACCCCCGTTGGAGGGGAAAGACGATGTCTCAGAAGTGTTTGTAAACCCCCCCCACATCCCCCAAAAATGAGAATAAAACATTTGCTTTGGGTTATAGCACTTTGTTTTCTAATTCTGATGTTTTGCTTTAATTTTCACTATAAAAACTGGTCAAGGAGCCGAGCTGTTGTTAGCTTACATTTCAACACACAGTGACTTTGAACCAGAAGAATTAGAAATGTGTTATTTTAGCAGTTCTGAGACCCGCTCCTCCTCCCTTTCCAAAGTGATTTCAGTTAAAAATACATACATCTCCAAACTAAACTTCCCATAAACATGTGGTTTTGAGAGATTAATACGCTTTTCACTGATAAAACCATTTAAATGGGATCCAGAGATCGGTTATTTCAGGCTCTTGCTCATATCACAACGAGCTTGAACTGAGTGGAGCCCAGACCTGCCACGGAGGAACACTTTTCTTCTCCATTAGAAAGGAATTCACTGTCCAGACTCCCGTCTTTTCTGGGCCTTGTCTAAGCATCATTATCTGGGTTCAATTGAAGTGTAATTGGCAACATGTTTTTCTAGGATTACACTTCATGATGAACAGAAAAGGGGCCCCCCGAAACCCACTTCTCCTGTAATCGGATCCGTTTTCCAGCCTGTGCTCCTGGAGAGTCGTTTATGATCACCCCCAGCGAGTCCCAGGGGGAGAATTCGGGGTCCATCTGAACCACCCCAGGATTGGCTGTGTCGCCGTGCTGGAGCAGCAGCTGAAGCGGGGATGGGTGCTGAGACCCCTCACAGGTCTGTTCAGCGGAGACAACAGGGAAGGATTAAGTGGGTTTAGCTGCGTGCAAGGGAATTGGGGTTTCAGGGAGCATCACCCACGTCTCATGGGAGGGACCACACAAGGGGTGATGCCAGGGAAGGGTAGATGGGGGTCCGAGTGCAGAGATGGGGCTCCAGCCCCCCTGCTTGCCTCTCTCCAAGCATCCATGTGATGCTCTTGGTGGTGGCAAAGCCTGGCCCCAAGTCCAGAGCCACAAACGGGGTGACCAACCAACCCAGAGCCAACCTAGTCTAACCCGGGTAGCTACAGACTTTGCCACAGCCAAGCCAGGGAATTATTAGAAGAAATCTCTCCCCAGCCCTGAATTGTCAACCCTGGCCTGGTGTTCAGGATTGTTCCCCCTCCTGCGTGGTCTCTGGGAGCTCAGCAAGGATTGATGTGATGCCTATCCCCATCCCTGGGACCCCTGTGAGCCACTCTGGGACTCCAGAGGCTGGCGAGAGCCACACACATACCCCCCACGGCCGGTTGTGCCTCTGTGCGGTGGGAGCTGTTTCCAGAAGATTGGTGTCACGAGGATGGGGCTAAGCCATCCATCACACCCAGCACTAATTGGCTACCCTGCTTCAGAGGCCAAGGAATAAGGGAGCTGCAAAGATTGATGTCCCTTCTCCGTGGCAGGAAAAACTCTCTGGGCCAGGGCTGAGGGTGGATCCCTGCCAGGGATCCAGGTTTGCCCATAACAGCCCACTCCTGGGTCTGAAGGGCTCCAGCCCAAGCTTCCCTGGAGGGGAGGGTGTGAGGGTCAGCCCAGCCACCAGCCCCCCTCCTGTGCTGCTCTCTCCTCTCCCTCCTGCTCAGCTCTGGGAAATGTCCCTGGAGAGCAGCCAGCTGTGAAAAGCTGCAGCAGCTGGAATGTGGGAGGGAGGGAGGGCAATGCTTCTGGAAAGCCAGAGGCAGCAGAAGAGCAGGACATCTGTTACCTCCCGGTGAACTGACACCTCTGATTTAACCCCGTGCATGCCTGGAATGCCCTGTCCACACGTCTTCAGTCAGCGTCACCACCTAACCTCAGGTCCCACCGCTGGCTGCCAGAGCCACAGCTGTAATTTCAAAAGCAGAGGCCTCGCAGGGATGCTGGACAGGATTCCTGTCTGCAACGCTCTCCTTCCGTGGCAAAGCAGCAGAGGGATTCATCACAGGCAGGAGAATCACGCTGGGCTTTCGGGAGGTGGTGTGGGATGAAAGCCTGTAGGTACGAACACGATATCACCTCGGTGTTTTGTCAGATCTGGAGCACAGCCAGGAGAGGATTGTTTGCTGTGGCTCCGCTCCAAGCCAGAGGCACTACAATTGTTACCTTCCCCCCTCCAACTTCCCGGGCCCACGCAATTCGGAGCCAGCCCCGCCGACTGCTAGGGGCAGTCCAGGGGAGGGAAAAACAACATTTTCCCACAAACCCATGGCCTCACCCTTCTCCGGGCAGGGACAGGGCAGATCCTGTATCTGCCCCGGGCCAGACTGAAACTCGGTGCTGCCCTCGCCGCCCTGGCATGCTGTCTGTGTCCTCACGCCTATTGCCCTGTGGTGGGTCTGTGCCCAGCCCTGCCGCCGCAGCCAGGAACACAGCCCAGCTTGGGACCATGCAAACCCCGTGGAATGGGGCTCTGCAAGGCTGCACTCACAGGGCCAGGATGCTGTGGGGTTGCTGCTCTGTCTGCAGGACCTCATTGTTCCCCTGAGTCTATGTCTGGGGTAAGGCCAGTGCCTGAAGCCATGAGTGCCAGGCGTAAGGTGGCTCTGTCACTGCATCCCAGGGTCAGTGGGGCTGGGAGCCAGCCAGGAACAGGATTGCCTTCCTGCTCCAGAATCCACAGCACATCCCGGTGGTTAGCGTCAGACAACGCCAACGTTTTTGTCCTGACTGCCCTTGATATGCCTCAGTTTCCCCACTCATCATGATGCTAATGCACTGGGCAATCACTTTGCAGAGAAGCAGTGATGATTAATATTGGACCAGCCCTGCTGACAGCCGGGGTTACTGGCTCATCTGGGAGCCCAAACCACAGTCAGGGGTCCCCTGTGGCTACATGGAGGGGGATGAGAACCTTGGTGTCACAGACACAGGGCTGCTCCTCTTGTGTTTCGGACCTGGAGAGGGTGATGCGGGTGCGGTGGGCTGCCACAGGACAGGATGGTCTGCAGGAATGCAGCATGCCTCCATGTGCAGGTGGGCTCCTCCGCTCTCAGGGGCAGGCTGAGCTCACCCTGGGGGTGCCAACCCTGCTCCTGGTGCTGGGCGGACAGGGGTGGCCTTGGGGCTGCACCCAGCTAAAACAACAAGAGGAGCAGGGATGGGAAAGCCTGAAGCTTTGAAGCTGGTGAAGCGAGGCCCTGGCCTTCCCCCCCGGGGCCGGTCCCCAGGGCTCAGGGGAACACAATGCCTTTGTTTGTGACTTGGCCGGCACCAGGATCTCTTCCCTCCCTCAGCCCCAAAACACCAACCTTTCAAAAGGTCCGGTTCCCCCCCCTTCCCCCTCCCCTTCCCCTTCCCCCAGCAATGCTAATGTGACAGGGCTCTTCTCATGAACCCTGGGAGAAATGGGGCTAGTAGACAGCTTCACCACTTGTTAAATGTGTGTTTAGCGATCTTGGGAGTAGACAAGAACAAATACAAACAAGCCAGGCTGGAGAGCCCCTGCCCATCCGCCCTGCCTGGAACACACCAGCCCCAAAGCTTTCTTCCCTAACCACTTCAAACTTTCATTTCTTCTGAAGCCACAACAAGGCACACTTTGTAAAGCAAATGAGTAAACAGCAACTTTGGGCTTAAAAGGAAAACAAGGGGGAGGGACTGGTTTTAATTACTGGATTTTTAAAAAGGGCTTTATTCGGTTAATTGCTTTCTGTTGTAAAATGTTCTGCTGCGGCACAGCCCTGGTTTGAGCTGCGTTGCTGCTGGCCAGATGGCATTGCAGAGGTAATGGCAGCATGTGCCTTCCCTGCTTGGGTATGCAAGTGCCTTTAACATTCACATCCATCCATCCATCCATCCATCCATCCATCCATCTATCTCCCCCATCCCACCAGCCACATGGAAATGACACACAGCACCGAGTTTTGCTCAGACATGACCAGTGGTTTGGCGTGTCCAACCCCTGTCCCTTCCAAAGGACGGGAGGAAGGGCAATCAGCACGCACCAAAACGCCTCTGCAGCATTTCAAGTCGCGTTCCCCAAAAGCACTAATTGCTGTTGATTGGCTTGGCTGCAGCGTGTTACCTCCTGAGTCTGGGGTAATAACTGACGTTCGTGCGAGGTGCTGGGCTCAGCTCAGTCCTACCCGACGGGGCGTCTGTCTGTCTGCTCGACCAGGACAGAGTGACAGCGCTGCGGAGCCTGGCACGGCAGCCGGCGTGCGTGTAGGCATGTGCACATATACGTGTGCATGTGGCTCGGTGCAGCGACAGGAGCCAGATTCCAACTGTATCCCTGATGATCGCAGCCAGCTTTGGAAGATACCCCGAGCCCCTGCGGAGACAGAAGGATTAAAAATAGAGCGCCAGCTAAGAGGTGCACGAAAGGGCCTTCAGCGGAAACGCCACCAGCGTGGAGCTGTGAAGTCATGGCTGTGCTGGGGACAGATGGCGCAGGGAAGGGACGGGGAGAGGAGGCAGCAGGAGGCTCTTCTCCAATTGGATCGGCCTCAGGAGGGGAAGAGCAAGGAAATGGAGCGGGAACGGCCTCAGGCTGCTGGCACAGAGCTGCCTGGGAGCCCCTGAACACCCTGTGGCTCCGTGCTGTGGGCACAGCTGGGGCTTCCACGGGCCCCTGGTGAGCTGGTGCCGCGTGGGTGGCTCCGAGTCAGCACAGGGGAGGATGGAAGAGGTCTTTTCACCAGTGTGGAGCGTCAGGAGCGCGTGTTCTCCTCCCTTGCCAGCCGAGAAAATACCACAGGAGAGTGCTCACATGTGTGGGGAGACTGGGACAAGGAGGCCACAGGTCCTCAGTCAGAGGCGACGGGGACCATGCCCTGACCCTCCACACGCTGCCCAGTATCGTCCAGCTTGGTACAGACAAGTTCCAAGCCCAGAGGAGGGAACATTCATCTAAAGGGTTTCCAAAGCCGCCAGCCCTCAGCCCCGGGCTCAGGATTGTGCAGCATCCAGGGCAGAGGTTGAACCTGCAGCCATCGGGCTGGCCCAGGGGCAGCTGCTGTGCTGCTGGGCCCTCCCTAGCTCATGGCTCTCCCTCCTTGCACAGCTGCTCCCCGCTAAGCATCGCCCCCCACCCTGAGCCACACCAGTGCTTACCACACGTCCCCTTCAAACAGGCCATCTCCTCCCCAGAAATAAATGCAGGAGGCAGCACGGGTAGCAGCTCAGGGAAGCATCCAGCCTTACCTAAGGGCTCTTGGGACCAGCGCTGGCAGCCGTGCCGTGCCGTGCCGTGCCGGGAGCCTGCCGTGCTCACAGCAGCAGGCCACTTTCCTGCCGGGGAGAGCTTTTCCTGCGCCCGCCGCGGCGGGTGGGTCAGCTCCTGCCAGCAGCCAGCAGCTGGTGATGAATGCTCACTTTCTCTAATTGAATAGCAGGAAGTTAAATCTTGTTTCTTTGCCTTTCAGGCTGTCAGCTGGAACAATCGCCCACCTGTGGCACCACCCCGGGGATATAAATAAGGAACAAAACACAATGCTGCCAGAGGAATGGACTGTGTTCCCAGAAGATCTCCTGATACCATGTGCCATATTGTGTGCCCGTGCAAGAGAGAGAGGTATGTGTGCTGCGATGGGTGTGCAGACAGCCCCGCGTGTTTTCCAGGCAGCCGTGCAGGCAGGGTGGTGTGGGAACAGGCTGCAGGGTGATGGGATGCAGACCGTGCGGGAGGCACGCATGGAGCTCCACCACAGCATGCAGGGAGGTGTGTGTGTGAGCAGGCTGCACCACGAGGAGTGGCAAGCACGCGTGCACAGGCTGACGTGAGCGTGCCCCATTCTTTAAGTGTTCATGGGTGACACACACTGCCATGAGAATAAGCTCTGCTGCAGCTGGGCCGGCTGGTGCTCGCTCCAGCATGCTGGGTTTGTCCCACAGGTGCCCTGTGCTTCCAGCTCCCCATGCAGACAGGCACAGAGTACCTGCCCGTGGCTGCCCCGCGTGCTCACTCACCTTCCTGTCCACGCCAAACGCCACACTGTCCCTCCCTGCCACCCAACATGCTTCCCCACCGTCACTCACATCATCATCATCAGGTCATAGCCAAGCTTGGCACTTCTGCCAGGACACTCCCAAGGCAGCGGCTGTCGCAGCTGGACCGAGTCGGACAGTTGGACACAGCTGGAGGAAGCTCAGGTGAGGATGAGGATGGAGGAAGGCCACTGCGAGCAGCGCGGACCCTCTGCGTGCACCGGGGTGGAGGGAAAACACACTTGGGAGGACACACAGACAGACAGACCAATATTGTTGCCGTGAGAGGAAATTATTAATTTGCTGGAAATAAAGTCGGCAGTGAGTCAAAAACCGTCCTCCTGACGCAGCCGAGAAAAGCCTGTGCCCTCCCCCTCACACCCTCCCTGC
Source organism: Zapornia atra (assembly GCA_013400835.1). Classification (NCBI taxonomy): domain Eukaryota; kingdom Metazoa; phylum Chordata; class Aves; order Gruiformes; family Rallidae; genus Zapornia; species Zapornia atra. The sequence continues at coordinate 203,350 of VZTU01022699.1, forward strand.
GAGCAGCCCTGTCGCCTTTGTGCTGAGACAGGCCCGACGCGAGGGCGTCTGTCTGGGCACCGTGTCCCACGCCAGGACGAAGCGCAGCAGCACGGGCTTCACTCAGACGCCGAGAGCCCTCATCCCACCCACGCCCCTAGGACTCGGGGTGCCCTGACCCGGTGCTCCCGTCTCCCCAGCCCCATAGCTGGGGGGGAATGTGGCCACGGCCCCCTCCCTGACAGCCCTTTGTCAGTCACTGTGGTAACAACTGCTGTGCAAATGCCGCGTCCCTGTTTGGTTTCCCCTGCCTCCATCGCGGGGGCGGCCGCGAACGACCTCCCTCCCTCCTCCAGCTTCCCAAGCGGGAGCCGGGGCATTCAGGGCTCAGCAGCCTGAATGAAGCCAGATCCCTGGACACATTCCTGTGGGTTTTTTTTTTTCCTTTCCCTTCCCTTTTTCTCCTTATCCCCCCCCCCCCTTCTCCCTCGCTTGGCACAAGCTAAAGGACTCAAAAGGAAGCCAGGCTTGGCAGACACAGGGGGAGGAGGGAGTGGGGAGATGAAAGAAGGCCTCTCTCCAGCTTTCTCTTCCCGTTCCCACACTCAGCCCTGCACAGAGAGCTCCTAATGATTCCCAGCCATACCTGGAGGAGGCTGCCCAGCCACCCAGGGACCTGCAGTCTCTTTGTACAGCCCCTGCCCCCGGCACACCAGCCATACCATGCAGGCTACCCCCCGAGCCTGGTCACCCCAGGTGACAAGGTGCCCAAGATGGCAGCTGTGCCACAGTTCCAGAGATGGCCACCCTGCCATGGCACCCAAGGCAGCAGCCCTGCCTCAGCACCCAAGATGTCAGCGCTGCCTCAACAATACAGTGCCCAAGATGGCTGCTATACCTCAGTGCCAGGCTGGTACTCATGGACGTGGTGCCCCATGCCTGAGCTGGTGCTGAGGAAAACCTCAGTGTTGCCAGCATGGTGGGCCTCAAGCAGAAACCCTTCCCCACGACAGCCATACCCCATGAGGTGGTGGATTAGGGACTGTCTGGGGGCTAAGATGGCCACGGGCGCTGCACTGAGGCAGACTCCTGCTCACACCCTCCCCAAACACATGTTGGAAGGGGAAGGAGGAACAGCCCACACCGGTGAAGGCAGTAATGGTACTTGGAGCACATTGGCTTGAGAGGGATGCCTGCCACTATCATACCCTCCTGCTGTGCCACGCAGCCCTTCGCTCCCCCTCAACATGGCACCCGCAACCATCACCATCCCTGTCCCCACAGCCATGGACACAGAAACTAGCCCGCCATTCCCCAAGCTAAACACATCCCAGCCAGGACGGGTGGGAATTTCCAGCAAACATGAGCACTTCCACCCTTGCACAACCTCCCAAAGCCCAGCAGCAAGCACCGTGCCTGGCCGGTGAAACCAGGTTTCCCTTCCCGCCTAGTCATAGCAAAATTTCCCTCAGTTATCCTCCCTCTCATGGGATTCCTGAGGTAGAGACTCTGCTGCTCCCTGCTCAGGGTTTTGCTGCCTCTGGGCAGAAGTTTGTGAGCTGGTGGGTGTGACTGGAAGTGGTCCCTGTTTTTTGGGGACACACATGATGTTGACTCCACTGCCCAGGGATGTCAACTTGTATGGCTGCTGACTGGGTTCGTGTCATCCCAAGGGGGGAACCAGTGCTCCCTGCTCCCTGCTGACCATGTAGCAGCACGAGCCGGCTACAGCCGTGTGGCTGCTCATGGGGGGCTGCTTGTGGGTACTGCCAGCCAGTGGGATGCGAAATCCCACCAAATAAAGCTTAAAACTGCAGAGCCAGTCCTGGGCTCTGCGTCCCCTTCTTGCCACCAAGGAGGGATAACCACGCAACTGGCCCTATGAGAGCAGAAGCCCTACCCCACACACAGGACTCCAGGATGCTATCCCTGAGGACTTTTTGGGGGATTTTTTTTGGTCTTTTTTAAACACTAATGCCCACATCCCCTCAGGTCATTCACTCAGAAAATTCGGCAGGGGGTTGTGCCAAGCTTGCGGCGGCGTGGGGCCGTCACTCCCTGGTGCATGAAGCCGTACTTGCCTGGCATCTGTAGCCCCAGGGCTGCGGACACCCCCTCCTCTCCTCCTCGGTGGGATTATGTGCACGGTCCTATCCGGCCCAGCGCTGCCAGCAAAGCTTTGAAGTGCAGCCCTGGTAACGAAGCTCTCTCTGCAGGAATGGGAAGACGCTGGGGCAGGGAGATCTCCACCTCCATCACTCCCCAGCTACGGGAACGGGGAAGCAAAGTGGGTATTGTAAAAGGCAAAGAAGCTCCAGGCAGGGACTGGGACATATTTGCTCTGCAGTTAAAGAGTTCTTCATCCTCTTGCACTTTGCTCCAGCTCAGTCACCAAAGGCTGATTTCCACCAGCCTGGGACACGCACAGAGCTATCCCCACAGCTACCTTAAGGAACAATGAGGAGCTGTGCAAACCACTGGCTCCCACAGCTGGATGAGCCCCAGTTTTGGGGGATGGGGGTGGGGTGGTGGAGGGAAAGGAAGAAGCAGTGTGGAATGGGGTCTGCCCCACTGACTCTTCCTGGAGAGAGGCCAAGCCTTAAACAGGAACCGTCTGGTGCATCCTCCAAGGAGCTGGCCCAGCATGGAGCTGCCTCTTGGCAGAAGGAGACGCTGGCTTCCTCCAGCAGCGGGGTGATGAGCAGCTTCACACATGCTCTGTTGAGGCACTGCTTCGTTGGTGGCCTCCCTGGCTGAGCCCAGCCACCCCGGGTGCACATGGGGGAATCATTTTAAGCTCCGGTGACAGAGGCATCAGTGAACACTGCTATAAATAGCAGTGTGGAAGGAACGAGATGGTCAGGCCATCCAAATCCTGGCACGGCCCCACTAGTGCTGATAGCAAGTGCCCTTTGCTTGTTCTCTTGCCGCCAGGTCCTCTAATCTATTCTTCCAACTCTGGGTGTTTCTATCACCCTGTCACCAGGTTCCCTGCCCTGACATTTTAGCCTCCTGGGATGGCTGCAGGTCCCTGCTCACATTTGTTGACGCTTCAGAAAGGATATAAAATGAAACCCGCAGCAGGGACGTGGTGGAGCCTGCTGGGACCCCTCAGGGACACCACCATGGGGTTGTTGGGACAACCCTGTGTTTGCATGGCCCTGGCACACAGGCATCACCGTGGACCTGCGGGGCTCTACTTGAGAGCGCTCCCAGATTTCTGCTTATCTTCTGCAAGCAGCTGGAGACACCCTCTTTCCTGATGTTACCTCTGATGGGGAAACTGAGGCAGGGAGGTGTCATGCCTTACCCTACCTATGTGAGGACCAGGAGAGCAGAGTCCACACTCTGCTCAACCTCCATGCTGCGCAGCTGGGGCATCACACCCTCACCAAGGGGGTGAGCTTTCCCCCAAGTTCTGAGGTTAAACCCTGGATTCCCCCTGAAAAGGGGGTTCTTGCTGTTCAAAGGCCGTGCTTACCTCGCCAACATCTGCGCTGACAATAGCTGAGTGGCAGTGTGATTCTCCATCTGCTCTGCCCCCGCGTTCTCCTCCTTCGTGTTCTGTATTTTAAAGCACAGTCACTGCAAAGCCCTTTCATACCTGATGAAAGAAGCAGCTCAGAAAACAGACAGCAGAATTGAAACCTCAGGCTTGCAGCAAACAAACGAGAAAGCCTGGATCCAACCACCCAAACCTCCCCATTCCCTCCCTGCGTGGCCTTGGCCCGTGTCTCTCTGTGACCTCTTGGCTCCCTGGCCCCAGTGTTAATGCTGGTCCCCAAGAGCAAGTCAAGGGCTGGGGGGTCCTTGTATGAAGATCAGAGTCAGCTCTTGGCTTTGAGGCAGACACTCTCACCTCTCACAGCTGGGTAGGACCCTGGACCTTCACTGGTGCAGCACTTGTCAGTGCTGGAGTTTAAGTGTTTCTAGATTCCCAGATTGGATTGGGTGAGAAGGGCCCTCAGACCCCCCTAGTGTCACCTCTGCTATGGGCAGGGCACCGCCCCCACCAGCCCAAGGTGTCCCAGGCCCCATCCAACCCAGCCTTGAACCCTGCCAGGGATCCAGAGGCAGCCCCAGCTTCTTTGGGCACCCTGTGTCAGGGCCTCCCTCCTCCCCAGGAAGGATTTCTGTCTCCCAGTCCCTCTCCAGCTGCCCTCCTGCAGCTGCAGGCCATTCCCCTGGGCCTGGCCCTCCCTGCCCTTGGCACAAGCCCCTCTCCCAGCTCTCCTGGAGCCCCTCGAGGGGCTGGAAGGAGCTCAGAGTCTCCCTGCAGCCTTCTCTTCTCCAGGCTGAACCAGAGCAGAGGGGCTGCAGTCCTTGTATCATCTCCCTTGGCCTCTTCTGGACTAGCTCCAACAGCTCTGTGTCCTTCTTATTCTGGGGACCCCCAGAGATGGATGCAGCACTTACTGAATTGCACGAGGTTTGAACAGTCCCACCTCTCCAGCCTGTCCACATCCCTCTGCATGCCATCCCTTCCCTCCAGCACGTTGACCACATCACACAGCTCCATGTCATCCCCAAACTTGCTAAGGGTGCCCTCGATCCCCCATCCATGTCCCCAACAAAGATGTTAAACGGCTCTTGTCCCTGTACCGACCCCTGAGGAACACCAGGAGGTCTGGTAGAAGAACATCCAGGATTGGGGATGGGAGCAGAGCAGGCATCCCAGCAACCAAGGGCCATCCATCCCTTAAGCAAACACCCGTAGCAGAGATGCTGCCCTTGGGCTGGTGGACATTCCTTGGCTATATTTGGTGCCAGATGGAGAATTTGCTTCCCCTCAACCCATCTGTTCTACTCATCGCCAGGGAGGAGCTACCACCAGAGCTGCAGTGTCGCTATTCGGATAAACCCGGTACTTCAGCAGCAATAAATCTCCTCTAAAAAGCTTTTGCTGCCTCCCACCTGTTGGCTGGGAGAAGATCAAGTTGACAAAAATCTGCTGCCAAAGTGTATTTTTATCCAGGGCTTCATCACGAGCCCAGGTTACAATAAAAGCCTCTTCAGGAGGCAGCTGTACCACAGCACATCCGTCAACCCTGGAATCCCACCTCTCCCAGAGGTCTCCAGCTCCTGGGGAGCTGCTTTTATTACATTTGCTGCATTCCCTTTAATCCCAGAAGGTCTTTTTGCTTCTCACCACCCCTTCACCATAAAACCTGGGAGGTCCCAAGCAGGGACATCAGGCTTTCTTGCTGGTTGCACCACAGAGCCAAAACTACCCAACAGAGAGCACCAAGCTGGGACCACCAGAGTTTATTACAGAAGAACACCCGAGGGGTTTCATTAACACAGCAGCCCATCCACAAGAAAACCCACCGCAGGACGATGAAGTGAAACACCCACAGCAACACCACAAAGCAGGAGAGTCCAGTTGTTGGCCAGCACAGCACAAGAGGCACGACTGTGCCGGCCCATCAAGATGGGAGACATGCCCAGCCCTGTGAAACTGGTCCTGAGGACCACATCGCTGTCCCAACCCAAGGAGATGTCACAGATGGGCACAGGAGGAACGTGCACACAAGGAACATGCACGGGCAGGGAATCCTCATCTGCCAGGTGTAGCCATGGAAGGGGAGGGGGGAGAAGCCATTGGAAGCCACGTGGATAAAGGCAAAGGGAACAGCCATTGCAGGAATGGAAATCCCAGGGTACAAAAGGAGGTCTGCTTTACTTGGGGGCCATTTCCTGAGCCCCAGGTCCCCCAGTGAGCCCCTGAGCTGCCTGGCAGCAGGAGGGCCCTCAGCAGAAACTCCAGCTTGGACACAGCTCCCCATGCATCTCAGAGCCCAGAATGGCAGTGGCAAGAACTGCCAAGATCCACAGCTGTGCCTCAGAACCACGACACGCTGCTTCCCTGGAGCTCTCAGCACCTCCAGACAGGGCATCTCCTCCTGCACAGCCCAGCCCTGCCAGCACCCTGCATCCCCCACAGTGCCTGGTGAGCCCCATCCCAGGGGCTACACTCACACCCAGTGTCCGATCCCACCGCTGCCAGGCACGGGGTTCCCAAGGGTTTCCTGACATTACTAGTGCAACATCACCTCCCAGGCTGGTGGGAAGCCCTGGTAAGCCTGCTTGCAAGCTGGGCTTAGCTGGGCTTCCACAAGGTGATCTTCAGAAAACACCTTGGAAATGTTTAGTGGGAAGCCAAGCTGTTGTCTCCCTCCCAGCCACTGAAAACAGTCACCAGGCCAGTGTTCAGATCCCAATATCTGGGCTTGGCATTAAATAGACAAGACCTTTCTAGAAACTTGTCCATTAAACAGCTGTGTCACCCAGAGACAATTCCTTCCAAGCCTTTGTTGGTTGGTTTGTTCAGACCTTAGACTTCTTTCCACAGTGCTCATCACCCAGGCGTGACATGGAGCAGCCAAAGTGAAATAGTTTGGGGTGCAGGAGGGGGGGGAGGGGGGAGGGCAAAAAGTGCAATTTTCTTAGTGCAACAAGAAAAGTCTCCAGAGCCACCAAAGGCATCACTAGCTTGGTGACACAGGCATCAAAGTGCAGTAACTGGAGCTCCAGACTCGCTGGGAAAGGCTGAGCTGCTTTAGATGAAATCTCCCCGTAAATTCAAGCCCAAGGCAGACACAGACCTCAGAAAACTTCAGCACATGGAGTTGGTGGTTGTAGAAAGCTCTCTGGTGACAAGTAGGCATCCTCATGCCCAACCTTGGCAGGGGGTGAAGAAGAAAGGAAGAAGTAATCTTTAAAGTTTTCACCTGAGAGCATCCTCTGGCTCAGGGCTTTGAGCAGAAACGCTGGTGTGAGCGTCACACCCATTTCAGAGCAGCTCAGTGATTGATTTCCCTTTTTTTTTTAAATCTGAGATCTGTTTCTCTCCCACAGCATCATGAGCAGAGGTGTCTATTTTCGGAAACACCAGAGGTTTTAAGCAGCTGGGGAGAAAAAGATTATCAACTCATATGGGCTCAAGCCTAGAAAGGCAGGGGGAGAAATCCCTCAATTAACCCTCCCCCAGGCTGAAATTCTCTGCAGATTTACCTAAATGGACTTCAAATGATGTCCCTAATATATTAAGGCCTGCTTTTAACTTAATTCCAGCCCTATGCTGGTGTCTGCAGACCCTGGATGGCTCATGCAAGAGCTGCTGGGCTTTGGATTCCTCACTGAGATGATTATTTCAGCCCTAACTCACCACCACTGCGAAACCAGAGTCCAAATCCTGGGCTGACAATACAGTGTGCTGGCCCGAAGCTCCAAGCAGGAAAGAGGTTTGTTTGGGGTTTTTTTTTAAATACATAAGTGCTTCTTTCCATATTTCCAGTGTTTAGCATATGAGAGGGAAGCTGTTCAGCTGGCAAGACGTTGTTGAAAGGACGAGGGCAGGAGAGATTCGCTGGTTGGGGAGCAGAGGCTGTTAAGGAGCAATATTACAGTGTCATTTTAGTTAAAAGGGATGATCTTTTTTTGTTTTGAAGCTGCAAGAAGGGGTTGTGGGTGCTCCCAACTTCCCAGTCCAACAGTTCAGCCTGCACAGCTGTAAGTCAAAGGCTTTGGGAATCTCCTGGGGTTTTAAGGAACCAATGATATGTTAAACCTGCCCGGCACAGCCAGCCTGCAACAGGTGAGATCCATCCTCATCCTCAGAGGGTTTCACCTGAAGCCATGTGGAGCACAGAATGGGGAGATGGCTCATGTTGCTGCCCAGTGCAGGGAACTCTCCAACCCCACAACACAGCTACGAATAGAGGGGCAAAGGGAAGCCTTTTGTCAGCCCCCCTCATCCACCCGTGTCCCCAACAAGGCTCCTGATGGGCAATGACCTGTTGCTGGCCAGGGCAGATACACTCTGCCTCACAGACAACCGCCCAGGTCAGCGCATGGTGCACGGGGTGATGTGTGTGCAACACACTGGGGGCTGTGGGACCAGCCAGTTCCTCTACTTGCTGTTTGGGGTTTGCTTCTCCTGCGCCGGGCGCTTGTGCTTCTGGGCGACGCCGTAGGGGACGTGGGCAGCAATCGTGCCCATCTCCTTGGCTCCCTCCACGTGGAACATCTGGTCGTCGAAGAAGATGTGAGGACGGATCTTTTTCAGCAGAGGCCCCTTGGGAGCCCCAGCCAGGAACAAAGCTTCATCTGTCTCCAGGCCCCAGCTGCGCAGAGTCTTTAGGGCCCGGGCTCCAGAGCTGGCTGCACTCCTGGCTGTGACCAGGTAGGTGCGGATGGGACACTCCATCCTCAGCCCCTTGGAGTAGAACTTCTTCTGCAGCTTCCCCAGCGCCTCCAGGAAGCCCTTCAAGGGTCCCTGCCAAAGCAAGAAGGAACCATCACTCCCAAGACCTCCATGCCGTCCCCTCCTCCAGGTACCCAGTCCCAGCAGAGCCAGACATGCTGGCTCATCCCCTCTTCCCAAAAACGACAGCGAGGGGCCAGCCACATCCATCCCATGGACCAAATCCAGCAGCACAGGCTGCTGACCCACCCCACTTCCCACTCTGTATGCCGGTCCCTGGTGTGTTCCCAGAAGCAATAGCATCTGTCTCTCTCCCAGAGGCTTTTTCTGGCTGCACCCCAGCACTACCTGTGCCAGAGGCTTGTTCTCATGAGCCTTTTCATGCTCAAAGAACATGTCCAAGCCATGAGCCTTCACGATCTGCTCCGACTCATCAGAGAAGAGCACGGCGTCACCGTCAAACGCCACCCGCAGCTGGTTCTCTGACACCTCCAGGTCTTTGCTGGGACTGAAGATGGTGGCTGCTGCGATCCCTGTGGAGGTAAAGCACAAGGCAAGAGGTGACAGTTGCCCAAGGGCCCAGTCTCATGGCTCATCTGTTGAGGAGCACATCAAAAGGAATGCATGCACCCAACGGTGCCTGCAGCTTGGCCATGAGTCCTTTTACAGCAAAACCAAATCCCCAGATGAAAGACCTCCCTTTGCATACAAGAATTCATGGAGAAAACCAGTGCCTTTGCCTCAGAAGAGCTGTGGAGCTCAAGGAAAGCCTTCTTCATGGAAAACAGAGTCTCTCTGGATGATGAAGGATGGGACGTGGGATAAGGCAGACCCTAGCCGCACATCACCACAGGGACATTGGAGCTGTCAGACCTGGCACCATCCCCTGAGGGCTCCAGGCTCCCCCTCCCCACTGCCCTTCACCAAACTGGACCCCAGACTCACCCTCTTCAATGGCCCCACTCACTTTCTCAGCATCGGAGGAGAGGTAGAGGTTGGTGTGATAGGCCTTGAGGTAACAGATGGGGCTGTTCCCTCCTGTCATGCAGAACCTCTCGATGAACAGTCCTGAGGGCAGACAGACATCAGGGTGAGCTTGATCACTCCCAAACAAGCACTGAGGCTGCTCCCCTGTGTCCTCCCAAGTTGGCAGGACAGGGGCAGACTTTAGTACTGCCATTAAACATGGGTACAGCCAGAGCACCCCCACCACCAGCCAGCTGCCCTCAGCTGGGAGAAGGGAGCTCAGCGTGTGGCTTGGTGGGAGAGGCTGGAGAAGGTGTCTCCTCACCCACACGAAGGACAGCTTCGCTCCGAGCTTACCGTAGTGGTTGATGCTGTTGATCAAGCGAACCCCAACCTGGGCATGGTTGTTGGTCATGAGGACAATGTCAAAGAGCTCCTCACTGTCAGGGTAGAGCTCCCGCAGCTGCGCGTTCACCGCCTCCAGCGCCTGCAGCACCCAAGGGTGGGGGTGTCAGTGAGCCCCAGGCATCACCCTCACCCCCTTCTCACCTTCCGCTCACCCAAACCCAGGGATCTGGCCTGCCCTGAGCCACCCAAACCCAGAGATCTTGGCACCCTGAGCCAAGCTGACACCATCAAGCAAATTTAGCTGGGAACAAGCTGGCTTTGCAGAGCCACTCAGCTATTTTCAAACACAAAAGGTTTGGAGCTTTCCTTCAGAGAGGAGAATAAATTAGCTCCAAGTTCCAGATCAGCGTTTTTCAATCAATCAGGAACAGAACAAGTCTCTCCTCTCCGAGAGGATTAGTTTATTCATCAGGAACAGGGAAGAGATTGCTTCAGTGAGGGCCAGAGGACAAAACCACACTAAACCCAGCGGAACCCAGGCTGGAATTGGAAAGTTTGGAGGGTTTTTTTTCCATGAAGTGCCTCATTTCAACATGTCAGAATTAGAAATTAGCCAGCTCTGGTGCAACGCTGAACGCAGCCAATTTAAATGAATAAATAAGTAAATTGTCATTAAAAATATATAAAAAGATGAAAATTCCCTAAAGGGAAACTTTAAATATGATCCAATGAGATGGTCTCTTCGATTCTTAGGCTCAGTTGCCAATTTGGAAAAACTCAGCTGGAAGAACCCATCACTTGTCAGGAGGTTTATCAGCCTCCTGTCGCTCCGTGGGGCTGCAGCCCCTCTGCACGGGCAGCTCCCCCCTCCCTAGGGCTGCCTTGTGCAGCCTCAGTGGGTGGATGCTCACCTTGACAAAGGGGAAGGCAGCCCCGGGGAGGAAGGGCTCGTTTTCATGGTCCAGCTGGTATTTCACGTAGGCCTCCACCCCTTGCTCATTGTAAATCCTCTGCTCCTCCTCCATGCGGAACAGCGCCCGCGACGACACCGCGATGGTGATGGCGTTCTCAGGCTTTGGCTGTGGGGAACGGGAGAGTGTGGGGGGTTAATCCATGCCCCCCACCCCACAGCCCACCGCAACGTGGGTCAGCATTCAGCGTGAAAGGCCATGGGGTGAGTGACAACCCCGCAGCAGTTTGGAGGATAAGGGGGGAGAGGTCAAGACGTGAAGCCTTGACGCACCATCCCCTCACGTGTGGGGTACCACCACGCTCTCCCGCTGCAAACGAGACCCCACCACGCTCCCCCAGGAGAGCTGCTTGACCCCATGCAGAAGGAACTGGTGTGGCTTTCCCCTCCCAGCCAGGAAAAACCACACACTGTGGCTGGGCCGGCTCCACACTCCCACGATGCCGTCCAGATGTGACAAACAACCCGCGCCAGCTCGGCTTATAAAAACACTTGATACAGTTATTGTGGGTGGAAACATGATAAACAGGTGGTGCAGGCCATGATTTATGAGTCATTATTATTAACGTGTGAGGGCTCCCTCCCAAAATCCACCACAGCCAACGAGGGGCCTCCGGTGGGACCTGGCAGTCAGAGAGGGGGCACTGGGAAAGTCAATCTCATCTTGCTCGCCCCCCCCCCCCCACCGTCCCTCTCCCTGTGGAGAGCAGAGGGGTGCTAATCCCCATCACTCACTTGTAAACACAAAGGAAAATACTGATGGCCAACCAGAAGTCCTTGCCCCCAGAACAGCACATCCTGAGGAGGGGCAGCGGCACAGGCAGCCCCATCCCAGCAGACCTCCTGCTGTGAGCCCCAGGAGCAGGACAAGGGCTGTGGGATGCACCCACTGTGTGCAGGGATGCATCTCCACAGGGAGTCGGTGAAACCCAGGCCATGGTGCTCCAGAAACTCCTCGCCCCCAGCTCCTCTGCCCCTTCCGGGATCCTCACCTTGCTGGGTGAGGGTGAGTAATCCCCAGGCAATGCTGTGTGTCCTGGGGCAGGAAGGTGCACACCCAGCTGCTCCAAAGTTCAAGCTCCCACCCTGCCTAGAACTGAGCCTGACAGGAACAAGGCAGGGACAAGGTGCCCATCTACATGGGGGATCTTCACCCACTGCAGGGCCGGCTTCGCATCCCCAGCCCTGCTGATCCTGCCCAGCATGGAGACGCACCCAGGGATGAGTCAGTAGCACCCCTGTGCCATTCCCAGCACCCCACACCTCCCCCTCAGAGGTGCCTGAGGCCAGCCCCGCAGCACAGTTGGTCCCAGACACCTCTCCAAGGCCACGCCAGCACCCAAAATCCCCAGCAAGCAGATTAAGCAGTGGGCGATTAGGACCAGACACAGATTAGCTCAGGTCGAGCATGTCCCTGTTTCCAGAGGGATCCATTCCCATGGCATCTGCAGCGAAACAAGGTCCTGCTTGGAAGCAGGACATGCAGGATCACCCTGGACCCCATGGAAGCTGATCAGCGACACCAGCACCTCTCCAAGTGATCCACAACCAGGTCCTCACCTTGCTACCTGGAGGGGTGTTAGCTATTAACTCATGGGCTACATCTTGGCACTCTACCTCATTAATTAATAACTCTGGTGTCATGGGCCATTTATTAGCTGAAAATATGAATAATTATTCAAGGTTTTAGGACAGCCAGCCATCAGCCTTTAGCAAGGAGCTTTGCTGTCCAGAGTCCCTGCAACACTGGGTTATTTATCCAGGTACGTGGGAGAGCTGCTGGGTGTTTTCCCCCCTGCTCCCAGTCCCTGGCAGCCCACGGGGCAGAGCATCCTCCACAGCCGGCCGTGCCGGAGGATCCCAAGGGAGAAAGTAGGTCAGCAGCACGCAGGGCACAGAGGCATGTCTGAGAGGGTCAGATGTGAACAGGCTGCCCAGAGAGGGGGTGGGTGCCCCATCCCTTGAGGTGTTCAAGGCCAGGTTGGCTGGGGCCCTGGGCCAACCTTGTGTAGCTCCAGGCCTGGAGGTTGTTGGCCCTGCCTGTGGCAGGGGGTTGGAGCTCTGTGATCCTTGAGTTCCCTTCCAACCCAGACTGTTCTATGATTCTATGTGTGCACAGGGCTGTACACCACACCTAGACCCTATCCAGGTGCTCAGCCCAAATTTGCATCTCCATCTCCCAGTGACAGCACACACCTTGCAGCCAGACAGCCCAGGCACCTTGCGCAACAGCAACAGGCTGCTTAAGGTCCCTTCCCTGCCATTTAAAGGCACCAGCCTCGGGGAGGTTAATTTAAGAGGTAATAAACACAGCAATAAAAATAACCGTAAGCTTGGCGCCCTCACCCTGCCCCAGCGTGGGCTGCTGGAGCCCCAGCCGCCCGCGG
>VZTU01022700.1:0-14044 GCA_013400835.1 Zapornia atra
GACCCGTTCCAACAGTTCCCTGTTCTTCTTATATTAGGGACTCCAGAAGTGGACACAGTACTCCAGGTGGGGTCTCATGAGGGTATAGTAGAGGGGGAGAATTACCTCCCTCAACCTGCTGGCCATGCTCCTTTTGATGCAGTCCAGATTGCAGTTGGCCTTCTGGGCAGCAAGAACACATTGTTGATTCATGTCAGGCTTCTCATCCACCAGCACCCTGAAGTCCTTCTCTGCAGGGCTGCTCTCCATTGCATCATCTCCCAGCCTATATTGATGATGAGGAATGCCCTGGTGTGGGACTTTGCACTTGTCCTTATATTATTTACTCTTGACACTTACTAAAGTGTGTTAATTCAAAACTTGAATTAACATGGCCCTCAGCAGCCAGCAGTAATTGTTCCTGCTTTGAAAAGCGCTTGGACTAGACCATCTCCAGAGGCCCCTCCCAACCCCAATTATTCTCTGATTCTATGAACTTGTATTTTTGAGTCCAGTCCTCCATAAAGATGCAGCTGTCTAGCTAGGATCAGGAAGAGCTGCATCATACAGATTCTCGTCCTTCTACAGCCTTTTTCCACTGAACTAGCATGCAGATCAGGTGCCTGATCAGACATGAAAAAGGCAGATCAACATAATTTTCCAACATAAGATGAGAGAAAATTATAAAATGGTTTATAATTCTGTTTTCTTTTATTAGTTTATGGGGAAAAAAAAACCCCAAACCACTACTTCTACTTCCTGAATTTGTCTGTGTTCTAGGAGGAGATATAACTACTTCTTCCCCTTTTTCTTACACATTTTACTATTCAGAGAACAGTGCTGAAACAGATTTAGTCCCTAATGCACTGTGAGCTTTCCTTGGAGAAACACTCAGCACTCTTTGGAGTGAAAGTCAAGTGGTTTAACTGTAGTATCACAAGCTCAGAAGAGGTTTGTGAAGTCTCAAGGACTGTTAAAAATAGCCAAGGTTAACAATGTGACATATATCTTTTAGGTCTGTTGTGGTTTAATTGAAATCATCGTACAAATCAGACATCCAAGAATGGGATCTGTATATATATCATCAGGTCTCATGTCTGGTAGAGTGTGTAAGTACTAGTGCTTTCATACAAAATCATAGAGGTGTATAGAAATGCCACTTCTGCATTTATCAACTTAGAGTGGGCTAGTTATAACCTTGTTTTAAAGGGTTCTAGCTGGCACCCCTACCTCCCAAAAAAGACAGAGAGTCTTTTGTCCGTACATCTTGGAGATGAAACTCCATAGTCCCTTACTCCTTTTCTCCACTAGCTCAGAGCATAGCCCACACATCCAAATAATCAGGAGTACTATGTGGGTGTCACTTAAATGTCACTGAAATCAATCAGGGCTTGGATGTGGTGTGAAACAGACTGTTTTGACAGAAGTTACAAATCCTCATGTTTTACTTAGGCACGCCATTTAGGTTTTGTCTTCTTATGAATGCAGCATTCAATAAGGAAAATAACAATATAGAATTAAGGATTACTCCTACCGCTTTATTATAATAATATATGACAATGTTGCATGCACAGGAGTCTTTCCAGATGTACTCATGAGCATGTTTATAAATGTTGGTTTAGGAGTAACTTTTCAAATATTTAAGCAGATGGAGCATCTGCTTCCATCAAGTCTATAAAGAGGGTGAGGTGTTTATAAAGACTTTATTATTGGCACAGAAAATGTGAGAAAGATTGCTGTTATTTGTAAAAGCAGTAAGCACTGTGAGAGGTGAAACCTTTCCAAAGGTCTCCGTGTCTCTCATAATTAGATTGTATTAGCAGCCTAGGAGAACTGGAGCTCTCTATTAAAGAGACCGGAGCAAGGCAGGGTAAAATGCTGGAAGAAAAGTCACATGGCAGTAATCGTGGTGAATAACTCTAGCTGTAGAATTTCATTAAATGAAATTAACTTTACAGTCACAATAAAATTGGAAATAGGAAAGGTTATGTTCTTTCTGGAGAGAAAAACCTAGTTGCTTCAAGTTTAGAGGGAATCACATAGGCATTTGAAAGTGTCTGCAAATGTACTATTAAGCCCTGAAGTTCAGCTACAATGAACCATGAAAGAGGAGCAGAAATCTACATAGAGGTGTAATGTAAAGTGTAATCGTATTAAAATTACATGAGATCCATGAATCTACATGTGGGTGTGCATGGGAACAGCTGCAAGTCCCAGGAGGGGAAGCTCCAAGGACGTCAGTCTCTATTGCTATGGAATGTGACATGTATTACTTTACTATTCCTCTTACATTGTTAGCTTGCTATTCACTTTGCCACTGTTACTCTCTTCTGCATTAAATGTAATGATTGCAATGAGAATATTGCCAACACTTCTCTTGTATCCTTGCAGCCCCAACAATTGCAATCTCTTATGTGAACTGCTACTTAATCGCAGTGCTTTCTCTCCTCACAAAGAGTTCTGTTCAGCGTATTTTTAGAATTCCTAATAAAAAATTATCACACTCAGAGGCTTAGACATCTAAATAAGGATAGCAGTGATTTCTGGATTCCACCCCCAGCCCTCTTGTGCTCTTCAGAAAAATAGCATGAAATTGTTGTTGTCTAAAAACATAAGACACAGCATGGTCATTTTTGTGTTCATTTGAATATTCACAAAAACATTGTTATTAATATAAGTATATTTGCATAGCAATAACAATTATTTTTGAGTGACATCTCCTCAGAAAAAAGCCTATTCTGGTTACCTCCTTTTTAGGGAGGCTTTGGTCTTGAGGGGAGGACACAGAGCATTTGCCAGCCAGAGTTCTTATTTATAAATACTCTGATTTCTGGATCCAAAACCATGAATAAACTAATCAAAGTTGTAGTACCATCCGAGTTACCTGTAATCCTGGTGGCATTCCCTACAGGTCAGTCCTTCAAAGCAAAGGACAGAGTTTCTCCCGGAGTTTCACATTAAAATATGTGTATGTAGATGTACATGTGTATATATGTATGCACATGCATACATATGAAGCCTGCCAACAGTCAAACAGTATTTTGCAAGTTGATGATGGTATGGTGCCTGTTGCTGTTGGTTATGGTATGTTGTTGAATTGAATCTTGTTCAGCTGTTACCTTAACCCCTAGTATTCCCTTTCCTGCTAGTATGTGATCACCCTTTTCCTAGCCTAATGCATTCAAAATGAAAAGAATAAAATTGAATTTGATTTTATGCATGGTTATAACTTTTCTATGCAATGCCTTATCATCATAATTATCTTTACAGCACTAAACAAGAAACTGCTAATGTGTGTTGATGGGAAATTTCTGGATTTCAGCCATGGAATCCAGAGCTCCAGGCAATATTTCTTCCCATGCTAGGTTTCCCTTTGTGCTGAGCAGACCTTTTTATGATTTTGGATGTTGGGGGGTGATGTGAGTTGTTAACAAAGTCCAACAGCACATTTTGGTTAACAACAAAGGAGAGCATACAAGTACATTTAGTTAGGATATATCTTACTTAAATTTACTATGTATAGCCTAAAAATCTTTATTTGAAACAGATTAACAGATTTACATACAGTTTAGATTTATTCTTCAGGATCCCAGAATTATCAGCACATCTCTGGACTCAAGAGAATATCTGTACCTTGTGTGCGGATTTTTCAGAAACATCCTATATTTTGAGATATTCAACTGTTTAACCTGGGTGCCTGATATTACCCACAAATACCAGTTAATCCTGCAACAAGTAAGGTAATAATTTCTTTTTGAAATGGCATTAGTCCTCGGGACTTAACTGGGGGAAAAATTGCTGATGCCCAACAAAACAGTAGAACAAGAAAAGTTCAGGATAGAAGAGAATTAGTTCAGACTTTATCTAAATTTTTACTCCAGACAGTAATATTTTATTAACTCTGATGTTTCAGATATTTAAAATCCTTAAAACGTTATATTTTTACCAACATGAATATATTTTAATAATGTTTTCGGTGACTTTTTTTTTCCTTAAGTCAGTTTTCATTTTAAAGCTCATAGAAGAACACAGGAAAAATGTTCTAAGAGATTTTTCCGAGCAGGTAAAACTATTCTTGAAATGTAACCATGGGTTGTCAGGGTAGAACAACAATACATATCCACAGAACAAATAAGAAGCACTTCAGGTGGTATATCATCCCAGTGAAAATAGTCCAGCACTAATTTTACTTTCATATTTCCTTTGTATGACTCAAAATGAGCAAGACTCAAGTGAACCTTTACAGTTAAATACTTTAAATACAGTCCTATTCTTACCTGCCCTGGTCTTCTGATCATTTGTGCTTTTTCCATGTCCCATCTCAAGCAATTTCTCCTTCCCTTGAAATCAATGTAGTGCAAAACACTCATAATACCATTCCCACCTCCTACTTGTCTCCAAACCCCCAGTGAAACCCCTGGAAGATTTTTTTTGCATTGTGTTCACTATGCTTCTGGGCTACTGATTCCTCACAAATATCAAAATCTCTTCTAATCTTGAAGACTTGGATTATAGATTCTTTGGGTCAGGAATTATCTCTTATTCTGTGATTATACCAAAAACAAGGTAATTTCATATTACTATAGTCTTTCTACACTACTAAGATAAAATGAAATAATCAGTGACATTTTATGATACAATTTTTAAGCCGTATTATGCTATAGAATGGATGCTACGCTTCTTTTTCCCTTCACTTATGGCTTCAGAATCAGCATTCTCTTTATAACCAAAATCTGAGACTGTAATTTAGATATTTACATCCTGTATGGGGACAGCCTTTTTGATTATTCATCTGATAACACTGTCTTTCTCTTAGCACACTGTTCCTATCAATCCTGCACTTTGCCATAAACAGCATAAAACGAACATGGCAATATATTCCATTTTGCTGGGTTTAATTATTATTAAGCAAGGGGTTGTTAACCGGTCTCCCTCTACTCCCCTTTTCAGAATGAAGAGCCACAGAAAAGGTAATCCTTTCCCAGGCAATCAGTTTCATTATTCTCAAATAGATTAACTGGAAGAAGGGCTCAGTGAAACGGGCTGTGACACTGATTACTGAACAGCAAGGCTTGAAAGATTTCTGAGAGCCATGGGCCAAATATAAAAATGTATATGAAGCAAAAATTAAGATAAGCCAAAAATACTTTAAGGATGAGTAAGGGAAACACCAAAAGGGCACATCAATAAAAACCTCTTGTGTTCACTCAAGCAAGCCAAAATCTGAACATGAAGACAGTAAAACCATAGAGAGAATGACATCTCCACTACACCAGCAGTTTGTTGAATTTTTTCATTCTTTCTGTAAAAATATGGCTTCAGGGAGATTTCACATAAGAATCCATGTGTTTCAGAGGAAACTGAGGGGAATGCATACTATATTCTTAAAACACAATAGAAAACCAGTAAGACTGGGAAGCCTTTAGGGAGAGCACAAGGAAAAAGAATATCTTTAAGGAGATGATGGTTCTTTGGGCTTAAGAATGTTCTTCATTCATTGTAAAAGAAAGTGACCTTTTTCTGTCTGAAAATGAGTATCTCCTATTCCTCTGAATTTGTGGGTAAGCAGTGTGGAGATAGGCCAGGTGTGTCATATTGGTGACTTGCAATGTGCTATTTTAAAAGTTTATCCACAGATTTTCAGCATCCGTGTTACCTCTGAGAGAATAACTGGTTTAGAAAACATGAGGATCATCAGAAGCTCCAAATGTTACACAAGCTAGTTAGCATCTTGATATAAAGCAGGTCTTCATTGCACTTTTTTACATGGGTCATAAAAATAGAATTTGAAGATGTGTAAAGTAAGTGGTAACCTCTGGGAGATGCAGCCATGCAGTGACCCTAATTATTTCTAAGGCAAGCCACACTACATAAAGCAATGGTGAAGATGGAAGGGAATGTGATACTTTATATAGCATCTCTGTCATCCAGACTTCTTAGAAGACAATAAAGGTGGTTGGCTTCCTCAGCTGCCTAAAGCTCCATCTCCTCAACAGTCCCATGCAGATGTATTTGGATGTTCATGGGCAGTTTGCTAAAGGAACCTTTAGGGATCCCTCCTAAGACACACTGAGAGGTCCCTTCAGAGTCGTTGGGTCTCCTTTCTTCCAGTCACCATAGCTATGATGGTAACTAGGGAACATCACAGCTATGAGAATTCAGCGACCATCTGTTTTTTTCTCAGACAGTCATCTTGCATCACTTCCTCCCAAAAAAAGCTAGAGTAATGTGACAGAAGATGCTCTAAACAGGTGGAAAAGAAGGAATAAATCACTGAGCATCCTATCACAGTGCTTTGGCTGAGATAGAATTAATTTTCTTTCCAGTAGCTGGTATAATGCTAGGTTTTGGATTTAGCTACTAATTTTGATCTCATACTGACATTTTTAGTTGTTTCTAGGTAGTTGTACACTCTACACTAAGTCAAGGACTTTACAGCTTCTCACACCCTACCGGGTGCTCAAGAACCTGAGAGAGCACAGCCAGGACAGCTGGCCCAGACTGGCAAAAGGCTATTCCCTACTGTATAATGCCACACTAGGTATGGAGCTGGGGTACCTAGCTGTAAAGCAGAATTGCTGCTCAGAAGCAGACTGGGGATTGGGTTGCTTGGGGTTTTTCTTTTCTGCACATGGTGAAAAATTGTATTAGTGTGTCACTTGATTGTCATTTATTATTATTGTCAACAACAACAACAATAATAATGAAAAAAAAAAGATCCTCTTCCTTTATTATCCTCTTAAATTGTCTTTATCTCAACCCATGAGGTTTTTTTACCATCCTTCTTCCCATCCCCTTGGGAGGGGAAGGGCTGATCAAGCAGGTGCTAGGGTACCCCTAGTTACCCTCCAGAGTTAAAGCACAACACTGAGGTGAAGAATAAACTCACAGCAGAAGCATGTAGAAAATAAAGTAGAAAATTTAAAGCAAAAGTTACTATCACAAGTCCACTCATCTGGCTTTGATAACTGGTTGCTGAGCAACATGTTCATTCGTAACAATCACTGAGCTTGATTAAATATGGTTTGTCTCTTTGCTGGAGGTGATATAAAGATTTCTCAGTCTGTAATCAAGAGACAGTCAAACTTTGAAAAATACACAATAAACCAGCAGGCTTCACCTGAAATCCAATTTATTTCATGCTCTCTGACAATATTTTCTATAACCAAGTGCTAGAGGTTGGGTCAGTCTTACTTCCTTACTTCATGCTTTGCAACTCAATTATGCTGCTATATAGGGAAGTGATAATTATAGCACTTGAGAAGCACTTTGTATTTCCAAAGCTCTATTCAAAAGCTAATTACTAAAAAGTGGTATAGCTTGACCCCTCTGGCTGTATATCCTGGCAAGGCCTCACTCAAGGGACAATTCTGGCAGGTTAGTAGCCTCAACACTCTGTCCTCCACTGTGCCACAGATTTCCTGAATGAGTCTTGTGAGATAACTTAGGTACAAATTTTGCTGATCCTCGTCACGCTCAGTCTAAACAAGTAACTTACAATTACTTCATTAGGGTTTCATTAGTCCAGCTTACTAATGCTGTACTCTCTGAATAGGCTCAATGAAGTAGCCTCATGGTGAACAGAGTAAAAGATCAGTAATAGACAAAACTGAAAGAACAAAGCATTACCATTGGACATTAATTTTATTTTTTTTTACTTCAGATTCATAGTGAACAGAATAAAAATATAGTTTTCAAGACTTTTTAGCCCCAAAGTATTTCCTTAAAACCTTGAAGCATTCACAGAGCTAGTTCCATAGTCATTAACTTCTGCATGGATATTATCTTCTTATAGCACAAAACCAGAAGACATATAATAATTACATTACAGAAAAGACTTAATGTTTACTGAATAGCCTGGCCTCTTGGTTAATGTTTACAAGCTACATACAGTATAGTAAGAAATTTATCTCTTATCTGTCTCTGTAAAGAAAACCAATGAGTAATGTTCCTTTGTCATCACTACTGGAAAGAAAACACAGTATCCACACGAATTCCCAAAAATATTTTGATGTTTAAACTATCAACAAAACCCTTTTATCTTTCCATATGTTAAGTGCTTTAGAATATTTCTAACATTGTCTGAGGAAAGTGCAAAATAATGTGATCCCTTGTACTCGCAATAAAGATTAGGAAAGACCTCTTTCTAAAAGAGTGTATTGTCAGTTATTCCTCTGAAAATAGCAAAGCCCTCTTGTAAGCAGGACATAAAGGTAAAATTCAGTGCTAGTCAGTTTATCATGTCTGATAATATTTTTTAAAAGTATACAGAGTTTTTTAATGTTGAAAAGTTTAAAGGTACACTTGATCAGCATTATGGTTTTTATTTATGCTAAGATGCTCTCCAATGCAAGAGTCTTTCTGCATTTTCAGTTGTCATTCTGGGATCTCTGTGAAAAATGTGGGAGAAATCTGTGTATCAGTTACACCTCACTTTGTGATTATTATTCTGTTTGTTATGAAAGAATAATGGGTTAACCTAGAAGTGGATGGTTTTATATTTCTGGACAAACTCAGAAGACAGCTTTAGCTGACAACTATTATCAGAATGTAGAGAGATAATACCGATTTCAAAGCTCACACTTTTTCAATTTACCTTCACACCCATAGAAAAGGATGTGAACAGAAGATCAGAAAAGATACTTTCTGAAAAACTAATTTCCTACAAATATTGGGAAGAGACTGTCTCCACAGAAAAGCAGACTGCTTTGCCATCCTGACTGTTGCAATATCTAGAATAAATTAGACTGATCTGGAGAATAATTTTAAAATGTGTGAAGTCTTTAATTCATTTTATCCCTTTTCTGTCCAATTCCTATGTTCTTAGAAGAAAAGAAATTCTTTTTTAAGAGCAGTTTGTTCTGTACTGCTGCAAGGACCTAGAACTGTAGAATCATAACAGCCGAGGTTGGAAAGGATCAGCCGAAAAGATCATCTGGGCCCTTTCATGGGAAAGGGAGCTTAGATTAAATTATTTTATACACATACTGTCCAATCATATTCTGAAAGTTCTAGTGTTAGGGACTTGACACTCTTCCAGTGATTGATGGTTCTCATTGTAAGCTAACTATTTCTTATATCAAGATGAAATCTCTATCCTGTGCAACTTGTACCCATTGCTCCTTGCCTTTGAATTTGGCTGCTTTTGAAGAGAGAGCCTCCTCCCTGTAGCTTCCCTTTAAGTACTGGAATAGTGTGATGAATCTTCTCCATAGCTAACACCTTCAATCGTTCCCCCCATAAGGAAGGTTTTCCAGCCCTTTGATCATCTTGGCACTGCTTTGGACCCTTTCCAGTCTGTCTGTACTTTTCTCGAATTGTGGGGACCAATACTCCAGGTGCAGCCTGACAAACACTGAGCAATTGGGGTGATCACATCTCTATCTCAGCTAATAATGCTTCTACAGATGCAGCCCAGGATCCAATTTGCCTTTGCAGCAGCACACTGCTGACATGTTCAGCTGCTTGTCCACCAGGACCCTCAGTCCCCTTTCAGCAAGGCTGCTTGCCACAGAGGCCCTAGCCTGTACTATTTGCTACAGCTGCGGGACTTTGCACATCTCTGTTCATTTTCATGCTGTTCTTGCTAGACAACTGTCACAGTTTAGTCCTGGCTGGCAGCTCAGCACCAGGCATCCACTTGCTCACTGCCTCCCCCGATAGAAAAGGGGAGAGAATTAAAAGTGTAAAAGTCTGAAAACTCATGGGTTGAGATAAAAACAGTTTAGTTAGTGAAATAAAAAGCCATGCTTGCAAGCCAAGCCAAACAAGGAATTAATTTTCCACTTCCCACGGGCAGGCAGGTGTCCAGCCATTGCCAGGACAGCAGGGCTCCTTCATGCCTAATAGTTACTTGGGAAGACAAACAGCATCATTCTGAATGCTGTTGCCCCCTCACTCCCTCCATCCTTCCTCTTTCCCAGTCCCTTATACACTGCACATGACGTCATATGGTACAGAATATCCCTTTTGTCAGTTAACGTCAGCTGTCCCAGCTGTGTCCTCCCACAATTTCTTGTGCAGACCATATCATCCTGCTTGCAGGGCAGTATGAGAAGGCCTTGGCTCTGTGTAAAGACTGCTCAGCAGTTACTAAAACAGTTCTGCATTAGCAACATCGTTTTCAGCACAAATCTAAACCACAGCTCTGTATTAGCTACTGTGAAGATAATATACTACCTCAGCTGAAATGAGGACACCCACTCTTCCAGCCTGTCCAGGTCCCTCTGTAAGATGGCTGTCCTTTCTGATGTGTCTTCCTCACCACCCAGTTTGATGTCATCGCAAACTTATTGATGCCACTTTCTATCCTATCATCCAGGTCATATCACATCATGAAGATGTTGAACATTGATCACCATGTCCTGTTAAAACAGCTTCCTATTCATCTTGCAGATTACACATCCAGTCTTTATCTTGCCCGTTTATCTAGAACTTTTAGACTTCTAGAAGTATTGCAATTTTATAAATGTTTCCTTGCATACTGGATATTATGCAGTATATACTGTCAAAGATAATGGCTGCAGTGATAGAATCATAGAATGGTCTGGGTTGGAAGGGATGCCAAGGGTCATAGAATNTCTACACTTTTAAAAAATTGATTGTCCCCCTGCTCCCTTCAGATACTGGAAGGCTGCAATGAGGTCCCCCTGCAACCTTCTCTTCTCTAGGCTGAACAAGCCCAGCTCCCTCAGCCTCTCTTTGTAGGGGAGATGCTCCAGCCCTCTAATCATCCTTGTGGTCCTCCTCTGAACCCTCTCCAACAGTTCCACATCTTTCTTGGACCCCCAGATCTGGACACAGTACTCCAGATGGGGCATCATGAGGGCAGAGAGGGACAATCACCCCTCTGTCCCTGCTGGCCACCTCCCTTCTGATGTAGCCCAGGATACCATTGGCCTTGCGAGCTGCAAGAGCACACTGCTGGCTCATCTACCAGAACCCCCGGGTCCTTCTCAGCAGGGCTACTCTCAAGGAGCTCTTCTCCCAGTCTGTATATATGTCTGGGATAACTTTAGCCATAACTAAAGTAAACTTGAAAACTGATTGCTATTTGAAGCCGCCATTGAAATTTCCCCCTATGGTTTTCCAAGTGAGGTGGTGAACTTTTTCAAATGCAGGAAAGCCACACACATATCTTAGTTTGCCATATGTTTTAATGTTCATTAAAATTAGTTTAGAACAAAAACTGACTAGGAAACACAATTTCTAGTGTGTCTGCAGAGTAATATCCCTGCTCGTAATGAACAACATCTAATCTTTCCAATCAGTTTTCACTCTGTTGCTCGGTATGACACATATGGTAAACTGATGTAGCCCTAAATAAATACCAGTAGTAATAATAAGGGGGAAAGATCCATAGGAGAAGAGACACTTTATAGCATGGTTCTGCCTTACTGTTAATTTGAGATGCTGATTCAGCATTAGAAACTAGTGTAAATAAACTGTGTGACTAAGCCAGTCACAGAAGGCAGATTTGGGCATAATAGCAACTGAATATTACAGAGTTGAAGTGTGAACCAAGTTCACATCCAGAGTCAAAGCACATATAAACTCACAACAAAGTCTCTTAAGCAGTAATGTTAGTGAACTATTGTCTTAGAAAAAGTTGTTCTTGTATAGATCTCTTTGGTTCCTGGGTGGGTGATGTATGATCAGTTTGGGATCTTTGTTTCTTTCCTACTGCACTGAAGTTTAGGCAAAATTAAACACATATTATGCAAAGGTAGATACTCTTGTGTGATGCCACTAGCACAATTTGTATTCTAATCACAGAAGTGTCCTTACACAACTTGTTTTTATTCTTTGATATTCAATAAACTACATAGAATCATAGAATGCATTAGGTTGAAATGGACCTTGGGAGGTCATCTAGTCCAACCCCCCTGTAGTAAGCAGGGACATCTTCACTGGATCAGGTTGCTCAGAGCCCCATCAAGCCTGACCTTGAATATCTGCAGGGATGGGGCCTCCACTACCTCCCTGGGCAACCTGTTCCAGTGATCTACCACCCTCATAGTGAAGAACTTTTTCCTAATATTCAACCTAAATCTCCCCTTTTCTAGTTTAAAAAGATTACCCCTCGTCCTACTGCTACATGCCCTCATGAACAGTTTTTTTCCCAGCTTTCTTATAGGCACCTTTCAGGTACTGGAAGTCCGCTATAGGGTCCCCCCAGAGCCTTCTCTTCTCAATATTAGATCACTTCTCCATGTTAGATCACTTTAGAAATACAAGGTTATATCTGATGATACACTGCTCAAAATACTGTTTTTTTCTATAATAAATTAGTTTATAAAGATGCTTGTATGGCACAGATCTGTTTCAAACACTTGGACTGCTGTTTCTAAATTTGCACTTGAGAAAAAAATTGTTGGACCTTGTTTTCAGTTCACTGGTTAAGTTTAAAGTGTATTAAATTAGGCATGACTTGGAGTTTTGCCTGTGAGTGGTTTTCCCTACATAAGAAGTTAAACATATTAGAAGTATAATTAATAATGATCCAGAAAATTTGGAAGTAGTTCAAAACAGTCAACTTAAATATCAATTGTCTGACAGATTAGCCATAAAAACTTTCAAAATAAAAAACATTTGGAGAATTTCACGTATAGAAAATTCATTGCTCGGTCTTCTGTGAGTAGTAACATGTGATATTATCCAGGTTTTATATTTGATTTCTAAATTCCATTGCATGTCCTACATAAGTAGATGCCAGTGAGATTTCTAAATGTAAATAAAAAACAAAACAATGTTCAAATTCATGGGAAATCTTGGACATAGAAGATGTTTTCCAGGCTTACATTAAATTCTTAATTCCATCCCCCCCAGTACAATCTTAACATAGTAGCTGTAAAATGCAGCTAACCTTCTTAATGTCATTTTGTGCTCAGTCCAAGCCATTAAAACATAAAGGAAATCATCTACAAGACACCAAAGGAAAAATAAATGGGACCCTAAGTATATTAAGTACACCTAACACATACTTCAAAATTAACTTTTTTTTTTCCCTGTGGCCCTAGTAATTTAAATACAAGATGCCTTCAGTCTAAATTAGGTTCTGCAATGAGAAATAATTATGTGATGTTAAATTCTAAAGAAATCAATACTATTGGATAACCACAAGTATATGTGGGCTACTATTGAAATACACATTAAGTTCAATAAACAGCTTAATTTAAGCATGTTATTAAAATCTATTGACCTTGTTAAAAATTTTAATGCATTGTAAAATTGTGTATTCGCAGATCATAATTGCATGTGGAAGCTGTCCTTGGGGAAATCTGGGAATTTCTCCTAAGTTAAGTAGGCTAAAATAATTTTTTTACCACAAGAAATGGCCATATATTTTCTCTCTTTCTCTCTCTCTCTTTTTTTTTTTAGCAATCAGGGCTGTTACTTAGAAAAGTTGTTTAGCAGTGAAATAGCTAGTGTAATTTAAACTATTGTTCTGTTTTTGTGGGAATATACTATTGAGTAAAAGTGCAGCTGCTCAGACTGCTGCAGAACAACTATTTCAAGCTAACTCTAGACCTTGCAAAATGATTCTACTGAAATTTCTACTTGTCAATCAATACTGGTCATTTAGATGCAGGGAAAAGTTTCTTTTCTGGAGTCATTTCTAATCCAGAAAAAGAGATGTTGCATATCCTGCCATATGTAGATATTTGTATTTTGACCTTTGATTAAAACTTAGATTGATACAAGTCTACTGCAAACAGTTAAGAAAGAATTTTTCTATATAAACATACAAGGGTTTAAACAGTGACTAAGACATCTAGAGAACACAATTTGAAACCTTTAATTGATAAAATTTACAGTATTTTTAATAACTATTTCTAATTAGTATTTAATGAGCGTACAAGATGAAACTCAGAGTTCTCAAAAATTATCTAGTATTCTGCTTTGTAAATTTGTCACTCTTTGCATTGAAGATATGACAGGTGTGTTTTGAAATTCTCTTGAAAAAGAAACTAAATTCACAATCGGGTTTTAAAGGTTCCTTATAGCCAGGGTGTAAAGTCAACATCGTGAATCCCCTTTTGTAACTAGTAAGAAATGAAGGGAG
>VZTU01022701.1:0-18295 GCA_013400835.1 Zapornia atra
CTGCTGCCTTCTGTGAAGGGGCTCCCACTGCCCGGCCCCCCGCAGTGTGGGGCTTCAGACCGCAAGCATCAGACTTGGGGCCTGTAGAAGAATGTTTTCTGTTGTTGGAACAAGTCTTTGGGCTTCAAATGGGGGTTTGTGCTCTACAGCTGATGTTCCAGGACCTAAAAAGGAGGTCTTCTGCCCCTCAAAAAGGGTTTGGACCTTCAAAACTAAGGGTTTAGTCGTAAATAAATGTGTCTTGGAGCCTAAGACACGCTTTAGAAGCCGAAAGAAAGATTTCAGAAAGGAAAAAGTGAGGTGAAAGGGCTCTCTTGCATGAACACCGGGACACCTTGTGAGTTGCTGTGGCGAAGGGGTCTTAGAGCAGGCTGTGGGGCTGCACTGTGATGTGCTGTGGGGATCCCCGGCACATCCTCGGCCATGCAAGTCAGCAGCATCAGCTTGGGGAAGGCATTGGGGGGGGGTGGCTTTGGTCCCTTCCCTCTTTCTCCTCCTCCTCTTCCTGGTTGCCCTGCGAACCTGTGATGCCCGAGCTGCCCTATGCAAGTGCAGGGATTAGGTAGGGTACCTTGGGGTTGCAGTGGGGCTGGGATCACAGTGTGGTAGGGCTGGGAGAGCGGCAGGGCTGGGCTGGGTGTGCATGGGAGGCAGATACGAGGCGGGGAGGCACAGATGGCCTCAGCTGCTGTGGGGGAACAGACGGGGCAGTGCCTCTCATGGGCCAGCGGGCTCTTCTCCATGGGACATATCGGTGAGCATGTTCCTCCAGTGCTTTCACGTAGGCCGCTTCCGTGTGCAGTAGAGATCTCCCAGCAGGAAGCCCCCGAGGGGATGTATGTTTGTCCAGCTGGTCCTTTACGGGAGTTGTGTGTGGCCTGGAACTGTTTAGAGAGCTTCTCAGTGTCAAGGCCTGGGAGCCACAGGGCAATCCTGCAGGTAAATCCTTGGAGTGCACAGAGGGGGTTAATGTTCCCTTGGGATCAACTTCCCATTTCTGTGGCCAGATACAAGAGAGGGAATGTGCTGGACCCAGTGATGTTCCCTAGGGGCATCCTGCAAAGAGAGGATGGGAAGCACCTCCCCAGACATAGAGCCAAGGCTGTCCCATCATCTGCTCAGTGCTGGGCTCTGCCAGGCATACGAAGAAGGAATGGGAGAGGTTGTGGAATATCCTTGGAGATATTGAAAATCTGATCGGACGTGGTCCTGGGAAACCTGCTCCACTTGACCCTGCTTGAGTAGAGGAGGCTGGACTAGATGAGCTCCAGAGGTCCCTGCCAACCTCAGCTACCTGGCATTCATTCCTAAATGAGCAGGCCAGTTGCGTGTTTTATTCTTTTGGGAAGATGTTGTGGGTCAGCACAAGATAAGCTTGATTGTTCTAGTGGGTCTAGAAAGGTGAAGATAGAGCAGTGAGTAGAGGAATCAGTGATTTTTACAAAGTGCATCCACAGCTTCAGGGCTCTCCCATCTTAGAAATGGAGAGACAGTTATGCTGCCAGCCAGCAGAAACAGTCGCTAGGTGTCTGCCAGGGATCTGGTGGTGTGGGTTCATCCTTACTTTAACAGCAGTGTCCAGAAGCTTAACAGAAGTACAGATGAACCTACAAAATAAAAAAAAAAAAAAAGAAATATCCAAAAAACTCTGCTCATCCACCTTTCTCAGTGGTTCTGCCCACTCAATGGGAAAAAGGAAACAGCAACTTCACTGTCACAGAGAAGGTTTCTGCACTGAGCCTGACCGCTGTTTCCGTTCAGTTATGTCCCTGCAGACCCAGTCTGAGCTGTGCTTGGCTGCTTCCCTGTGGCTGCTTTCAGCACTGCCATTAAAATGTGCTGTTTAAGTTTCTAAGTGCCATTAACAAAGCCTGAGGCCAATCTGCTGTGCCACCAGTGAGGTGTCTCTTTGCAACCACTTAGCAGTGTGTTCCTCAGGCTCAGCAGAGCTGTAATCAGATGCAGGCTCTGCCTTTAAGTACCTGAGCCAACTTACTAGGAAAGAGGTAGGGAAAATTTCATCCCACCCTTCAGCTGAACCGTGATATGGTTCCTCTGACCCTCGTTTTCCACCGTGATTAAGGAGAAAAATGATTCTGTGTTTTCTGTCAAAAGCAAAATCTGTCTGAAATCAGTGGTTTGTGTCCTTTGCATTCAGCCAGGAGGCTTGGCTGCTCATCCCAGTGCAGGGTGTATTCTGATGTGCTTTGCTTCACTGCTGAGGGTGCAGGAGGTGGTGAAGAGGAGGGTTAACAGATCTCTGAAAGATGACCTAGTTGTAGAAATAGACTTTCCTGTCTGCCTGTCGTCTTCTCAGAACTGGCTCCCTGGATTATGATGAAACCTTCTTTGAAAGACACTTCCCAGCAAAGACATGAGAAAGGTTCCATTCTTGCCTAAATAATTGAGATGAACGTGCTGTTTAGCCTCAGCACTATTTTAACTGTGCTGGTCATTCCCATGACCCGGAAATTTCCCACTTTGTGCATCACTCTGTGTCTGTTCCAACATTTCCTTTATTTCAGCTTTCTGCGTGTGGCATCCCACTGCAGTGATGTGATTCCAAACTGACCCACGCTTAAAAGCACTGAAACCTGAACTGGCTTGCTTCCAAGAGGCAGAGTTTACACACATCCTAGATCAGCGTGGTCACAGTCGGGCTGAACAGACAGAAATCACCTCCCCCTGAGCCACTTCTGAGCCATGAGAAGGGAAGAATCATGAGCACAAGGTCTCCTTGGGGCTGCCACCCAAGCAAGAGGGCTGTGCTGCACTGCTCCCTTGGGAGCTGCATCCTGGAGTCGCTCATGATTTCATAAACACTCTTGTTTGTTAGCATTAGGAGACAAACTGGCTGGGCCAGGAAGCTTCAGGATGTTCAGAGAGCAGCAGCTCATGAAAGGCTCAGCAAGGATTTCACACCCCTGCCCGCTGGGGCTTCTCTGTGTTTTAACAGTTTGTTTCAGGCTGCTGGGCTCGCCTTGACACTCGAGCTGGTCCCACGGATTGCTCAGCAGCCCCAAACCCAGGCTCCTTGGGGTTTTGTTTTATCCCTACCCTGCTTGTTGGATATTCTCCTGGTAAACAGCAGCCTGGTTGGTTTTCCCAGTTGGCCCATTATCTGGGTTTAAAACCCAGGGTTTTTTCCAGTTTTGGAGATATTTAGGTACTGTTACCAGCATCTCCAGCACCACCAGCTTGTGCTGGCCTTGTGGTGTTTGCTTTTCTTAGCGGCTCTTTCCCAGTCCCACCACCGACCTCACACCTTGTGCATAGCTTCTGGAAGGTCTACTGGGGACTTTCTGCCCTGGACCATGGACCCTTGGGCCTCACATTGTTTGGGAAAGCCCTTAAAAGCATTCCCTGATCTGCACAGCAGGTTTGATGCTTTTGTAAAGCTCCAGAAGGATTTCTAGGTTGTCCCCCAAACTGTTGGTTTCTGATGCATCTTCAAGGATGGGAATTGAAGGTCTGGTACCCAGGGGTGTGCCTGCAGTAGCTGGAGGTGAAAGCATTTCCAGGTGGCTTCTGAGGGGGAAGATCAAGGAGCTGCCCCCTCTGATCCCACTGTTGCTGGAGCAGGAGCTGTGCAGGGTGCAGGACGCAGTGACTGCAGGATGGAACTGCCTGCACCACGCTGGGCTGTGTCCTGCCCAGAGGGATGGGCTCCTCTCCCTGCACCCCAAAAAAGGCTTCTGCAGTCGGGGAGAGGATGGACTGGGCTTCCTCGGACACACAGAGGTACAGCAGTGTCCACAGTCCCCATGAAGCCTGGGGTGGAAGTGCTGCAGCTTTTTGGCCCAGAAAATAGCTCTAAGGTCTTGGCAAAGACAGATGGGGCTGTGAACTCTCTGCAGGCAGAGACCTGACTCATATAGCTACAGCTATATGAACAGTCAGACGTGCTGGTTCATGAACCAGCCCAAACTGTATAGGGACTCATATTTCAAGAGAAAAATTTTTAAAACCCCAGCCCATGTCTATTAGTAGAGCTGCAGAGAAATCCCCTTTCTCTTCATGCTTTTGCAACTTC
The DNA here is from genome assembly GCA_013400835.1 of Zapornia atra. Lineage (NCBI taxonomy): Eukaryota > Metazoa > Chordata > Aves > Gruiformes > Rallidae > Zapornia > Zapornia atra. The sequence goes on from VZTU01022701.1 coordinate 4,034, forward strand.
ATGTGGGGTGCAAACCAGGAGAATAAAGGGTCTGTCAGGGACCACAAAACACTTTGGGGATTCCAGCTATGCAAATCTCTTGGTAACTTGCTCCACTGACCCAGTGACAGGCCCAGAGGAGAGAACTTCTTTGTGGAGCATCTCCTTCCCCTTCAGGCTTGCTGCTGCCCAGAAAACCCACCGGGTGGGGAGGAAGGATGCTGGCAGTGGGGCAGGGGTGGGGGTGAGCTGTCGCGCCCACAAAGGTTGTACCAAGCACGGGGAGAAGCTAAAGGCTGCTCAGGCTCTTGCAGCCTGCAGAAAAGCAGCTCTTCAGCCCCGAGGAAAAGGATCTCCCCTCCACAGCACCCACAGACTGTGTGCTGAAACCACGAACAGGCCTTGGATCTTCAAGCCCCCTGGTGACTTTCTACTGATCCTCTCAGTAGAAATGCTTTCTATTTATCAGTTGTATCATCCTGTGCAAGAAGACTTGTTTCCTTTGCCTTTGAGAAGGTGATCAGAAGTGGGGGCGATGGGCACAGGCGTGCAGCAGCAAACATGTCAGTGCTTTCTGCTGCTTAGATTTAGGACAGGAGATACCAGCATCTCTCTCTTGTCTGGGTTTTCCCTCTGCCACCTACCGTGGTCTGTGTTCACTAGTAAAAATCTTGCCAGCTTTGGCTTTGATAATCATCTCATCTCTAGGTCTCAGCTAAGCAAATCCTGTCCCTGACATTTTATTTTACTCCTGTCTTTATTTTCCCCTTAAGGGAAGGGAAGGGAAGGGAAGGGAAGGGGTTTCCGTTGGAGAGGACCTACGGTGCTCATGTATTACAACTGCTGCTGGATGGGTGGGTGCTCTCCTGTAACCTGAAATAAAGGCATAAAAATAACAATGCAGATGAATCAGTGTTGGTGGGTGTGTGATGCAACTTGGGAATGGCTGTTCCTCAGACCATGTCAGATGGGGGGGATGTTTTATGGTCCTCTCCAGACCTGCTCCACAGTCGCTGCAGTCAGAGATAAATCACCCCTCCGACTTCAACACAGAAGAGGAAGTCCTCAGCAGGTTGTTCTCCACCTTCCCTGGGGTTTTTCTTGCAAATCCATCGAGGTGGAGACACAGCACTCGAAGCCATGGGAGCAGCCATGCTTCTTGGGTCTGTGGGTACCTTCACAGGACAAGGGCAGTCCAAAGGCTTTTGGATTTGTCTTTATTCTCTACTTTTTTTTTTCCCCGAAAACTATTTGAGGGATTTGTTTGCCTTTCAGAGGAGTGTGTAGCTAGAAGATGCTGAAAAAGATCTAAGAGCTGTAGGATCACTTGTTTCTGCATTTGTATCCCTCAGGTTTTGAACAGGAACATCACTAAAGCGTTCATTACATGTGTGCTTAAAACATCCCAGTGCAGCCAGCAGGATAACAGGTCACCCAGCTCTAGAAACAGCCAGGTTGTTTCCAGCCAGACTCTAAAGATAGATCTCCATCACTGACTTCCCTGAAAATAACAACTATTATGCAGAAGTACCCAAAACAATACTCTGGGCTCATAGTGCCTGTAGTCAGGCAGGAGTAACTATCATCAGTTCCTTTGCATTGGATGGGGAGTGCTGTGGGATGAGCTAACATCACTTGGGTTGCCAGCTTGCTTAGATTTAGTAAAAATGCTCATTCACAGTATGGAAATGAGTCTCCTGAGATGCAGAGGAAACCTCTCGAGCTCTTGTTTCTGAGTGTGACTCTCAGCTCTGGTTAGTCATGGGGTTTGGAGTGCCTGTATTTAATGACTCACTTTTTCTAGACTCTCTGAATTTTTTTTGATGATTCTGAATGTTAGAATAACAATTGCTTGGGTGCCCAAAAGCCAAGAGTAACAAGGGGATGGTGTTACTTAAAGCCTGACCTCGCAGCAGCCCAGCCACGTGTCCTGGTGGTGTAAGGCAGTAAGGCAAACTCACTGCCCATGTGCCTCCTACCCCAGGGGGCTTGGGGTAACACTGAGAAGGCAAATTGAAAGGGCATGGCACAGCAGAGCACAGCAGGGCTCTCTGCAGGGGACTTTCCATCAAGATTTTTCATTGAAAAATGGTGATTTAGCAGAATCTTCTCTTTTGCAGTGCAGATGTAGGAACAGCATCCAGTCTCTAGCAGAGCAGAAAGCCCAAAACACAGAGGTGACCCCTGGGAGATGAACCCGCTGCAATTAACTGCTTCATTAATCATTATCAAAATATCTAGATAGAAAAAAAACCCTCAACTATTTAAAACCTTAAAAATAAACCAACAAATGACAGCAACCCCCCCTCCCTCTTACACACTCAGCATCTCTCTCCACTTGCTACCCAGGCAGCATTTTTGGCCCCTTGTGTCCCATTCACCCCACCCAGGAGCTTGCAGGGAAACACTCTTGTCTTGTGCAGGGACTGATTGAAAAGCTACATCAAATTATTATCCATGAAAAACAGCATCTCAGCTGCTGAATCCTCTCAGAGGTGAGGTCTGGTTCCCATATCCTTATCAATGCAAAGCTCAGCTAACGGGCTGGGCGTTTGGGAAGGGAAAGCAGGGACACAGCCCCATTTCCCTGTGCCTGGTTTCCTCCAGAAAGAAGCTGCTTTGCTCTGTGGCTGCTGCAGTAAAAGGCTTGCTAAAAGCTCTGTGTCCCCACGTCCCCCCCAGGAAGAGAGCAGGGTCCCTCTGTATTTTTGAAGGGAGTAAAATCATGGCTAAAGGGAATTCTGCTTAGAATGGAGGGGTGGGGGGAAGGTGTTACTGAGAACCCCATTTTTCCTGCCCCCCCTGTACTGCGAGCAGGGGGGAAGAAGGGAGCAAGATTCTGATTAAAGTCTGCTAAGAAGAGAGTGGTGGGGGGAACGTGTTTTAAGATCTGGTTGCATTGGTTTTAAGATCTGATTGCACTCCTGACTCTGGTTCTTCACTGTTCTTTCTAGTGTAGTGTAATAAATTAGAATAGTTCTTTCCTGCACTGTGTTGAGTCTGTTTCGTCCATATCATTGCTGATAAAATCATCTCTCCTTGTCCTTATCTTGACTCCTAAGCCTCTTAATATATATTTTCTCCCCTGTCCACCTTAGAAGGGGAGTAATAGACTGGCTTTGGTGGGCGTCTGACCTCCAGCCAGAGCTAAGCCACCACAATTTTGCTCTAGCCTTTCTTTTTTACACCCTTGCTGTTTGAGCCAAGTGATTAATCACTTAGTAGAAGGATTATCCTGAGGGCAGAGGCGTTTGTTGGGAAAAGCAGGCAGGGAAACTCAGCTGGGAGCCAAGAATTGGGAGGTTATAAATCCCTGTGTCTCGTGGAGCGAACAGAGCTCCAGCCCGCTCGTGAGCACCCATCTGTGTGGGCTTCTGTAGGAGGAGCCCAGAGGGGAGCGGATGCTCAGAAGAAACCCAACCCCTTCGTAATGAGTAATGCACATGCCTTAGCAAACCAAAACTTTATTAATGAAAGCACTTCAAGTAACATTTAGTCCTTCCTGAAAGCTGCGCTCCAGGCTTCCAGGATGAGAACGGTGTGTCACAGTGCGTCAGATCACTGAAGCATCCTGCTTGCAGCTGGATGACACCCTAACTTCAGGGCTTTGCACCGAAGTTGCTTTAAGTGACTTGATTTTGTTTCTGTTCTGCTTTTAGTGGATGCCCAGCCCTTAGCAGTGCTTCCTTTCAGCCTTCTGAGAAACAGCATCGAGCTCTGTGCACTGGCTTCTGGCCCTGCGCTGTCTGACCACCTCTGACGCCTCCGATGTTCATCACATCAGATGGGCAGATACATTCCCTGAATTCTGATAATAAAGATTTTCCTAGGGTTTTGAAGTGTTTTACTGCAGCCAAAGGGGTCCAAATATTTTTTGAAGATGTCAGCAGCTGTGAGGGAGAGCTTGGTGTTCTCTTCTCTTAGGGCCAGCCCAGGACATGCTCACCGCCCTGCTTGGCTTTCAGTGCCAGAGCAAAGATTCAGCCTTTTGTTGGAGCGTGGCAATGGTGGTGAAGGAACATGAGGAGGAGGAAAGGAAGCAGGAGGCTCTCTCAGATGGCTCTGGAGACACCAAAGAGGGTATAGGCATGTGTTAAAGGTTGTCAGTAGTGTCCTTCTCAGAAAAAATGCATGGGAGTGACCTCAGAGATCCTGATGGAAGCTGCACACTCCCTGGGCCAGGCTGTTTGCCTGGCATTAAAAGGGAGCTGGCTGTATCTGACACACAACCCCCCTGTTTTGTTTCTGGCTGTGCTGCAGACAGTGTGGAGCAGGGAGGGACCTCCTGCTGCTGGCCGGGTGCCCCTGGTTTCACTGCCTCTTTATGGGGTGTCGCCTCGTGGTCAAGTTCATCTTCCTTAAGGAAGAAAAAACCACTTCTGGGGTGACTAGAGAAAATGTGCTTGTGAAATTTGGAAACTGATGAGTAGAGCAAAGAGGAGGAAACTCCACGCTGCTCTTGGCCTTGGTTTTGGGAAGTCTGATCTTCAGCTGGCAGCTCCCATTACCTTGGAGTACAGGCCACTCCAGGAAGTGGCCACAGCTGTGGCTCTGATGGTCTAAGTGCCAAGTAGCTGCTACCAGCAAGGCATGTCAGGCATTCACTGGTACCAGTTTGAGTGTGAGGACCTACTGCAGGCTGAAGGAGGGAAGGTCAGAGCTGAAACTCATCACACTTGGGTTTTGTGTCCTTCTCAGATGGGCAGAGGTGGACTGTGATGTTCAAGCTGGCAAGGTGTTGTGAAGGTCTGGAAGCCTTACAGAGGGAGACTGCATGTAGGGTTTGGATATTAATGCTTGGGGTTGGGCTTCTTTCACTTTTCTTCCCACCTTTTATGATCTGTGGGTTGCAGAATGTATCACAGAAGTTCAGCCTCTCAAATCCACAGTCTTTAATTGATGGTGGAGGCCATCTCCCATGCAAGAGTCCCAGAGTAACTGGAAGTAGGTACATCCATGTGCGTTGGGGAGTGTTTGAGGTATCTGGAGTACTTTGTGTTTTGCCACTAACCTCCCAGTGCTGTGAAGAGACCCCAGGAATCACCACATGAGTGACAGCTCTGTTACACATCCAGCTGAGCCCAAATGTGGCCAGAAGGACACCCACATCCCCATTCTTCTGCACTACTGCCAAGGAAACTGGAACAGCACTGCGAAGCCCAGTGCATCCCTCCCTGCCTCCAAAACCACAGCCACTGAAATCACAGCTCCTCCTGGGTACAGCACACAGAGCCCTCAACACAAGGGTTATCTCAAACCCTCTCCCCCCCATGTAGGGCTATAGCAAACAACTTCACTCTGGCTTTCCACCTCCTCTTGCTTTCTGAAGGGGGATGTGAGAGAAGCTATTTGCTGCTGTGCTGTAGCAGCCTCCCAAGAATAGCTCCAGGCATGCACTGAGGTTTGGCAGCTCCACCCCGCTCCGTCCTGGGCACCTTCATGGGGGATAAGCCCAGCTCAGCTAGGTTGGCTTGGTGCTCACCTTATCTCTTGATCCTACCTGCTGAGCCTGCTGGCTTACCCAGGTTAGAGACATTTTAGGACATAAATCACATTTATAGTATCACTAGACAGCTCTTGGCTCAGCAGACACCCCAGGGAGCCTCTAAACACCCTTTTTATAGAAAAGATGTGCAGTTTGCTTCAGTTCCTTCAGCCATCCATGAAATGTCATTGTTTCACCTGGAAACAAACCCTGGATGGAGGACAATCAAAGTGAGCCCACGGTGCCATCAAGGTGAGCCTGTAGTACCATCAAGGCGAGCCCGTGGTGAGCCCATGGTACCATCAAGGTGAGCCTGTGGTACCATCAAGGTGAGCCCATGATACCATCAAGGTGAGCCCATGGTACCATCAAGGTGAACCCATGGTGCTCTGTGGCTGTCCACGCGAGCACCCGCAGCCCCGTTGTCGTGCCTCAGTGCCAAGGGACACCTTAATCCCATGGTCAACACAACAGCCAAGGGTAAATAGTGCCAGGAAACAGGAGGGTTGGAACTCAGCAGTGTTCCAAAACAGGAGCCTCAGCCCTGCTTACTGAGCAGTTTTCAAACCAATTGATGTGGTGTTGAAGCATCTTCTGTTGAGTCTCAGTGGCATCCCCTGGCAACAGGCCCTACTTTGCTTTTAGTGTAGATCTGTTAGACATGCTAAAAAATATTTTGTAGTAGATGTACACATTGATGATCCTTAAAAGAATCCCCAGGAGGTAGCTGAGGGACCTGAGAAAGGCTGCAGCCGTGCCACAGAAGTGGAGCATCGAAACCCAAGGGCTGGAGATAGGAGCAGAAGTGCTGCTGGCCTTCAGGACATCATCCATCTGGAGCAGGACACACTCTGCAGTCACCAGGATCCAGATGATCCTGGAGGTCAGCCTGGCGTTTCTCACCGTCCGTAAGTGTCGAGACTCGGTGGGGAAGAAGGTTATCAAGTAAGCCTCAGAGGCAACACAGCTCAGCAGCAAGCAGCTGATGTGTGTGTTTGCAGCCAGAAGGTTCTGCAGCAGAGCTGATGTGAACGCTGTGGATGAGGTGTGAACATCAAACGTCCATAGGACCATCTCAGAAACAATGCTAATGGAAACCAGGATGTCTGCCTTTGCCAGGCTTGAAATGAGGACTGTAGTGGACTTGGATGAGACTTTTGCAGACTGCAGGATGATCATGGTGTACAAACTGCCCAGCAGGCCCAGAAGAGTGCTGACAGCTGTTGAAGAAGACAGGACAAGGTACTGGATATATTTAAGTACCAGGTATCTTCTGAGATCTTTCATGTGGTCTCTGTCCATAGAAATCCCAGTCAGGGAAGAATACCTGGAACACATATAATAAAGGGGTGATTAAATGTAAAAATTAGTGGGATGGATTCTGGATGAGTCATCATGTACCTGGATTTGTACAGACACCAGCTGGCCTCCTCCACACTCCAGCGTTACGGGGGGGTAGGTTGGGTACCCAGCTTCAGAGGGGTTCAGCCTGTGAAACCCTCAGGCTGCATCAGTTGTGAAGGGAGTCATGTATAAACCCAGATAATAGCATTTTATTGCAGTTAACTCAGGAGTCATTGCAGGGAACTGGGATGACTCTGGATTAATACTGGAAAAACTGAGGTCAGAATAGGGCTAATTTCATTAGGCAGGGTTTTTTTCTGTTTGCCCTTGTGCCTCAACTCAAGAATGAAGAATCCACCCTCTGCTGTTGCAGCAAGAAAAAAGGTTTCCAATTGTGCTGTGTAAATGAGATATTTATTATTCATTCTGGGAAACAAAGTAATAACCCAAAGGGAATGCTATCCAAGAAACATCCCAGTTGGTTCAGTAATTGAGAGTTACCATACAAATACCCATTTGATTTCCTTTTCCAGTCAGTAGCTCAATTCTCTATGAGTATTTGTATGGCAGCTAGAGCTTCTGAACAAAATCCAGCGGGCACTGGGGTGGGAATGACAGGCACTGGGCTGCAGGGGAAAAGGGGGGCTCAGCAGTGCCCGCTGCTAGGGCTTCTGCTGGCTGCGGAAGCCCAGGGGGGTTCTAAGTTGAGCTGAGAAGGGATGTGGTCTCTGTTTTGAGGTGTGGTTGGTGACAGCATCCCAGTGCGTGCTGGAGCTCCCGGAGCCTGTGAGCTTTGGGCTCCCAGCACAGGAGTGGAGCTTCCCCGGGTCAGGCTGGCTGCTGTGGGGCTGGCAGCTGGTCCAGCTGGTACCCAGCCCCAGCTACAGCACCAGTTAAAACATTTCTCTGAGGTTCTGATTTTCTACCTACATTTCCTAGGGAGAAAACTAAAGGCCAAGAGCTGTTTCCAGCACTGCCATTAAACTGTGCTGTTTAAGTTTCTAAGTGCCATTAACAAAGCCTGAGGCCAATCTGCTGTGCCACCAGTGAGGTGTCTCTTTGCAACCACTTAGCAGTGTGTTCCTCAGGCTCAGCAGAGCTGTTATGGGATGCAACTCTTGATTTCTCACTGAGACAGCTCTACTGTTACGTTTCCCCTTTGTTTATTACTTGAATCTCCTAATGCATCCAGTTGGATGTTAATGAATTGATTGTGAGATCCGACCTGGAATTCAAGGGAAAGTTTACAGACCTGTGGGAAGGTAGACAAATGAGCCTTGGGATGAGGATCTGGAGGAGGACCTGTTGTTCCTGGTGCTGCTGGGTGCCAGGAGTCCTTTCAGATCTCCCCACCTCTGGCTGCGTGCAGTCTTCTGCAGTGATGGTGTGTTTTTGGGGTTGAGTTTCTTTCTTGACAGTCCTGGCACAAGCCTCAATTCACTAGGGTGTGTGAGCAGGAGGGAAAACTGCATCCCTCCAACTGTTAGCTAATGCTTCCCAACAGAACCAGCCATCAGTAGCTGCAATAGGCAACATTCAAAGCAAAGACATTTATGGAAACAGCCAGTTCCTGTAGGCTGCCAGAGCAACTCCTGCTTTGTCTGACCATCATCTCCTGTAAAAGGTTGCAAAGAGTCCCTTTGCCTTAAATCTGGTGGGAAGAAGTGCCAGGACATACACTTCTGCCTGGGGGTCCTTCACATCTCAGTGGGCAGCTTCAGGGCAAGTATTTTGCATCAGTGATGTTCAGTTTGCTGAGAAGCTCTTCAGCATCACTCTGGATCAAGGTGCTGAAGTCATCATGAGGGCTGCATCCTGAGGCTTTACTCATTTCCTATCAGTGCAAAGTACCCATCACCTTCAACCACAGCGTTGCATGACACCACAGAGAACTGGTTGGAGATGACTAACAGCTCAGGATCTGACCTCATATTTGCATGCTGGTGTCTTAAGCAGGAGCAGTTTGTGAAGCACACAGGTATTGTTGGGTGCTACCATGGTTTGTGTAACATCCCATTGCAAGGGCACAGGTGTGAGCTGTCTCTGGGAGGGGGGAATAAGGCTGCACAGACCAGGGAAAGACTAATTTGGTTCAGCCATCAGTTTCCTGTGATCTCAAACAGCAAGAAAGGGTTTTACAAAAGATGGAGGGAGGATGATGTGATGAGGGTGGATATAGAAGAGTGTAAACATGGAAGCACAGAGTAGCTTGTTAATGTGGTAGCAGAAAACAGTGTGAACTGGCTGAAGCCACTTCAGAGATACCCCCAGGTATCACACTGGAGCCTGAAAAGACCAATGGCAGGAATTCCAGAAAGCTTGAAACAGCAAAGATGGGGCCTGGCTTCAAAAGGCAGGAGTAGGGCAAGGAGATTGTCCAGCTTCAGTTCCCAGGAAACTACTCCAATCATCAAATTGTTATCTAAATGGTAGAGAGCAGATAAGGAAGAGCAGTGTGGATTTCTCACAGATAAAGCAAATTTATTGAGCCCAGCTTCCTTCTGCAGGAGGATAATAGATCTCAGGGGTGAGGAGAAAGCCAGCAAGTGTCCTTGCTATCAAGTCAGTTGTATTAAGACTGGCATTATTGTTTCATGGGGTATTCTTAGCAAGGAGTGAACTATTGAAGTGGGGACTAGGTGAAACTAAGTCACACGTAGCTGGGTGGGAAGCTAAGAGAAGGCTAAATGTCAGCCTAAATGTTGGGGGTGATGTATCAGGTGGGTTCTGCAGAGACCTGGCATTTCGTGTGTCCTCATTAACTACAATAAGGAGCAGAGTTCATGCTCGGTCGGGCAGCTGCCAGAAATCTGCCAGCGCAGTTTCAGATCCATCCCAGAGCTGGTCCCTGTGCAGTGGTGAGTAAGAGGAGGAGCAGATGTGTGGGCAGGAGGAGGAGCAAGCAAAGGGAGGAGGAAGGCAGCACTGCCAGTGTGAGTGGGTATCGATACACATCGACAGCAACACCCGCAGCTGGAGTCAGCGACTGTTGTCAGGGGAAGGGGGAAAGGCAGGTACCATCTTGTGATGCTTGAACACATGAAACATCCATGACCACACAGGACAAGGCTTTGGTTTCATGCAGCAGAACTGAGGCCTTGACTGAAGCATGCCACCAGCTTTGAGGCTGAAGATGACTGAAGGGATCAGAGATGTAGCTAGACGTAACGTGTTCAAGGCCAGGTTGGATGGGGCCCTGGGCAACCTTGTGTAGCTCCAGGCCTGGAGGTTGGTGGCCCTGCCTGTGGCAGGGGGTTGGAGTTCTGTGACCCTTGGGGTCCCTTCCAACCCATGCCATTCTATGATTCTATGATTCAGAGGGGAGCACTTACTCCTGGTGTAAACTCTCAGTATTTCTTGCAGCTCGTGCTGCAGAGCTCTTCCAGGACAGTTACCCAACAGGTCTGGGTGGTTGCTTTAGTCCTTGCCTGGTTTTCCTTTCGATGAGATGATGAGAAAAGGATAATTCTGAGTGATTCCTACGAAAGGTACCAAGCCAAGTGTTAGAAGAGTGGATTTCCCATTCCTTGTTGAGACTTGATTCGTACCCAGCTGACTCATCCAGGATTCACATGCACCTCTTCTCTTTGCCTTTAAGTATCTGAGCCAACTTGTTCCCTTTAGGAAAGAGGTAGGGAAAATTTCATCCCACCCTTCAGCTGAACCGTGATATGGTTCCTCTGACCCTCGTTTTCCACCGTGATTAAGGAGAAAAATGATTCTGTGTTTTCTGTCAAAAGCAAAATCTGTCTGAAATCAGTGGTTTGTGTCCTTTGCATTCAGCCAGGAGGCTTGGCTGCTCATCCCAGTGCAGGGTGTATTCTGACTTCCCCAGATGTGGCTTTGCTTCACTGCTGAGGGTGCAGGAGGTGGTGAAGAGGAGGGTTAACCTCTGAACGTTGATGTGAACGTTGGTTTGACCCTTTGTTTCGATACAGAGCACCCACGCAGCTGAGATCTATTGGAGCAAAACCAACCTGAATCCACCATGTGAGAGGTTGTACAGCTCACTAGCTAGAAGTGGAGGAGAACCAAGCTGTGATACGTAGCTGAACACTGATTTATCTTGTTACTCATTGACCTGGGCTCTGATTCATGTATTTCCTCCATCCTTTTTTTTTCTTTCACTTAAGCAGTTCAAAAGGAAGAAGATACCAAAGGCTGGATTTACAGAACTTTATCTTCTCCATGTGGAGCATTTTAACTCTGAGCTTCTGAGCACTGGGGCTATCTTACCCCCCAGGACTTGGTGATGAACCCATGGGTTCTTCTAATGATGAGCACTAGAAGAAGGTGCCCAGCAGCTGGTACAGCGGGAGGAGGTGCCCAGAAGCTGCCAGTCCAGATGCTAAGGAGCTCAGCATGTTCTTCATGTCTTCCCTTCTTGAAACCTTTGGCATTTTACATAACACTGCCAGTGTTTTACATCACACTGCGATGCACTTTGGGAAGGAACTGGAGTTTCTGGAAGGAAGACGCCTTCCCACTCTCTGTTAGAGTTGTGTCAGGGGTATCCTTCCTTCCAAGCTGCCTCAGGAGGCAGGATCATTGCCATGGCTCCCTCCTGCCTCCCTCCACCCCTTTCAGGCTATGATTTACTGGTTAAAACTCTCATCCAGAATGTAGCAGAACGAGGTTTGATTTCCTCCTTCCCCGCAGGGGATTTAGATGTTTATCTGTTGTGGGTGTCCCAACCAGCAGGCTACAGGTTGTCCTGAGGCGGGGACGCTTTTCATGCCACCTAAGCAATTTGGGCTCAGTGGAAGAAGGCAGTTGACACCATGAGCCAAGGGGCAAGCATCAGGAAAAGGCTCATGGGTCACAACACAGGTAGTTGTTGATGTTTGCTAAGGAAAAGGCCATCCTGGTTACCAATGTCTGTTCCAGATGCTGTTTGGATACATCTGCTGTAGTAAATTAAAGACTGGGAGATGTTCCCTGGTGCTGGAGTTCAGTTCTTCAGTCTTGAGAGCACCCCTTCCCATGGGAAGGACCCCAGGCATGGAGGAGAATAAGTGCTCTCCATCAGCAGACTCTTCCCTTTGCCTGGACCGGGGTAGCAACAGGCACGCAGGGAGGGAAGCTGCCCAGGCAGGTGGGATCACACCTGGGATGGTGCTGGGTGGAAACAGGAATGAAGGGGGGGGGGTGTCTTTCCAGAGCAGCTGCTCCCATCCTACCAGAACAGCCAGAATGGATGAAAAAGTCAACCTGAGCCCATTTATCTGTTTATTTACAGCTTCCCAAGCAGCCTGTCACGCTACTTCTTACTGGTGATCTGCAGGAGCATTGAACAGCGTGGGCAGGGACACTGAGGCAGGTTTTGTTTAGTCCTTATTGGGATGAAACCTCAGTTGAAGTTCACAGGAGGTTTCCTGGAGCAGCACTTGGTGTTTTCAACAGCACTGCTTTCTATCTCAGAAATCACTCCCCTGAGACGCTTTACAAATTCCAGCTAATAACTTCTTAGTTGTCACTGGTATGCTGCTGCAGTTTGAGAGGTACACAAAAATAGCCCTGACTCTTAAAAAGAAATACTTCCTTTTAAAAATCCTCCTGGAATTGTGTCCAAAAATATACAGAAGAGGAAAGCAAACGTGAAACCCGTATCACCACTGAATAACCTGACTGCAACGAAGTGGTATTAGCTTGGTCTTAGTTTAAAAGCAAGAATACTTACATTTTCTGGGAAAAGCAGCCAGGGATAGTTTTCTGCATCACTGTATTCTGTGTTTGGTCTGCAGCAGAGCTAAAATGTGCCGTTGCCCTTGGATTGCTTCCTGGGTTTTATATATAGCGTCGCGTATTCGTTACCACGTCAGAGCATGGGGCTACGCTCACTGAATTTGTTTTGCTAGGCAACATCCCCAGCCCCAGAGCTGGTTGCACAAGACTGACTTGCTTGAATCATAGTAGTTATTAACTTTCAGCTGTCTGGAAAAATTGATGCCCTGTGTGGAAGAGGAGTCCCAGACACTTCCTCAAATATGTGCTCCGAGATGGAGCAGATTACAGGGTGCGATCCTGAGCTCGTCTGGGTGCTGCATGAGCTCACACAGATTGTCCAGGGGTAAAACAATTGATTTTATTCTGAGCAAAGAAAGGATGTCCTCTGGCATGAAAAGCAGCACTGTGCCTAGTTGGACTGGGCTGTCCCCAGGAGTGTTTGTGTAGGTGTTGCCTGGGATACCCAGGTTCGATGCGGATTACGTTCCCACTGACATTGTTCTCCTGGCATGACGTTGGCTAAGTTCATCTGTGTTTCAGGGCAGGGAAGCCTCTCTGAAAGGAGAGTGGAGAAGCATTCCACAGGTATCATTAGGAATAGCAAACTGGTATTTTCACAGCCAGGTGAACACGTACCACAGCTCCCAGCCTTATCATGGGTGCCAATCTCACGCCTAGACTGGTACATGAAAGCAAGGAGTTAAAGGCAGTGATGCTGCATTGATTTCTGATGAATGGGGAGGGCTTGTTGCCAGTCCCAACCAGCTCTGCCAGCATCATGCTGCTGCCCTCACCACTTCTCAGTGACAGGAAGCTGTAGGAGGATAAACCAGCTGAAAAGCCAGGTGCTGTAGAGCATGTTGTTGCTCCAGCCACCCCCTAAGGACCTCACAGGGAAGACATTGTGCTCCATGCTCTCTGCCCACTCAGCAGGCAACACCAGCCCCAGGTTGCACTGACATACTGGGGAGAGGAGAAAATCCCTGAAAAAAGGGGAGTTGACCAGTTGGTGACTAATATAATTCGTGCTTTAATGAGTATAAATATTTATTGATATATTTGATTTTAATAAGAATGAGGTTGCTTTTGCCAGAGGCTCTCCATGGCAGCTTTATCCCTCACAGCTCCCGTTTCTGTTGTAGCTGCTCCTTTTGCCTGTGTGAGGTGACAAAACAGAACCTGCTGGCTGTAAGAGAGCAGAAGCTCTGCAGACAGGCTGCACAGTTTCTCACCGGCTTGAAGTTTCATCATAGTCCATGAGATAGATAAGGCAAACCCCTCTGCGTCGCTGGGGCACCACCCATTTCATCAGAGAGCTTCCCCCGTGGTGCTGACACTGTGAAAACAACACTGAAATCACAGGGAAGGCAGAAGGGGTGAGATGGGATGCTCTGCACCCGAGCTGTGCCCTGCTTGGCCTCACAGGGCTGGTGGGTGGCTGCAGAGCTGGTGTGGAGAGCTGGGTCCAGCCATGGGAAAGGCAGCTGCAGTCACACTGCGCTGCCATCCAGGGAGACCTGGCCAGGCTGGAGAGCTGGGCAGGGAGAAACCTAATGACATTCAACAAGAGCAAGTGGAGAGTCTGGCACCTGGGGAGAAATAACTGCTGGAATCAGGACAGGCTGGGGATGATCAGCTGGAGAAGAGCTCTGTGGAGAAGGACCTGGGGGTGCTGGTGGGTGACAGGGTGGCCATGAGCCAGCAGTGTGCCCTGGGGGCTGAGAGAG
>VZTU01022701.1:22037-45029 GCA_013400835.1 Zapornia atra
TGTCCTTCTGATGGTGAGGAGCCCAGGACTGGACCCAGCACTCAGGGTGCAGCCTCACCAGTGCTGAGTTCTGCTGAACTCCTTTCCACACCCCACACATGCTCGCCATGCCCTGGAGCAGCCTGTCTCCATCACTCTCAATCCTCCTGGACCCCACTGCATGGAACTCCACACGGTGCCCTGTTTCTCTGACACAGACAGTGATTTCCTCTCAGGGCTGAAGATTAAATGTGATCTTTGCTCTTCCCTTGGGTGCAGTTTTGCTGCCTCCTCTAAACTTCATGTGTCCCTGCGCTGAATTCTGCCCTCTTGCATTGCTCTCTTCCCAAGGCATGATGTTGTTCCTTAGCTAACTGAATCAGAGAATTAAGTTCCTTCGAGTTTAAAAGGACTTACTGCATCCCATCAGCACAGAAGGCTTTTTTCACTGCAATTATTGCTCCAGTACTTTGTCTTAATTAGATTTTAATGTCTCTGTCTCCCCTCTCCTCCCCTTCCTCCATGCACAGATGAGGAGTGATTCCTACTGCTGGTTAAGCATCCCCTTGTTACTTGCCTCCATTTATCTCAGTTATTGTTTATTCATATCCTGTGTTCTCCTTCTCTTGTTTTACTTTCTTGGTGTTTCTTTGTACCTAAAATGTACATAAGAACATGCAGCCTTACATACTGTACTCCTAAGCAGGGATGATTGGTTTGATGTTTTTAGCTCAAACAAGGCACGTAGGACAATCATTAAGGATAAATGGTGACTTTTTACCAGCTTTTCCAGGAAAGCAAGAGCCCAAACCGCAGTCATCAGCAAGAAATTATCCTGTGTGCTCTGTGAGGATAAGGGAGTCTGGTTTTCAACCTCAGGTCAAGACACAGACACACAGAAGTTGGTTGATTCCCATTATTTCCAGCATTTGATAAATCATCTGACCAAAAGCCACCTGAGACTTTTGTTTCCTCCTGGTTCCTCACACCTGTGAGCAAGCAAATAAAAGGGTGTGAAGGCAGAAAGCC
Organism: Zapornia atra; assembly: GCA_013400835.1. Taxonomy (NCBI): domain Eukaryota; kingdom Metazoa; phylum Chordata; class Aves; order Gruiformes; family Rallidae; genus Zapornia; species Zapornia atra. Next base: position 23,046 of record VZTU01022701.1, read on the forward strand.
ACATCCTCCAGCTTGCCACAAAAGAGGAGGGTGAGTTCATTTTTGTGGTCTTTTGATAGGAATCGTGTTGTTAAATTTGGAGCTGCACCCTCCATGCAACCTGTATTTATTCTGATCCCTAAGAGCTGATGGGAGCAGGAGAACAGCATCGAGGTGCCAGCTGGGGAGAGCTCCTCACCCAGCCTTCCCAAGCAGAGGGAAAATGGGAGAGAGCCTTGTCACTGGGAGCAACTGGTCCACTTCCTTGCTTCACCTTTGAAATTTTTGGTTGTTTTCTGAACGGGGGTGGAATAAGGATGAGGCTGAAGCAAGGTTTGATTCATGTCCCATGCCACCGCTGCTCAAGTCATTTAGGGGTGGTCCAAGGACCTCTGCAGTCCCACATGTGCTGGAAACGATGCTTATTGCGCTTCCCAGGAGCACGCTGCTGTCCTCCTGTCTGTCTGTGATGCTCCCCAGTTTCTTGTCCCCCAGACTCTCCGTGTCCTGCCTGCCTCACTGCTTGCCTCTGCTGCTCTTAGGCATAGCCTTGGCATGGTCAGATCTAACGAGGATGCTGCAGAGGCTTGGTCCACTTGCAGCTCTTTGTTGCTGTGTCCAGTGTTGACAGCAAAGTTACTTTGGGCCTGATTATTTTTGTGAATTTTGGCAGCTGGAGCATCCCCAGTCAGTGTTGCTGCTCCAGTGGGGGCTGCTCCAGTAGAGCAGGATCAGGGAAAAGCAGTTTGTGCTGTGTGTGAGCCACAGCAGGGCAGGGGAGGAGTGGGGACCAGCAATGGGCATCCCACCACCTGCCCTTGCACGGGTGGCAAAGGGTTGTGTGGACAGACACTCAGCATCTCTCAGGACCCCACAAGCCTTGCAGCAGGTTTGGATGGAGTCTCTTCCATGTAGGCACTGTCCATCACAGCACCAGCAGCACGGGCTGGATTATCTGCTGGCACCAGTGAGCAGCCACCAGACTGACATCCAGGGAGCTGACAAGGACAAGCAGACGTGTGCTTGTTGCTACCATTCTGGAGTGTGTTCAAAACAGATTTCCCAGAAATGTTCTTTGCTGCCCTGAAGACCCTGGAGGATACACATATGTTGCTCTCCTGGACTTTCCTTGGGAATCATTTCCTCCATAAACACTTGTGAAGGTTCTCCTGAATATGACTCTTCATTTCTATTTTCCCTTGAGGGAAAACAGGCACTACATCAAGGAAATTGTTTTCCAGTGACTGGAGCTTCTTTAGAAGAAAATATTTGTGAATGTGATTTTCAACTTGACATTAGTTGTTTTCCAAGGCTCTGTTGGTCTGAGGGTGGGCCTTAATTTTGGGTTTTAGGGGAGATTTTTCCTGGTATCTGGGGGTTGGTTTGCTTTGTTGATTTATTTAATTTTTTTTAAGAAAGCAGCTTTGTTCAGGCTTGTAAACTGGTACAGCAAATTGAGTAAAGAATGATGAACCACCAGAACTGAGAATGCAGTTGTGCCCTGAGAACAGCCCTTGAGGTCTGAGCACGATGCAAATGGTTGAGTTTAGTAGAATGAGGGTTCTGTTTCCTAACAGCACAACGAAATAGATCTTCTTAGGTCTTGTTGAGTTTTAATTCAGGATGGGTGACACATAGCACCAATGCCATTCCCAGAATGAGGTACCAGACCAGACCAGGTCTTGGAGGTCAGGTCCAAGCAGAGGTGATGTTGTTCCATGTCTCCTCAAATGCGTGTTTACCTGGAGTAGGGGTGTTCTCCAACCTTTACACCTTTGTGGCAGGTGAAAGCAGAGCAAAAGCTCATTGCAGTGGTGGGAGATAAATGCAGAGTCATCAGAAAAGCTGAAAGGAGTGTTTGGGGTTGTGGAGACATGGCCGGAGCGTGGCCACGCTCAAGCAGATGAAGCCTGCACGAAGCAGCGGTCTCTGAGAGCTGTACTGGAAACCCCAACCCAACCCACCAACAGCTACAGAGCCATTGCCAGCATCTGTCTCCCTCCAGATCACTGCATGGGTGGTCATCACAAGAAGCAGCCCCACTGCTGCTGAGGGGAGGTGAAAGGAGGGCAGGAGGAACCATGGTGGTTGCCAGAAATCTGCTTTCTCTGGGATCAACCTTGGTTACCTTCAGCTGGCTCAGGGGGAAACTAGTTGACAGAGAGAATAATTTATTAGTTCTTTAACAAAAGATCTTAGGAGCTATTTAGAGTGTTATTGTTGCCTAGAAGAATGAGAGGAGGAAACAAGTTCCGTGCTACTCCATGCAATTCCCTTCTTATTCTAAGTATTCTATTTGGACAGATGGCAGGCATTAGTAAATTGGTCCTAGTGGGACCATGTGGATGGATAAAAATTAATTACAAAGAAAAACAATTAAGAGAGCAACCTAACTGCTCCATGGCCAAACTTCTGATGCTCTGAGCAACCTCACTGGCAACCTTAGAAAATCATTTTGGAAGCACAGTTGTCCTGAGGGAGTTATTGAAGCTTATTTAATGCTTAGCTTGTTTAAACGTTGAGAAACTGGCCTTGTCCCTCACTGCCAAGAGCTCTTTGTGTTCCCACTTAGTGTTTTTGACAGTCAGCCACGTAGCTGCACATGGGTGGGCTGAACCTGCTGCATGGCAGGTGGAGGGAGTGAATCCTGTGGGTAGCTGGGGAGAACTGACTGTCCAGGCAGCCCATGGATGGAGGGGCTGGCAGGGATTACCCCTTGCCAAGTTCTTGCTGAGCTTTTGGCTCAGAGGGAGACCCAGTGTCTTGGGTTTGCCCATTGAAGGCAGCCCCCAAAGGTGACATGTCTGCTCCACGTGTGCAATCACAGGTTTATAGAGTTCCTTTGGTCAGGAAGAGGTGGGTGGGGATGTCTGTGCAGGGCTGGGATTGTTGGTGATTGCATGGCTGGGAAGGTCAGCTTGGAACCGGGAGATAATCAGCTTGGCCAGATCAGGTGGGGGTTCAGGAAAGGGGAAGGGCAGAGTTGGTCACATCTCAGTTAGTCCTGGCCAAGAGAAGCTACTCCTGAGCTACACAGGGCATCCAGCACACACTCAGCTCCAGTCTCCATGGAAAACCCCCTTACCCGTGTCAGCTCTTCAGCAGACCGTGTGCCTTTGCTCTGCAGCCTCCTTAGTGCTCTGATGGAGGACAACCTCACAGCCCTCAGGCAGGACTTCAGCACAGGAGTGATTCCTGTTATCCAGCACTTGTTCCTGAAGAGACTTGATCCACCTCATGTTCCTGATGTGACTCAACCCATCTCATCTTACCTACTCAGTGCTTACTGTTGCAGCGCTGGAGGCTGAGGGGAAAACTATTCCTCCTTCCATAACTGCAGGCTTCTGTGAGGAAGCAAGCAAGGAGTTAGAGGTGAGAGTATCATCAGCTTGCATCTTCCTCAAGCAATGTCTTTCCACGTCTCTGTGTCACCCTTTGCTTCACCTTCTCTCTTCCACTGCAGCTCCTGTGTAGCCTTGCAGGTTCTTGTGTGGGCTGTTCTTTCTCCCTTGCTTCCTGCCATCCATAAAGCAGTGCTGTAGCTGACAGAAAGCTGGAGGGCAGCGTCAATGCTTATCAAACAACACTTCATCCCTTCCTATCCTCACTGCTGGGGACTGCAGGAGTCCTTCGGTGGGCCTCACCCCCAAGCTGTGCCCTGCCAAGCAGCTCCCTGGGCCTTACATTTGACCCTCTGCCCACTGAACCCTCCTATTTTGTAGAAATATCAAGATAAATGTGCTGTGTTTATTTCTGGCTGACAAGGAATTGTTCTTAAACCACATCCTCTCTGGAGGGCCCGTTTCAGCTCGGTACCGTGGCCTGGCCGGGCAGAGTGGTTGCCGATAGGTCCATCTCGTGGTTACAGGGCCTTGGCCAGCCCCACCAGCAGCAGACACTGCTGGGCCTGCAAATGTTCTGGATGCACAAGGCCCAGGACAACCCACCCTGTCTGCCAAGGTCCCTTTTTATTTTTCCCATGCAAGGTAACAGGAGAGACTCACAGAACACAGAAGGACAGAACGATGGGGGTGGAAGGGACCTTGAAACTTCATCTAGTCCAACCCCTTGCCAGAGCAGGATCACCTAGACTAAATCCCACAGGAACACATCCAGGGGGGTGTGAATGTCTCCAGAGAAGGAGACTCCACAATCTCTCTGGGCTCCCAGTGCTCCATCACCCTCACAGTGACAAAAGTTCCTCCTCACATTCCTATGGAACTTCCTCTGCCCCAGCTTGAACCCCATGTCCTGTCACTACCACCACTGAGAAGAGCCTGGCTCTGGCATCCTGACTCTCACCCTTTACATATTTATAGACATTAATAAGGTTGTTCTCATGAGACAATAACTGGATTGTTCTCATGGAAATCAGCAATTCCCTGCAAATACCATGTGGGTTTTTAAGGCAAAGATGGAGCTTTGGGCAAATTGTTTGGGATAAGTTAGACCAGAGGGAGCACTGGTGCTGTTGGGAGGGGAAGAGAAGAGAGCTTCATATGAGCTGGGACAGCTGTGGCCTTTGTGATCCAGGGCAATAGAGAGGAAAATGTTGGTTGCTGCTCAAGGAAATTCTGCTCTTAAGATGAGAGAAAGTTGGTATCAGGATTTCCAGGGCTTGTCACTTGGCAGATTGTGAGTCTGTTGAGGCTGATAAGATAAAAGATCTGGAGAGACTCTGGGGGTAAGAGAAGTACCGTATCTGTCAAATGGGGGAATTACCAGAACTTTATTGGTGTGGTGGTGGTGGTGGTGTAAGTTTTTTTAAGGCCACACCAGATGTTTTCTGAAGATGACTTTCACCACCAGCTGAAGCTGCAGATGGCGTTACCTGTGTCCCCACAAACCCAGCCCTGTGTGCAGGGGTGATGGCACTAATCCTGGTGGCTATCACCACGACCCACACAGTGAACATTAAAGGGTTCCCAGATTTCTGGAGTTTTATTGGGATTTGCTTTTTCCTCTCTTCTGAGGAGAGCACAGGGACGTGTAAAATGGGACCTAGGACCCACGTGGTGTTACTGGCAGTGGTTGGTGTGGCCAGAAGTGCTGAGGGCAGGGGGGTGCAGCAGGTACTGGTGCTGATTCCTGCACTGACGTGGCCCTATGGATTTTCTAGAACTCCTCCCAAAATCTCCAATGTCTGTAAAACAAACCAAACAAACAAAAAGGGCTAACTAATGATGTTCCTATTCTGGGGAGTCCTGCTGCTCCCTCAGAAAAAGCATTGTGGGAAAAAACCCAAAGGAAAACACAAGGCAGAGAGTAGTGTGTGCAAGGACAACTAGATAAATAATGGAGCAAGCCAAGACTTCAGCTGAACTAAAGGCTTGTGGTTCCTGCAGTGAAAGTCTTGAGAGCTGGGAAAACAACAGCTTGGTGCTTTTAAACTCTCTGTTCTAAATCAGAACTTTAAAGATGGGAATGAGATTGGAGCCTGGTTTGTGAAGGCACTGGGAGCTCTGCGCTGTGGGTAGATGGATCGAAAGCGATGCCCGTAGCAAGTGTTGGGTTTAGCACTGGGCAGGCACAAAGTGCTCTGCTTTCTGCAGAGCCTGTGTAGCAGGGCTGCTCTGCTTGGGCCTGCTGCCCATTGGGAGGTGTGAAGTATGTGCTACACAGCAATGCTACATGGTGCACTCGAGGAAGAGCCTTGGCAGGACAGCTACAAGGGCTGCTGGGCAGAGAGCAGCCCTGCAGATTAAGTGTCTGAAGAAGCAGCCTTTAACATCAGCTCCTTGTCAGTCTCAGCCTGCAAGTTAAACAAAAGCATAGTTGATTTATCTCAGAAGTACTTGGGCCAAAAAAAGCCCAGTTTCCATGGTGCAGGATGATCTTGAGGGAGCCTGCAGCAAGCTCAGAGATGGGTGTGCAGGCTCTTTGCTCAGAAGTATGACTTCTCCAAAGATGAATTTGGTGTTCAAGTGTGGGTTTTTGTGTTAGGCCGAGGTCAGAAGTCACTCCCCAGCCTCATCTTGCAAAGCCAAGGTGGTTTTGGTGCAGAAGCAGCCACAGAGCAAGCAGATAAACCCTGCTTTGTGTCTACGTGTCCTCTGAGTGTTGCAAGTTTGAAACCAAACCTCAGAAAAAATAACTGCAGTGAACTCTCAGAAAGTTGGGGAAAGATCTCTCTGTGCTGGTGGTGTGTCTGGGTGCTGACTGCCAGGTGACCTGTGTCCCCTCATCTCACAAGCTGATGGATCAGAAGCAGCACAAAGAGGGGTTGAAAGCGCTGCTTGCCACTGGGTGACAAGCTCCCTCCCATCTGTACTGGGCATCACTACAGTGCTGCTTTAGCTCTCTGCTTCTTGGCACTTGGAGGTTTACTGGAAGAGACTAAAAAGGCATTAATTACAACGTGAACACGTCTCAGTTTTGCAAGCTATCTCCTGGACAGGGTATGTTGTTTGTCAGGCCAATGTTATTTCCCTCCCAGCAGTATTTTCATGCCCTGGGCAATCTTCAGACAGATGGACACAGACATGTTGTCTCTGGGTTTTCAATGCTGTTGCCAAAACTCAAAGAGTAGATATGATTATAAAATTAGGGGTTTAATTGCTGCTGTACTGAAGTTGAGATCAACAGTAATGAATCATGTCGTGGCATGCTCATGGCTGGTACTTCAGTCTGAGCCTGATGGCGAGGCCATGTCTAGAACTGGTGTTGTTCCCAGGCTCCATCACCACATGTCCTATCACTGCATTTAATTATCAGTGATCAGAGCAGATGCCAGGACAGAAAGGCCATGAGAAGGTCCTCTTTTCTATGGCTAGAGTTTAAACTCAGCTGTAAGGTATTTGATATCTCTAGAGTGTGATAAAAGCAAGAATTGTGGTATACCAAGCCCACAAAAATGAATCCATTGTGTATTCAAACTCAGAATTAACAGGTCAAGGAAAAATTCAGGGACTATTTTCCATAATAAAACAGCTGAGGATGGTTTGTTCTTTACAAGATTTTGCCAATTCTGGCTTCTGAGTGGGTTTTTGCAGTGAGAGAAGTTTCCAGTATTGTTTGGCTCGAGACAAACGAGATTCCTTTGGGAATTGGGGAGCCTTTGCAGTTAGAAATGGGGAGACAGGCTCAGGCTATCAGCCCTTCCAATCCTGCTCCTCACTAAATGGCTTCTGAAGTTCCCACAGGTCGCTGAAAGGAAAACAGAGACCAGAAGAATATATTTCTACTCAGCCTCCTGGTCATTTGCTGCTGCTGGTGGTTTTCCTCTCCACCCAGGGAGGTCTCACAGATGAACATGTGCTGATGGGATGCTGGTTGGATGCTGCTGTTGTGTTGGCAGGCAGGTATGGAACGGGATGGCTGCAGGCTGTGCATCAGGCTGACCTGGGCAGGAGATGGCCTGGCACAGAAGAGGACACTGCTAAACAGGAAGGTCCTCCACTGCAAGCTTGATGGGCAACGCTTATCAGCAGGTGAGAGGGACACCAGCAAGGAGCAGGAGAGTTAAAAGAGCCTGAAGTGCTCTCTGGAAAAGGAAGGATGCTGGATGGAAGCCTTAGGAGGTTTGAAGTATGAAGTATGGTGGAGGACCACACTTCAAACCGAGGGACCTCTGAAATCACACAGAAGAGCACGACACACTCCACTGAACCTACCAGTCAGGGATGTGCAGTGTGATTTGGAAATCCTGAGCAAGGCAGGGGAAGAAGGAGCAGCCAGAGGTGATTAACACCAGGAAGAGAGAGTAATTATTGGAAGTGATACTTCAGGTTAGAACTGGAATTGTTTTGGGGAGGGGGGAAATAATCCACAGTGTCATTTAGGCATAAACACTGGAATAGCTTTCTGATGGAGACGGGTCCCAGGCGGATTCTGGTTTCCAGGAATTAGATCAATACACGTGAACAGTAGGACGTGTGTCCACGCCTGGCTGAAGCTCATGAGTGAAATATGTCCAGATTTTACAGGAGAAATCCCTTTTTCCAGGGCTGCCCCCTGTTTCTGTTCCATGGGAAGCAGGACTGATGTTGGGAGAGGAGCGAGTCCCACGGTTTTGTTCAGACATGAAAGATTTGACGTTTTTCCCAAGAACCAGCAAAGCATCTTTTCTCTGATACATTTTTATTACTTTGCAATATTCATCCTCTGCACTTGCCAAACTTTTTTTTTTTTTTTTTTTTGCCTTGTAAACTGGAGGGAAAACCAAATCCAGAGCTGCCAAGAGCTGACATGGTGCCAGGAAACATCACTCACCCTGGTACAGTGCCTCCTCCACAGCCCTCTGTGTGCACCGGGATGTGGGTAAGAGGGACCAGGGGGTTTCCTCTGCATCTCAGAGTAGGCACAGAGACATCCTGGTGCCCTCTCCAATCCCACATCCATATCAGGACAAATCAGGAGCATTCCTTCCTGTGAGATTTGACTGGTGTGGTAATAAAGAAGAGGTTTCCTGTGCGTGCTTCATTGCATGGAATACAGTAAAGCAGCCCAAGGGCAGCACATCACGCTCTGACCGCAGGTACCTCCTTTGATCTGCCATTAAAAACAATCTTTATTAGCTCAACTAATTTTACCACTGGCCTTGGGTGTTATTCAGTCAGCTAACAGAGCACTTTTTCCTCTCTAATCACCGTGACTTGTTTCTTGCCTGTCCTTTGTCCCTCATCAGTTATCTGCCCTGGGATGATTTTTCAAGGAGCACAATGTGAAAAACCATCTCTTTGGTTTAAATTGGCTGAAATGCATTATTAATTCTTTCCACCATAGGAAAACAACACTTTCTACCATAGAAAACCTTAAAGTGTGTTTCAAAAGAGTGAGGAATGGGTAAAGAGAAGAAAAAAAAACCCAACCCCAAACAAACCCAACCACAATATTTGGAAAGATATTGCACCACTGGTTTGACAAGAAATGATGGGTTGTAAAACTCCAGCAGCTTGTGATGAGCATCTTTAACAATGGGGGTAGTGATTTGTGAAAGCATCCAGGTGGGAAGAGCATTGCTGGATGGAGAGTGATGCTTGGCTGAGGCTGGCAAAGCCGTGTGTGGTTTGTGGCTGTTTCATTTCAAGGCAAAAGAGGCTTGGGACTTGGTGCCTAAGAAGGGCTGAGCTGAGATTCTTCACCCCAAAAGTACTGGTGATCTCCTAAGCAAGCTGAGGAAGAGTCCTGGGAGTTTCTGTAGGGCTTGCTGATCGTTGTAGGTCCCTTCCACATGAGTTACTCTGTTCTCAAGCATATCCATGGCATTGTGTGTGTGTGGTTGTAGAGGACAATTTGAGTGTGTGTGTTAAACAGAGCTTAGGCTTGATTGGAAGGAGTTACTCTGTTCTCAAGCATATCCATGGCATTGTGTGTGTGTGGTTGTAGAGGACAATTTGAGTGTGTGTGTTAAACAGAGCTTAGGCTTGGTTGGAAGAAGGACACTCCTTGTTCATCGCTGGGACAGCAAGCCACCTTCCTGTGCAGTCAGTGGAAGGTTATGTCCCACTGTCTGTCTGTGCAGGCAGTCTGTGTGGTGTGGATTTAACACGTACAGGAGGTCCCTGATGGGCAGCTGTGGACAGTTGTCCATCCCAGGACTGGACACCTCCTAGTCAGGACTAATGTGCTCCCTCTGCTCTGTGCTCTACACAAGCCCAGGAGGTGGGAGACATCCTTTCACTTTGTTTTTCCCCCAATTTCTGCAATTCTCCCTTATGATGAAGGCTTGAGATGGTGCTGGGATTGCTCACTGAATGCCCATGGGGCGTTAGCAACCCATCCCTACTGCTGCATTTGGGATGGAGCAGGGATGTTCTCTCCTGGGAGTACTGGGAGGGGGGTGAGCAGGCAGCGCTGCCATTGTGGGGGAGTTACAGCCAGAGTGGACATGGAAGGGCACACAGCTTTAGCTTTAGGCAATCCAGAGGAGCCCCCTGGCAGGGAAAACTCCTGTGGATCCCCATTGGCAGAGGCTGCAGAATCCCCAGGATTTAAATCCAGCAGAGAATGAGTCTCTTGACCAGTGGCTGCCAGTTACACACAGAGCTGGGCAAGGGGGAAGCATAAAGGAAAGGAAACTTCCCCATCATCCTCTTCAGTCTCTTTCTCTCCTGTTTTAGGGAGATTCTTAAATCTACACAAATACCCCCTAAAGGATAATCCACTTGCTCAGGAAAAGCCAAACTCAACTTCTCCTCCTGCAGACAGCAGCAGTGCACAAAATAGCTGAATTATGGCAGAAAAACAGCTGCATTCTTTTTCTTTTTTTTTTATTAATTAAAAAAAAACCACCCACTTCTCAGCACATCAGATAAGAGCAGCCACAGAGAGGCAGGTTATATAATTGAAGGGCTTGATTCAGAGCTCAGGGATGGCCCGTTCAGGGCTGAGCTGAAGCTGGTGGCTGGGGGCACATCGTTGGGGGGCTGGGACTGTGGCTAGGCAAAGCCAGGTGGAAAGCATGGGACAGAAGTACAGAAAGGTTTGAGGCAGTGGCTAGCAACTGGATGAGGGCTAAAGCAGCTCGGTGTGGTGGTGTGTACCACACAGCTCCTCTCTCTGAGCCAGAACGTGAGTTGTTTTCAGGGGGTTCCACCAGCGGCATTCAGGAACTGTGAGGATGTAACTGTCAAAGCCCATTTCACAGAACTTCCCAGTGATATCTTCTGCAATCTGTTCTAGAAGCAGAAATACAAGCGTGGTGTAGGTGGACACCCAGAGCTGTAAGAACATGTGTCTCAGGGATTCCTGGTATGCAGGGTCCCCTTATCTGCATCTCAGATTTGAGCACAGAGCCCACGTAAGCACGTCAGCCTTCAGTGGGGGTTTTTCTCTTTACATTTTTCCTTTTAAATCAACAAGAACAAATAAAATCCAAACAAGCTGAGCACTTGAATGCTCAAAGAGCAGAAATGTTCTAGTGCTTTCTCCTCTGGTGATTTTAACCAAATTACTCTGTGTATCTGCTGGTCTGTAGCCATCACTCTCATGCTGGATGTCTCGGGTCTTGTGGACTTACATCACTGCAAACCCTCCCCCTGCATTAGTTATTAGAGAGGCAAAATGTTTATCTGTTGCTATGTTGCCATTGTGTGCTTACAGTTTATTTTGATTTAATGTTAAATGTTTTGATCTTCTGGTTGGGTTGGCATGGGCTGGCCTGCTATTTTCACCAGCAAACACCTCTGCACAGGCACAGAGGTGGGTGCTTAACCCTCAGCACAGCTTGCAGCCCCCTTCCTCCTTTCTCCCAGAACTTGATCAGGCTTTGGCTCTATTCATTTTGCTTATATCCTTTAAAGATATTCTTTCTGTCCCTCTTTGTGCAGGGTCCATCTCATACAAGTGCCTGCCTGTTGCATTTACTCCTTCGTGAACATTAGAAGCCCAGGATTACCGAGCTCCAAGGTGATCTCAGCTTCGATGTGAACATGGGGCTGGTTTATCTATGAACCTCCCAACGCAGAGGATTTACACCACCTAAATATACTCCATAAATCAAGGGGTGTCACCCTGAGAAGCAATAATAAGGAAGATGCACAGACCAGCGATGCTGGTCTCTCTTCCGGATCTGCCATCCGTACAGAAGCTGTGGACATGGGGCATGAACTTCTCTCTTCATGTAGACTCTGCCACAGAAAGCCCTGTGGGGAATGTGAATTAGGGAAGGGGAAGTGTCATGCACCAGCAGAGACCAGTTACACGGGACGCACGGCCAGTGCAGGCAGCCACAGGACAGATCTCGGTGGCAGAGCGTGTAGATTGGCACGCCATGTGGCAGCGCTGTGGTGTGGGATGCTGGCTCCTCACCCTGCCTTTACCCCAGCACCCCAGCCCCTGCTCCCTGCCAGTCCCACACATTGGGTGTGGAGTGCCTCCAAAGCTTCTGAGAGCTGGAAGAGCCCCTCCTCAAGCTTGTGTTGATGCCAGGTTGTGGACAAGCATGGATGTACACACAGAGACTGGACACTGTGGCTCTGGCTCCTTGTCCTTTCCCTTTAAGCAGGGTGTTCACAACTCCTCTTCCTGCTGCTGATGGTCACTCAGTGACATACATCCAGTGACGACAACTGGCTTCTCTTCCCAGCATCTCTGATGGGGCAAAATAACCTTTGGGTGCAGAGCTTCCAGGCACACCAGGATATTTACCACGGTTGTCCTGGTAGCTAATGTGTAGGAGTGGAAGAATGAGCTTTCTCTTGGGAACCAGCTTAGCCAGCCCCAACCTTGTGTTCCCTGTGTCTTCCTAGAGTAAGATGTGATGAGAACAGATGAGCATAGGTGCAGCTGTGGTAAAACGGAAGGATGCTGGTAGAAAAAGGAAGTAACTCAAGGGTTGAGCCTCCAGCAGTGTGTGTTTGATCAGCAAAGATTAAGGGTGCAGGTTTCTGCTGACTTGGTATTTCTTATTAATAGAAAAAAAAAACCCAGAAAACACAAAAAACCCCACCCCAACATCAAACCCCAGCTTTGGCAAATCAGCCCATTTTAAACTTAAAATCAGCCTTTCCCAAAGTGTAAATCACAAAGTGCTGAGGTCTGAGACCTGGCCAAGCACCTCCATGGGGGCGCAAGACTCCCTCCTGCAGCCCCAGGAGATGGGCTGAGGGATGCTCCTGGGCTCATCCCAACACCCCAGGCACCTCCTGAAGATGTAGCACACAGACCATGGGCTTGAACACCATGTAAAGTCAGTCCCTGAAGCAGCTCTAGCAAGGGGCAATCGAGCACTAAGGAAAGTCTGGGGAAACAGTTCCACTGAAAGGCAAAGGTTGTGTCCTGATGGGTATTTCCTAAGAAGAGCCTCTGCTGGAAGCCAGTTGGCAGGACCAGTGACCTTATTCAAGTCCAAGGACACTAATATGATCTCTGGACTCACACTGGCCACCCTCACGTCCCTGACAGCCATGTATTTCAGTGGATGCACTGGATAAATGTGGGTTCAGTTAATCATGAAGCGTGTCTCTTATCAGTGTTAAGATGCAGTGATGCCCATGAATTTGCCTTTCAGTTTAGCTTTTTAAATATTTCCAAGTGATAAAAGCTCAAAACAAAAAAATCATGTTGGTGCCAAAATTCACATATTTTTGTGATGCCTTTTACATTCCTTTCCCAAAAAGAGAAAGTCAACATGTAGACACTATTTCTGGCTTTGTGGATTAGGGGGAGAGTTCAGCAAAATTTCCCCATGAGAAATGTTTCCTTGTGTACTCTTGGATTTATTTTTTGTCTAGGGATAGGTTTGTTTTCTCATCTTCCAGAGGAAAAATAACCCTTTATGTCATCAGAAAATCTCCTACCATGAACATCAGCAGACAAACAGGAGGGGAATCAGCTTTTTAAAAGGATAGACAATGGCAGGACAAGGGGGATGGATTAAAGCTAAAGGAAGGAAGGTTTAAATTGGATATTAGGGGGAAGTTTTTTCCAGAGAGAGTGGTGAGGGGCTGGAACTGGCTGCCCAGAGAGGGGGTGGGTGCCCCATCCCTGGGGGTGTTCAAGGCCAGGTTGGATGTGGCCCTGGGCAACCTTGTGTAGCTCCAGGCCTGGAGGTTGGTGGCCCTGCCTGTGGCAGGGGGGTTGGAGCTCTGTGACCCTTGGGGTCCCTTCCAACCCAGCCCAGTCTCTGATTCTATGATTCTATGATCAGAGAATGGAGATGCTGCTTTACTGTTCTGGGTGGGTGTCGTGGTTTAACCCAGCCGGAAGCTACACCAACCACTTGCTAAAACAGCCACTGACTCTCTCTCCCCCTCAGTGGGATGGGAGAGAGAACTGGGGGGGGGGAAAGTAAAACTCGTGGGTGGACATAAAGGCTGTTTAATATGACAGAAAAGGAAGATGGTGATGGAGATGATAATAATAACAATGATGATAAAAGAATAAACAAAAAAAGTGCTGCACAGCACAACCACTCACCACCCACAGCCCACTGATGCCCACCCAGTTCCCAGGCTGTGGTCTAAACCCCTGTCAGCTTCCCCCCAGTTCTATACCAAGCATGACATTATACAGTAGAGAATGTCCTTTTGGCCAGTGGGATCAGCTGTCCTGGCTGTGTCCCTTCCCTGCTCCTTGTGCCCCCCTCCAGCCTCCTCTCTGGCGGGGCTGGGTGAGGAGCTGAGAGGTCCTTGACTTGGTGTAAACATTTTCCAGCAACAAACAAGAGTATCAGTGGGATATCAACAGTGTCCTCATCCAAACCCCAGCTCAGTACCCACTCCTAGGAGGAAAAATTAACTCTCTCCTTCCCAAATCAGGACAGGGGGAAAAACTGTAACCAAAAAATCTCCAACAGATTACTTTTATTTTGTAAAGTTTCTATGTTCTTACCCCCAAAAAAAAGTGTTAAGAAGCAATAAAACTATTGTCACTGTCTGAAACAAAGCTAGAAAATCAAAGCACAACCTTTATCAGCTGGAAAGTAAAGTTCTAGTTAAGAACCTGGGCAGATTAAAGTTCAGGTCACTCATGAGAGACCCTCACACCCAGTTCCAGACTAAGGGCCAACAAATGCACCTGAGGTCTGTCCAGTCCTGGAAATAAAACCATTAGAATGATAGAATACTGGGGGCAGATTTGCCCCCAGTAATGTATCTTCCCAGCTCCCCATAAATTAAAGCCTCCAGGAATGGGAAGACATTGTGCTGCTTCCACCTGGAAACACGGCATCCGCGGAGCGATTGCTGAGCATGTCTCACTCCTTGGGTGGTACTTCTGCAGTGTGGCTTGTGAAAGAGAGGGGACAACAGCTCAAAGCAAGCTGTATCTTACCCATCTGCTGAAGGACTCATTTGTTAAACATACAAAACAGGAAGAGGAAGCAGCAATTGCCTCTATCAAGACAGAATCTCCTGCCAATGCAACTATTCTATTTATTACAGGTTAACATGTTGGAACCATAAATAAAACCCTAAGGAAACACAGCTTTTCAAGGCAGCTGCCCAAAAGTCTTCACCATGTCTTTAATTTTTCTCTTTTCCAAGGTGTTTAACCACTCAAGGGACTTGGGACACCAACCTGCAGGAATCGCCACCTCCACAAGACCTGGGGGTGTTTGGCATCTGGGGAAGCCAATCCCTTCGTGCCTACAGAAAGGTAAAAGCTCAGCCTCACAAACACGTGTGTAGGGTTCCTGTGTGGACTGTGATCAGCTCATTGCAGGTGGTCCAGTTCTGATGGCTTGCTGAGGTCCCTCACAGCCAAACCCCACCCAAAGGACATCTCTGGGTCCTTGGATGGAGCTCTGGCCTGAGAAGCCCGTCCTTTCCCTTTTGCCCAAGGTGAAAGGAGCAGAGTAGGTTAAAGGGTCCCTCAAAACCCTCCTTCCAGAAACACTCCCTGGCAGAAGACCTCTCCAGACCCCAGCGTGAAGGCAGCACAGCTCAGGCATGGGGAGGGTGGAAGCACACCCAGCTGCAGGCACGCCATGAAGCCCTTGGGCAGCCTGGTACCTGTGCCCAAAGCTCTGTGGCAGGGACCACACGCTCTGCTCCTCTTCTCAGAAAAGGCAGCACAAAGTCCCACCTTTTGGTTTGCTTTTTGAGTGAAAAACCACACAAACCTTGTGTTCTTCGATGAAACAGAAACAACCTTCTTCCCTGGCTGGTGTCTGCTGTCATTTCCCAGATGAGTTACCCATGCCCATTAGAATCATAGACTGGTCTGGGTTGGAAGGGACCCCAAGGATCACAGAGCTCCAACCCCCCTGCCACAGGCAGGGCCTGGAGCTACACAAGGTTGCCCAGGGCCCCATCCAACCTGGCCTTGAACACCCCCAGGGACGGGGCACCCACCCCCTCTCTGGGCAGCCTGTTCCAGCCCCTCACCACTCTCTCTGGAAAAAACTTCCCCCTAATATCTAATCTCACCCTTCCTTCCTTTAGCTTTAATCCATCCCCCTTGTCCTGCCATTGTCTATCCTTTTAAAAAGCTGAATCCCCTCCTGCTTATCAGCTCCCTTCAGGGACTGGCAGGCTGCAGTGAGGTCCCCCCACAGCCTTCTCTTCTCCAGGCTGACCCAGCCCAGCTCCCTCAGCCTCTCTTTGTAGGGCAGCTGCTCCAGCCCTCTGAGCATCCTCGTGGCTCCTCTGACCCCTCTCCAACAGCCCCACATCTCTCTTGTATTGGGGGCCCCAGCTCTGGACACAGGACTCCAGCTGGGGCCTCCCAGGGCAGAGCAGAGAGGGACAATCCCCTCCCTGTCCCTGCTGCCACCCCTCTGCTGATGGAGCCCAGGATCCCATTGGCCTTGCGAGCTGCAAGAGCCACTGCTGGCTCATTACCTCCTTCCTTTGAGAAGAGACTTGTGCCTGTGAAAGAATGCCATCATTCTCCAAGTATTTCATCTAACACTGGTGGGATTGATCGAACGCTGTCCTTGAGGTCAGCTGTGGTAGTCATTTATTTCATTTCTCTCAGGACAGCAAGTGTTTTATTCCCCAAAAATGCTAACCAGAGACAGTGCTGAACATGTTGCACCATCTCACCCATCTCTGCACCTCCTCTCAGTCCTTGCTTCACACAGCAGCTAGTTAAAAAGGTTGTAGGATACGATCACCAGCTTCAAGATCTGAGAGCGTGACAAGGGCTGAGGTTTTCTTCATAGAAAGTTCCCCAGCTCTCTTCCTCTCCCACAGAAATCAGGGCAACAGGGAGCTTCACTGGTCTCCTGAGGCTGGGATGGAGCCAGTAAGGGCCACACATATGAGCATCAGGCCCTAAAAACCAAGTGGAGGACGGGGCAGGTGCTGGACCTGTGATCTCAAAGTCTCTGTGCTGGGTCTGGGAGCACATGGAGACACCTCCTGTAGGGTCTAGGTGACAAGAAGGGCTGGTGCCCTGGAGACACAGGTTCTGCTGGCTGGGGACCCTCTCAGGATCTGCAGATCAGAGATAGGGATTGCCTATCCTTTGCAAGGAGCAGAAATGACTTCTCCAAATAAGGCAGCACATCGTCGAGCCTGACGAAGGGGGGAGGCAGAACCTGACTCCAGCCACTGATACCATCACTTGATGTGGTTTTTTGCCACCCAAACACACTGACTCAGCCAACCTGGGGCTGGCTCAGGGCTCAGTGACGCTCCGAAATGGAGGAGACCATCCTGGCTGAGCAGCTCCTGCACGGCTGCGAAGCCAAAGCTGCTTGTTTCAGTCTGACTGAGGCCCTCAGGCAGCAAGAAATCGATGCAGAAAAAGCACTTGTCTTCTCACACACTTGGCCAACACCTCCAAACCTTCCTTTTCTCTCCCATGGCTTGGCAGTGGGAGTGCCCCCATCGCTGCTAGCCCCAGGGCCAGCATAGCAGGACGTGCCTGGGTGGGTGAGTCCTCCCTCAGCAGAGCTATGTACCTTCCAGCTTGGGGACAGCTGAGACCAGCTAGGTCAGAGCAGGCAGAGCTGCACCAGGTCTCCATCCCCAATCTCAGGCATCACCATCAAGAGGCTTTCCTGTAGAAGATGCCACCTGGCAGATGGCATTGCCATTAGTCATTCCCCCCCCCTCCCAGTGTCACACAGCCCAGCTTACTCTAAATAACTCTACATAAAGTTGAGGTTACCTCCTGTTTCACACAAGATTCAAAGAGAAACAGCCTATTCTAGGAAGTCCCAGGAGAGAAAAGTGACAGCAGCAGGTTAAAAAGAGACTTGCTTTATCACAAGATGCTCTCTGGCTTCTCCTTCTTAACCAGCTGGTATGAAAAGCAGCTGCTGAAGCTGGTGAGCTTTCCAGTCCAAGCTACAAACCACTCAGGCATTTGGGGAAAATCACTTGAAACTCCAGCAGTGAAGGAAGCCCCAGCCCAGCATGCTGGAGGAACCAGGCATTTAATGAAGGGCTCAATGTCTGGAGTCTGGTGTCTGACTGGAGCTGGGAGCATTTGGGGACCAGGAGGAGAAGGCAAGGGAGGGTCAGGCAGGGCTGTGGGACAACCTACCTTAACCCTAAAGCAGGAGCAGGCTTTTCCCAGATTTTAATGGTCCCAGACAGATCTCCAAAGCCTGTACCCCTAAATCACACCTCTCCCATTGTCCTGTGAGAAGGGATTCAGCCTGATTTGCAGCCTAAGCTGTAAATAATAATAATACATCATTGTCTTAAATATGAGAGCATCAAATTGCTCTGACTAAGCACCAGCAGAAGGAACCTTCAGCCTCCAGACACCTCCCAAGCCCTTAAAATGTCTGTTCATTCCTGATCACCTTTGTGTCAGTGAAAATCCTTCCCAAAGGCAAAAGGTGTCATGTAGGGAGGTTCTCCTGGTGGAACACTGACAGGGCTGATGCTCTGGCCCTGCTGTCACAGGATCTGCTGCCATATGGGAAGTGCTGGGATCAGCAAAGTGCCTGTGAACATCAGCCACATCACTCAGCTTTCTACAGGGCTCTGAAAGTGCTCTGGCACCTTCCCTTAGCCAGGCCCCACAGCACACCCACACTCAGGCCCCAGTCCCTCCCTCCACCCCACGTTCCACGTGCCTCCAGGGACAGGTTTTCCTGCTCCACATCATGAGCCTGCTCATCCTAAAGCCTCCCCATCCCCCTGGTCCTGCCTGGGCTCATCCTGCAAGTGGTACCTGACAAGGTAACATGTGCCATCACTCTCCAGACCCAACAGGGATCACTTTGTGGGGGTCTCCTTCACCCCCACTTCTCTGGCCAGGCTTCCAGGGGCTCCTCCAGGGATTCCCCCCCTGCCTTTCACACACACATGTTCTTATTGCCATCTCCTCATCCTCTGCACAGCCCCCTCCCAATTCCTTCTCTAACCCCTGCCCTGTGTCACCTCCTTGAGGCTCCAGCCCCTGTGACACTGCAGCTCAGCTGAGACTCACAGGGAGACTCTAACAAAGTGAGCAGAGGAGGAAGAGTGAGGAGGTGACCTTAGGACACTGCACTGGTGGCACTTCTCTTCTCTGCTGCATCTTTCAGTCAGCACTGAGCAGCCTGAAGACCTTCCCCTGCCCACACCAGGGGAGCAGAGTCGCCGTGGCCAGTCTCACCCGTGGCTGAGGAGGTCAGCTTCACCCTCTCTTTGGGCACCAGATCTGTGTGCCATGGATCCAGCCTTTCCCTGGAGTATGGAGGTCCCCAGCCACTCATTCCCTGGCAG
This sequence comes from Zapornia atra, assembly GCA_013400835.1. Taxonomy (NCBI): domain Eukaryota; kingdom Metazoa; phylum Chordata; class Aves; order Gruiformes; family Rallidae; genus Zapornia; species Zapornia atra. The sequence goes on from VZTU01022701.1 coordinate 42,080, forward strand.
AGTTTTCCTCCAGCTCCTCCCAGCGTGGATATATTCAGCCACACACCCTAGCCCTGCCCCATCAGCCTGGCCCCGGCCAGGCCACGCGTCCCTTCGGCCTCCTTGTAGCAGAGCTGCAGTTTGATGTCCTCCTGGGGGTCTGGTGAGGAAACCAGATGGTCCACAACTGGAAAAGCAGCTTCCTCAGCAGCATGGCAACCCCAGGCTGACCCTGCCAGCAGAAATCTTCCTGTTTGAGAGGAGGGGAGGGGAGGGGAGNAGAAGAGAAGAGAAGAGAAGAGAAGAGAAGAGAAGAGAAGAGAAGAGAAGAGAAGAGAAGAGAAGAGAAGAGAAGAGAAGAGAAGAGAAGAGAAGAGAAGAGAAGAGAAGAGAAGAGAAGAGAAGAGAAGAGAAGAGAAGAGAAGAGAAGAGAAGAGAAGAGAAGAGAAGAGAAGAGAAGAGAAGAGAAGAGAAGAGAAGAGAAGAGAAGAGAAGAGAAGAGAAGAGAAGAGAAGAGAAGAGAAGAGAAGAGAAGAGAAGAGAAGAGAAGAGAAGAGAAGAGAAGAGAAGAGAAGAGAAGAGAAGAGAAGAGAAGAGAAGAGAAGAGAAGAGAAGAGAAGAGAAGAGAAGAGAAGAGAAGAGAAGAGAAGAGAAGAGAAGAGAAGAGAAGAGAAGAGAAGAGAGAAGAGGAAAAAAAAGAAAAGGGAACAGTAAAAAAAAAAAAGGGAGAAGGAATAACAAAACTGAGCAGCAAAAAAGCAGAAGGAATAGCAAAAAAAGGTACCAAAAAAGCAGAAGGAATGGCAGCATGGAGCAATACCAAAATGTGCATCATGACTAAAGGAAATGCTAGAACTGGCTCCACAGTGTAGGAGATTGCAGGTGGTGCATCAGGATGCCTGGTCTTGGACACTCTTAGCCCTCCATCCTTGGAAAAGTCTTCAAGGCCAGGTGGGATAAAGCCCTGAGTAAGCTGGCCTCACCTGCTCTGAGCAGGAGGTTGGATGAGAGATCTCCCCTCCAGCCTGAACTGCCCCATGATCCGACTGTTGTGCTGCCAAGGGGCCCTGGGAGATGGGACAGGGCAGGTGAGGAGGGCAGGGAAGGCTCCTGGCACGGGCAGATGGATGAGGGGCACTTCTCACACACCTTCACTGCTCACAGAGTGGTGCAAAAGAGGAACTGCCACCTCCACAGCACCGTGGCTGGGTCTGAGAGGAGACTCTGCACCTTCTGGGCTCCACAGGAGAAAAACCCTGAGGGACACACCAGGGTGGGAGAGACACAAGCACCAAAGAAAGACAAGAAGACCTGGCTTTGCAGCTGGAGGGAGCAGGCACGGCTCCAGGGCTTGGAGAAAGTCCAGGCAGGTCTGTGATGGGTCCATAGTGGGTCTGTAATTCCAGTGCCAGGGGGAGAAGGGCTCTGCCATTGCCTGCAGCCCATCTCCAGGCCTTTGCTTTCTCTGGGTGATGTAGAGCAGTGAAGAAAGGAGAGTAAGAGCACAGTGAACAGCAGCAAACCCCTGCACCCCAGGCAGAACCTGCCATGATGCAGTGTCCACAGAGGCCACCGTGGGGTTTGGGAAGCCCCCAGGGTCTGGTCATCACTGCCCAGGGTGGGGGGGTTAAACGTTGTCACCCACTGTTGTGCCAGAACCCAAGATGTGGGAACAGCCCACAAGAAAGGCAAGATCTGGAGGAGCATCAGGAGTGAGGCTTGAGCAGAACCTGCCCTCCAGAAAGAGCTGTGGGTCGTGCCAGCCTAGGCACAGGGGCAGTGGGGGCTCACAGGGGGGAGGCAGGGCTGGAAACAACACTCTCCCTCCCTCCCCAGCCCCCTTCCTCCCCCACTGCCCCATTGCAGCCCCTCCTGCTGCAGGGAGATGCCACCCATCCCAAACAGGGAGAGGAAGCCCTGTAGCAGGAATGTGCTGTGAGCTCCTTCCTGTGCTGTGAGCTCCTCAGGAGCAGCCTGGGGTGTCCTGGGAGCAGAGATGGAGCCTGGAGCAGGAGCAGCCCCGTGTCCCTGGCGTGGGGACACAAGAGAGGGGGGGGCTGGGAGGGGCTCTCACACGACCTTCATACCACAGAGGTTTCCTGGGACTGGGAGGACGTGGGGACAGGGATGTCCCACGAGCAGAGCGTGGTGTTGCCAGGATCTCTTGGTTGCTCTTCTGTTTTTCCTGCCTGCCAGCCTGGAAGTGAATCCTTCATTCCAGGGAAGCTCGTGCACTCCCTGGGGCTGTTTCCCACGAGAAGCTGAAGCTTCATGTTAGTCACTGCCTGAGGACAGTCGGGGTCACATGGAGGACTGTCACCTTTCCAGGTCCCCGATGAGCATCAGAGCTATCCCTTGGCTGATGCTTTGCCTCTGCACAGCTCCCCCACCCCGAGGCAGGGCTGGCACAGAGCTGGGCTCCTCCTCATCCCCAGCACAGACATGCAGTGCTGGTGATGCTGCAGGGGCAGGGCCCCAACAGCTCTGCTCCTGGCAATGCCACCATCGCCCCAGCTGCAGCTTTGGGAGCTGCAGGAGGCTGGGTGATGTGTGGAGGGGCAAAAAAAAACCAACCCCAGGTGCAGGAAAAAGCTCTTTTGGTGCATAGGCTGGATCAGGGCAGCCAAACATCAGCACAGAGTGCAGAGAGAGTGGTGAGGGGCTGGAACAGGCTGCCCAGAGAGGGGGTGGGTGCCCCGTCCCTGGGGGTGTTCCAGGCCAGGTTGGATGGGGCCCTGGGCAACCTTGTGTAGCTCCAGGCCTGGAGGTTGGTGGCCCTGCCTGTGGCAGGAGGGGTTGGAGCTCTGTGCTCCTTGGGGTCCCTTCCAACCCAGCCCAGTCTATGATTCTATGAAGCCAGGCTGAGGGAGTTGGGGTTGTTCAGCCTGGAGAAGGCTCCAGGGAGATCTTATAGCACCTTCCAGTCCCTGAAGGGGCTACAGGAAACCTGGGGAGGGACTTTTTAGAAGGG
>VZTU01022702.1:0-42348 GCA_013400835.1 Zapornia atra
ATTCTGTGATTCTGTGATTCGTTCCAGTATTGAAACAACTGGAGCTTTATATGCATCACCTGTGATGAAAAATCACCTACTGTCTTGCCCAAACAAAATACACAGCACCACTGGTGGTTCAGGTGAGAAGGACCTGGACTGAGTGCTGGAGTGCTAGGGGAGGATGGGCTCAGCAGACAGCACCCGAGTTAGAGCTGTGCTCCGCTCTGCACCAAGATTCAACAGCGCTGGCCAGGATACCCAGTGACGCTGCTGCTGGGGTCAGCTGTGCCATGGGGTGAGCAGCCCTACTGATGCCTCTGGGACCTCTTGCAAATCAGAGCCTGGCTGGTCTGAGCAGCAAGGACTCAAGGAGGATCTGCTGAGCTATGACATCGACCTAGACAGTGTGAAAATATGCCTGTACTTCTGCTGATTAAACAAAAGCACCCAGCACGGTGTTTAGGCTGGCTTGCTCCACGGGCATCCCTTGCACCTCACATCACCAAGCCATCTGGCCTTGCTCACCTACCTACCCTCCTCATGATGAGATGCGGCATTTGTAGAATGCTGACCTGGGAGATCAGCCTTCTGAGATTGCCCACTGCTCTGAAAAAAGCATCAGCTTTGAGATGCCACCAGCATCTTGGTGCTACACAGCATCACTTCATCTGTATTTATCCACATGCCAGATGCATTCTGCAAACTGTGCTGAGCAGTGGCATTGTCCATACTTGGCAGGAGTCTCTAAGACAGCAATGTCAATGCATGCAGTCTACCACCCGTTCCTTCTCATCATGAATCCCATTCAGGAAGAGATGTTGCAGCTGGCTGCAAACTACTCCCTGGCTTCTCATCCCTGGCTTCTCATCCTAGTCCCGGGCAAAGAAGACACAACCAGGTCCCCAGTTCTCTACTCCATGCACTAGTGCTGCACTGAGGCATAGGTAAAGCAGCAGCAAGGAGTGGGACTGCCCTTTTCTCAGACCTTCAGCCACTTTATATCCATGTGCTTCTCCTTGTCTACACCAGGCCAGGGTGACACGAACAGATAGACACTGCAGCATCAAAGACACTGCTGGAGTCACTATCAAATGTAGCAGGTGTACCACAGTCCATTAAAACTGAAGAAATTGTCCATTTTCTTTATTTTCCAGTGCAGAGGGAGCTCACATCTTCTGGTGTCCATTCTTCACTCCTGTAAGATCACAACAATCTTGTTCCAGTGCTGCTGTCAGGTAAAAGAAGGTGGCAAACTCCTGTGTATATCATGTGGGTATCATGGCCTTTGCAGGGCTAGGCTGGAGAAATGGGTCATTGCCAGTCCCCTTTCAGTGGCAATTTTTCTGCTACCCCTTAAACGGTTGTGTTGCTTGGTGCAGTCGTGGGAATGTGACTTCAAAACCACTAAGCTCAAGAGGAATGTTCTTCGCTCACTTGTCTGTTTTGGGAGAACAGAAAGTTTTGGTGCTTATTGTTTTCCACAGATACACTTTAATGTCAGAAATCTGAAAGAGGAAATTATGTGAAAGACTTCAAAGTTCTCGTCTGACTGGCAGTGAAGCTCAAAGTATAGAGAGAATTTTCTAGTGTCCAGTGCCTTAAAAAAAACCCAAAACAAACCCAGTTGGATGGAGGCAGAAACATTGCAAGTGAGAATAGCAGGAAATCCCAAAGCTGATCTCTGCAACACTGTGTCTTGAAACAGTGCAAGGGAAGTGCAGGTGCTCAAGACCCCCCAAACCAGAGCTGTGAGAAAGAACTCTTATTCTAACCTGGCTCAAGGTTTTTCCTCCCTTACGCACTCTCCCTCTGATTTCCTACATCTCTCATCATGTTTCCTTTTAAATCTTGGTTCCTTGTTCTACACTCAAATTCTACTTCTGGATTTCTTATTGCCCTTTTAGAGATCCTCTAAATGCCCTCCTCCCTCCTCTTTGGTCACATATGGTCACACACAAGAAATCAGGAAAGTGGGGGACTACCTAGCTGCAAGGAAGCACAAAATCTTTCAGAGAGTGCTCTGCGACAGTTAAGTTGGCTCAAACACGGTATCAACCCCAAGTACGTAGCTACCGACATCTCAAGTTCCCTTCAAGAGCCAGTAAAGTTATATGCAAGCAGCTTTACATCAATATACAGAAAGATGCACAATTTGTATAAATATATAAAACACGGCCTTCCAAATGAGATACGGACGCTACTAAATCAGCCGGGAAAGAACACTTTCACTCTTTGATAAGCTGATGATTTGCTAATAAAGTTGTCAGGCGCAGCGGCTCCTCGTTAACGAGTACTAATGACTGGTGGCACAAGGAAGAATTGCACCGAGAGCAGGACCAGTTACAAAAGCTATGGTGCTGCTGCCACCTGAGGTTTTCTTCTGGAAATACAACCCTTGTATGGAAGGGAGTGCACAAAAAACGAGGTGTGGATGAAAAAGGGAACCCGAGGGTCATTCGTGCCAGAAGAGTTAATGCCAGAGGAAGAGACTGTCCTGTTGGACATCTTTTCCACCCCTGCAGAGGGGAGGTACAAGCTGTTCTCAGTGCACAGCGCTGCCAGCAAGAGCACTCCTGCTCTCCTCGCTGCCTGTGCCAGCCTGGGCCTCCTCCTTGCCTTGTGCTGGCACCAGGGCTTTCACAGCCTGGGGCTGAGATCAGAGAAGTGATCCAACTGAAGCGAAATGGGTTTTCGACTGCATCTAGAATACTGCAACCTGATTTGGGATACAAGAAGGTATCAACAAAGTGAAGTGAGTTTAACAGAGGGCCATCATCATGGTCAAGCCTGGAGCACTTGCTCTGTGTGGAGGAGACTGATGATCACTTCTTTAGGCTGGGAAAGAGAGCTTCATGGGGACAGCAGCTTCCTGGTACCTACGAGGAGGTTACCAAGAAGCCAGAGTAAGGGATTTTAACTGCAGTGTACAGCGAAAGGACAAGACACAAAGAGTGTAAGTTGAAAGAAGTGGTTCAGACCAGCTATATGGAAAACTTCTTTCACCATAAGCACAGTGAGGCTGCCCAGAGAGGTTGTGCAGCAGCCAAGAGAGGTTGTGCAGCAGCCACCCTTTAAGGTTTTCAAAACCAGCCAAGACAAAGCCCTGAGCAACCTGGTCTGACCTCATAATTGACCCTGCCTTGCACAGGGGGTAGGACTAGAGATCCACCAAGGCTCCCTCCAGTCTGAAGTACCCTGTGATCCTTTGATCCTTAAACCAGTTGTGCCTTCATAGATCTCTGTAGCGGTGTGATCTGTTTCAGCTTTTTATGCAAAAATATTTCTTGCTGCCTCTACCTTAATGTAACTTAAATTAAGGATTGCAAATTAATCAGCTGAAGTGAAGTAATTCCACCATTACTGTGCTGGCAATCTTTAAAAGCAGAACACTGACCAACTCTCACACAGGCCATGGTCCACATGTGCTATTCTAGAGTATCTACAGCAGGGAGGTGAGCTCTTCCCACTCCGCATGCAGACATCTGTGTCGAGCAGCATGTTCACGTTAGCAACACTGGTGCCCAAAGCCACATAGTCTTGATACAGCATTTGGCAGAGATGCAGCTGGGGAAAGTGAATGAGGTGTCTGATAAAACCTGTACATATAAAAACCTTATATTTAACTACTTATGTTTGATCATTTTCCCATCTTCTGTTGTCATCTGATAACAATTGATAGAGACCATGCTGTCAGTTGTGCCCATGACCTCGCTTTCTCATCCTGTTGGCAAATACCATTTTAATCATAAAACTTATCACCTCCTTCAAACTTCTCTAACCGTAGACCTTAGCTTTGCACATGACATACACTGACATACTAGACCAAATCTAGTCAAAGCTTCTCCTCTCCATCACATTCACCATCACATCTTTCTGGCTAGAAAAAGTGTAAATTAGTTACAATCTAAAAAAAGAAATTTAGGAAGATAGCATGCATTTGTGAACTATGACTCTCACTAACAGTCTTTTGAACTCTTTAGCTCTGCTTCAAAGCCTATCAAAACTTTCATTATATGCTAAAATAGCTTAAAATAAAGTTTTTTTTGCTATAATAATAAATTGATAAACCATGAATAACCAACTGTAGGTATTAAATATCTTTTAACAGTTTTCTTTTTAAGCAAATACATTCTATATTGCTTACATTCCTTATAACAATAAAATCATTGCACAACATTTATCATTAAATTAAAAAATTATAAAAGATTAAGATCATCCCTTTTCCCAATCAGATAATATAGAAAAAAAAAATTGTTTCCTGGATAATGTAAATTGATATTTACTATTACATAGCTGGATACATGCTTTTACAGAGGGTTTGCCCCATTTTAATAATTCCTCTTCCATGCATCTCCAGAACTTGCTGGTATCTGTACCTTCAGTGCAATTCTGAACTATGTGACACAGCAAAATCTGATAATTTTGATTGATTATGGTCATCCAAATGTTTGTACTGGAATTCAGTACAGCTGTGTGTATATATATAGCTTACCTATGAGAAGAGGGAGGGAGAAGGAAAGGAGGGAGAATGAAAAACCAAGTAAAGGAAATCCAATGCTTACATTTTCCTAATGCATCAAATTCTTCCTGTTCATTAGATAAATATTTTATTGTGCATTATAGCTCCAGTGAAGCAACTGTTTATGTACATATTGGAAGAACAAGCTGAAAAAGTCAATCACTTTCAGTGAGATTCCTTAATTCTTTTCAATAAAACAAGCATGCACTGGGTCAGCACCTGACAGCTCCGTATTTATTAGCAGTAGCGAGTGGCTAATGTAATCAATCGTTCCTTCTGTTCTAAACTCTCTCTTCAGCTGTTTGTAACTTCCAAAACCAAATTCCTTTTTAACCTTAAACTCCAAATACTTGGCCTCACATGAAAAAGCCAGTCTTTGTACACGAGTTCCTGCACAATCCCTCCACCTGAATTCGCACTCTGTGGAGAAGACAGAAGAGATTACCATGAACTGTAGCTCATTTTTTTCACTTACATGACTAAGAATGGCCATGGAGTTTCAGCTGTGGTTGAAACTGCAAGATTCAGCCTCTTGTTTTCCAATGAATCTTCTGCAGATGCACCATGAATCCCACTCACAGGTTCACTGAGCTCAACAAAAAGTTGAGGAGGATCAAGGTTTCATCTCTATGATGTTTGGGGATGGACTGAGCACCCACAGTCACTGTAGGGGGTCAGGAGCTGCAGAGAACCCCCAGTGAGGATCCCCATGAGGTTGAGCAAGCCAGGGACCATCCCACCAACCCAGCAAGGGAGCGGAGCAGTCTGCAGGGGACGACAAGGGGCATCCCCCAGCCCTGCTGGCAGACACATTTTTGGTGACACGACAGGTCTGAGGCCAAACCAGAAAGTCAGTGTGCAAGTCAGTGCCTGGATCAGTGAGGCCCACAGCCAGGCAGCGCTGGGACAGAGCTGGGGGATGGGCCCACCGACACCATCACTGGAACAGGGACTGACAGCCCCAGGCTGTCCCCTGATGTAGCACCAAGTCACTCCAATGTCTTTCATTCTGCTAAGAGCTCTTCACAAAACCAGGCAACTGGGCAACAGTAAGTCATTTCCTACCCAACCATGTGAAAACTGATTTTTCTAACAGAATAAACCAGCTGTACTCTGTAGAGTGGCTGCTGTTTAAATACATGTCACACCGTGCTGGCTCCCACTGCTCTCCCTGTGTGTGCACACTGTACAGCATGTGTGAAAGTGCCAGCCTGTGGCACACCTTGCTATCCTGCCACGTGTAACAGGGCAGGGCAGAGCAGGGGAGCATGCAGACACAGAAAAGCTTTGGCTATTCCTGCTAATATATTCAGACACGTTTGCTAGGATAGGGAGAGACAGTCACCATAAAAACAGAGGCACTAAGTAGGTGCTCTGTACAGTACAACAATTCCACTTCAAAAAGCACAACAGCAGATTACAATCTTTAAAAAAACACCACCATAAGATAATTGCTACCCTTCTGGTTTTGAGTATAGACTGCATATTCGCTGAAAGGCTTTGACATACAGACTATTCTATATTCCTTCCACCTAAATGGTCTGGTTTGCTTTTCTTCATTAAATGCCACACAGTCGAGGGGCTGAAGTTTATACGAGTCCTTTTCAGTACAAAATAATGACACTACTGCTGAAGAAGTACAAATGTATTTGCAATACCAATTGTCTCAACACCTTCTTTTCTTACCTTTACAAAAAAGAAATGTTTAAAACAGACATTGAAGCAATTGGGTTGGTATGAACACCAGTGGATAACAGAGAGTGGTTTACATTGAGTTGTACTGGAGGTTTTCAAAGCCCATTTAATCTTAGGAAAAATCTATTGCTACTGCAGGTTTCAATTATTGGCAACAAGGGTTTCTCAAATAATGTTGACAGGGCAAATCCATTTTCAGTGCAGTTATAAAAGACAGAGACCTGGGAGATTAGGTGCCATCACACGTCTTGAAAGGGTTCTGAAAATGCTTTTGTTCTGTACATGGCAGGATTAAAGATTTTTTTCCTCTCTACTCCCTGCTGCTCCTCTTACATCACAGTAATTAGGATAAATGATCTCCCATTTGACCCTCTTCAATGCCTGCAGTGCATAAACCCAGGATATAAGAACACAGGTGCTACACGTAATCCCCAGTTCAGCAAAGCACTTAAATGTATATTTTGAGACCAGATTTAAAGGTGTGTTTAAAAAGAAACAGTTCTTAATGGCACTGGTGAATTGGGGCCTTAACAGACATTCACGGTCATTGCTCAAGGAAACCATGAGTTAATGTAAAGCTTTGGAGAGCAGCACTTCTTCCCTGCCTCACATCAGTAACACAGCTGTATCAGCCAGCCCGGTCTGCCCCAGGGCACTTTACACCCAGGTACTGTTTGTTCCACTGGGACCTTTGCTCAATCGCAAGTGACTGTTCCTCCTTTCTCCACGTTCCAGGTTTCTTTGGGAGCATCACTGGGTGATATCTACCAAGAACCAGCTTACATGGCTGTTCTCTGGGGTGGAAGTAATGGAGCAGCCTCGGTGTGGCAAGATGTACACAGCACTGCAGAACTTCCCATGGAAAGAGAGAATCTCAGACACAGATCCAGGCCAAATTCTCGGACCAAAAGTAGTCTCCAGCAAACATTCTTCTTTGGGTATATATTTGTAACTATTACTCCTGCATTATTTGTTCCTAGTATAAAGCAGAACAGGCCATTCTGAGAAATACCTATCTAGTTCAAGTAAACGTGGGTGAAGAAACCCAGGCATAAGGTAGACTTTGAATCCTTCATTGCTTAGTATAAAGAAAAGGACCAGTATTTTATATATGCCAGTGTGGTCTCAGGAAAATCTCTTTCACAGACAATAGTTATCAGCACAGAAAGGCATCCTTTAATGTAAACAGTAATCTTAGGTAAATGTGTTGTGAACTTGAATGTCACGTTGGCTTCTGACAATACAGAAAAAATAAGACCAAAATGAAAGCTTAACTTTGAATGTAATGGCTTTGAACATTTTCTATAGTATTCTGAGTGCAATTTTTTTTTTACCATAAATAAATGTTCAGTGGATAAAGCCTGTAAGATCTGCTGGCAAAGATGCATGGCCAGAGCTATAAATATGTGGGAAAATCCAATAGTTCAAATTTGCTCCAAAGGTCATCTGGAGTACAAATATATTCTCAGAAAAAAATATGCAGAAATTTTATCATTCTCTTCTTCACATGAGCTGAGATTGCAAGAAATAAGTAAGTCCTCACAAAATATAATGACAGGAAAAGAAAAATGCCTGTGCTGTGACTGAATCCAGTTTCTTCTAACAAATTATTATGTGGTCTGTGACATAAATTCCAACCATTAACCACTTCCATAGGCACAGAGCCAGAAGAATAGTGCTGTAAAGACCAGTTTCAGCAAACCCATGGAATACTGTAATCTTGAAAAGGTTGCATTTTCTAGACAAAGGAGGTTCACATGCAGCTTGGCAAGAAGTTAATGTGAAAAGGAAAAGTGAAAACATAAAATTATCTTGCAAATACAAATTTACAATTTCTGAATGAAAGAGTTTCCACTGTTTCTTCGTCTGTTTGGCCTATATATTAGCCAGGAAACATATATAATCAATACGTATGTTACAGTGCACAGATGGTCTTATGACTTGTTAATGTGGGGTGCAACTCCTCTGCCTTAAAGGGAAAATGCAAAGTCATTTACCTTGTTTATATCCAATACACAGGTCACAGAGTGGAGTGTCTGCTGGAATGAAAGGTAAGAATAAATATATGCCAGGGAAGATACCAAAGACGTTTCCTTTTCCTTTTTCTTTGCTTGCAGATAGGCACAAGGTCCCAGGAGCACTGGGAGTGGTTCCATGATGTCTGTAAGAGATCCAGTTCACACTCTTGTCCATAATGAATGGGAATAAGCTACACTTCATGGGAGCATGTGTGTGCTAATTAGGACCATTTCTTCTGCAATTATATTTTGATTAAATAATATCTAACAGAAAGCAGACTGATAGCAAATCCTCCCAAAAACAAGCACACAGAAAGCCTGTGTCAACAAACATCACCACATAAACCCAAGAAAATTATTACTGTATTTCCGTATCTAGATAAACTAAATAAACCCATGTGCAGACACTTTCTATCACCTCTGATGTCTCAATACCTCTAGCCAATGAGTTATTTGTAATATTATTGTCAGCAAAAGGCAAGCCAACATTCCCTTCTTCTTTTGTTCTATTTTAAATGTTTATTCCAGGGAGTGAAATTTCAAGTAATTTATTTAAAATTTTCCTCCTGTTAAAACCACTCAGCAGCCTTCAAAAACCCTCTCCAATATAAACACAGATAAAATTAACACTTTCAAGACTCAGATTACATACAGCACCTTCTGCCTAGTCTGCTAGTGTGCACTAGCAAATACTAGCTCAAAGAGATGGCCACTACCCTCTCCCAAAGGCTCCACATGGAATATGAGGTTATAACTCTAACAATTACTGCTTCGTTATCTCAGCCCTCATCAGTACAAAGTAGGCTCAAAGTCTCCTCACTGATTTGTATTTATCACTGAAGACACCCCAAATTTTAGAAAGCCTGGATTAGTTAATGTTTCAATGCTCATGAGATTTCTTCTCAGCCAGAGCTTCAGGAAAGCTACCGTTATTCAAAGCATACTGAAATCAAACTTCAGCATGACCAGGTAGTTTGAAACAGTAGAGCTGAAACAGGCACTGTTTCCGACATGTTCAAGCTGTTCCTTAACATCCTTTGAATGATAAGGAAGGTCAGTCTCCAGCCCTCTAGAAAACAAGAAAAAACCCACATTTCCTGAATGGAATTATGCAAAAATATTAATGCTCTGAGCATCAAGGATGAGTACCCATTATTAAATATGCAACTTTCGATATTAAGCCAAAAGCCAGCCTCATTTTAAAGTAATTTCTTAAGTATATTTGTGGTTTTTACACACACTGAACTATTTTGCCATAATCCACTGTTAGACCCAGACCAAAATTTCCATGTGAAATCTTTGAAGATTGCACAGGTAATAGTCTATAGCTAGTACAGACCAAAATCAAAACCACTGCCAGAAATAATAGAATACCTCATCAATACTTTCAGCACCAAATCATGGAAAGCCAGGTTTGATGGGACTTCGAGCAAGCTGGTCTAGTAGAGGGTGTCCCTGCTTATGGCAGGGAGGTTGGGAGTTGATGATCTTTGAGGTCCCTTCCAACCCAAACTGTTCTATGATCTTTGGAAGTCTTAGCTTATGCATGTGCAACATGCATTGCCTGAGAAAGTTAAGACTGTCTCAACTGAGAAGATAATGAAATATTGGGGAAGATCTTAGTAAGGCAGCAATCTCATTGTCATAAAGTGGCATTATTTTTAGCCTACATGTGTGTGCTGGTTTTGGCAGGGAAAGAGTTAATTTTCTTCCTAGCAGCAGGTACAATGCTGTGGTTTGGATTTAGGCTGAGAATAATGTTGGTAACACACTGATGTTTCGGTCGTTGCTAAGCAGTGCCAGAGGTACAGTGGGTGATTTCCTGTCCTTTGGGTGAGGATCCATGACATTTCACAAAGACTTGTATTAGCCTACTTTTTCATCTCTGTCACAAGAGTAATGTGGGTGAGCTGCTAGTGGACTTACCAAGAAAACAAAAGAGCTGTGAGGGTTTTTTGCTATTTAAAATGTATGTGTCTTTAAAAATTAATATTTTAAAAACATTTCTTTCTCTTTTAGGGAATAATTAGTGTAGCATGAATCCCTAAATCTCATCATTAAGGTAAAAAAAATACTTAAATATGCTGTAAAAAAATTTTTTTTTACATATGAAAGCAAGACATACTTTGACACAAACCCCCACTTTGCCTATTGTCAGAAACCCAATTTGGATCTTGTTAATCAAGAATTTTTCACATAAAGTTCTTCTCTGTCACAGAAAAACACAATCCCAGAGATGTACTAATGAAAGTAGTGGCTTCTGTGAGGTAGGACACAATGGTACACACAGTGGTGCTTCATCTGATGTAACCTAAGAGATGAACCTACAGTTTCACAGCCAAAATAAAACTGCTAAAGTTAGCCTGTACTTAGAAATACCATCAATCATACCATAAATGGTATGTACATCTTGCTAGATTGTTGATGAATTCAAACATCTATGAAATTACAAAAATGCAGCAGTTTTATATTTGTTTTCTATTCTGTGTAGAAGTAACAAACCTTCACAGATGCAGAATGACAGTAAGCCTCTGAAGGAAAAATCTACATTTGCATTCTGAGAACTAGAAGGCACTTAACATGAGTTTTGCAATTTATTGCCATCATGGGAAGCATAAATTTCAGGAAAGCATGTGAGCTTCTCAAACTATATTCCCAGCATCAACCTATTTACAGAAAGAATTTCAATGAGAATTATAATTATATGTGGGGCTAACAAAAAGCATCTTTTCCCACATCGGTGCTGCAAGAAACTGTCAGTCAAAGCATATTTAAGTATTTTTTTACCTTAATGATGAGATTTAGGGATTCATGCTACACTAATTGTTCCCTAAAAGAGAAAGAAAGAACTAAATCCTGTATATTTTTGTCAGCACATCATCAGAATTTTGTAGCTTGCCTTAACATATTAATTCCCCTACAAAATTCAGCACAGCCAAGTAAAAATATTCATTAAAAATATGCATATGTTGCATGCAAAAGCTCCAGTCTGCAAGCTGCCAGATCATCATAACCACTGCTACAACTGGTTTTCCAAAGAGAATGCATATGTGCCCCAAGCTCTGCTTCTGCACCTCTTTCTGAATAAAGCTACAGAATATTAGGGGTGGTTTATGCAGGTGCTGTATTTCTGGAGTAGACACAAAGATGTTCCCTAATACTGCCCTAAAATGCCATTAACAAAAACTTAAATTGGTTGAATGATGCCCTTTACTTCCTGGAACGTAGGATGTAAAGAATGTTTAGGTAACATTTTCCACAACTGCAAAATTTATTCAATCATTCAAGAGATTTTGAGAAACTTTTGTTCCCCTTAGCTGTTCAATAAAATCACATCAATCTGAAAATGTTCCAGGTGTGTATTTCAGATGGAGGAGGAGCTCTGCTTGGGATTTCTTCCCCCAGAATAATACTTGATGCCATTCCAAGCCTAAACACTACTGAAAGACTAACTTTTGCTCCAAATACCATTTGAACGTGGTATCCACAAAGGAAGCAGTTGGGCCAAATGTGAAGCAAAACTGACTTTGTAATTAGTTTAAGCTGCTGGAACACAGGGTGCCACCCAAAAAGGGCAATTCCTTCTACCACCAATCCCTGTGTGCCCATCCCCTTCCTTCTGAGAGCACAAACAGCGGCCCCCATGCAGATCAGCTCATATGGGCCATGATCTCAACATGAAATTATTCAGTAGAGAGTTATACCAAAATATGGTTATCTAATAAAATTTATCTTTGGAAACATTTGTTCCTGAAACTGTGTCCAGTTCTGGGCTCCTCACCATAAGAAGGACACTGAGATCCTCGAGTGAGTCCAGAGAAGGGCAACCAGGCTGGTGAAGGGGCTGGAGGGCAAATCATATGAGGAGCAGCTGAGAGAGCTGGGGATCTTCAGCCTGGAGAAGAGGAGGCTGAGGGGAGACCTTATCACCACCTACAAGTACCTGAAGGGAGGTTGTAGAGAGGTGGGCGATGGTCTCTTCAGCCAGGTGACAGGAGATAGGAGAAGGGGAAATGACACAAAGCTGTGCCAGGGCAGGGTCAGATTAGATGTTAGGAAAAAAATTCTCACTGAAAGAGTTGTCAGGGCCTGGAACAGGCTGCCCAGGGAGGGGGCTGATTCACCTTCTCTGGATGTGTTCAGAAAAAGGGTAGATGAGGTACTTAGGGGTATGGTTTAGCATAGGACAGGAATGGCTGGACTTGATGATCTTTTCCAACCCAGTGATTCTGTGAAGTTCTTCAGGATGAGATGCTGCACTTCCCATCCACATTCCTTCTAGCCTGGGTAACAACAAGGTAACCAGTTTAGGAGACAGCAAAGTCCTAAATCACTCCCAAACCCCTGCAAACTCAGCTAAAATTACTACTTAATCTTGGTGAACAATGTGAGACTGTAAATCCCACCTTTCTGGGATGAACTTCTGGCTCAAGCAACCTCAAATACAGCCCTATTCCACACCCTCAAAAAAGTACAGATCTTTGTAATAATCTGCAGAGCACTTCAGAAAAGCAGCAGCTTAACTATGAGGCAGCCCCTGAGATACCAACGGAGGTGGAATCACCCTGCTCTCACTGAGGGGGGGTATGTGCCAGGCCGGGCAAGGAAACCTTCCACATGGAAACTCTCCACCAGCCTGGGAAATTCAGAGTCTGCCTGGGCAGCTCTGGGAGTTAGGCCCATACTGGGTTATCTGTCTGCAGAAAGGAGTGAGGAGAACGAATGCAGAGGCATGGTAGAGGGCATTTGAAGGTATTTTTCAAGTTCTTGGGTTTGGTTTTGGATTTTAAATTTACCAGAAGAGCTTTGTTCTTGATTTGTGGCCTTTTTTTTCTCTCCTTTTTTTTTCCTCTCTTTTTTTTTTTTTTCCTTTCTGGAATGACTTGCACTGTGGCCATGTAAATAAAAGCAGACATTTCAGTCCCATTGTAAAATAGAGCACACGAGTCTTCAGACCAAGATCCAGTTCTGAGAAAATACCTTGGAAGAGATGCTCTGGGAGCATGCTGACAGATCACTCTCTCCTTGTTACAGAGATGATTAAGCAGAATCGTGCCCCAGCAGTGATTTTCAGTTAAAGTGGCAGCATCTAAAACTGCTAACTTCAGGCACGGTGCTTTAAAGTAACTGCACAACAGTTGTGAGCAATTACTTCTTTTGGCCGAAAACCAAAGAAGCACCATTAAAAGGGTTCACTTGCAACTACAATTATGCTGTTGGCAGGTATTTATGAATGTGTTTAATATTTTAGCAGCTATATTAGATTTCTAATTAGATTACATGTGTATCCCAAGTATTAGATTTAATCAATCAATCGCTTTAATGGCTGACTCATTAAGATATAGAGACAACTATCTTCTAAAATGATTTTAAAATCTATTTTTCTAAAGCAAGAATCTCTAAAAACCAAAAGCTGTATTAGATAACTCGATTAGGATGTAATGCAATGCAGATCTGGTCCAAGTGATGCACGCTTGCAGAATGGTCAGTGAGGTCTCACAAAGATGACAGTAGGCCAAGTTTAGGGATTTACAGTAGAAATTTACCTGTATCACTCAATGTCTTAGCGTATCTACCACTACTCCATCATTCTGGCTGCTTTTCTGCATGTTCAGCACCAACCGTTTCTGAAACAGGCTTAAAATTAAACACTGCTGTCAGAAATAGCTTCCCTTAAATGGAGTGTGTTTGACCTATTAGTTTGGTACAGTTGTGCTTTCCTGAAAATCAGTAGACATGTAGGGTATGTCTCAACACGGACTTTCATCTACCCCTTGTTTAGGTAACTTAGATGCCTCGCTTTTAGGAGGGAGAGAGCTCAAGCACAGCTAGTGCCTTGGCAGAGGACATTTTTGCAAGATCAAGACAGGACCCACACGCTCCAGCCCACTCAACCAGCAGATACCCTGAAGCTGCCCATTATTAACCATAGAGTGGACCCTTTGATCCCAAGGCTGACAGCCACCACAGAGATTACAGATGTGTTGAGTACAAATCCACGCTCTAGCCTGCTCACCTCTCAGTAGAAGCATCCTTCTGGAGAAGGCAGCACCATGGATTTCTTACTGAACTGGACAACAGAGATTTTGTAGAGGTAATGTCACTAATGGCACTCCTTGCAGGCTCTGCAACACCTGCAGAGTTGGACGTGGAGTGAAATACATAATTCATTATTTCTAAATGAACAGGGGCTGCTGAGCTGCTTCGTTGCTTCAGGAGAAGTAATACTTCTGCTTTTAAAGTCACAGCACTAACGCTTGGTGTTAATACATCTGAATCCTAAAATCACTGGAAAAATCTCAGCCTAATTCCACTTTTAAAAGAGAAGCTTTTTGTAGGAGGCAAAGGTTGTCTGAACAGCATCTGCAAAAGAACAATTGGGGATGATGCACACAAGAGTGTTGAAAAATGCTCAACAAAGATGATTGTCTAGCCCATAATCTCTACTAAGGTACCACACACCAGTGAATAATATTTCTCAGGCATGAGAAAAAGCAAGCAAAAGCAAGTTTTAAAAGGAACATCTAGCTAAAAATTCAGTAGTGATTATCCAAACCTCTGGCTGACTAATAACCACTGTTCTTCCTGCTAGTACCAGAAAATGTCAAGATTACATGAGACTCACTAATGGTCTTTAAAACAGTACTTAAATATTAATTAACAATAGGAAACACATAGGTGAGAGACCCATCTTCAAGTTTTATCTCCTTTGCTGCACCAAGTGTGGTATTTAGGGATCTGTACTATACTTTTCTGACTGCTGCTCCTGAAAGGCACCTTGAAGTGATGTGGAAGTACTCTGCTATATCTGGAGCCACAGGCCTTGTTTCTGCCTCATGCAAAATGAAGAGTAACTATATATCTGGCACATGCATCCTGAGACTTAACACCAATCTGCTTCACACAGCTAAATAATTAACCTCCTGAATAAGCAAAGGATTTGCCACTGACCCACTTCCCAAAGAGCCTGCATGAGGCTGCCAACAGACTTGTTCCATCAGTACCAGAAGAAACCGCTCATACCACTTTTGTCCTTTTCTCCATATGTTTTCAATGCTGTGAAGCCCCAGCAAGTGTCTTGAAAGCCACCCAGCTGTGCAAAAAAAGGGGTGGGAAAACTAGGGATTGCTCAATGGGCGACAGCACGTGGTGACCAAAGCCCCCTGGTGCCCTTGGCATTTTTTCCTGAAGACACTGAATATCTCGAGTTTCTTTCCAAGACCTTGATGAGGGCACTGTAGGAGTTGCAAGTAGCTTCTGTACAACAGGGTCTAGCTGCACGTGTTGGCAGAGTGAGGAGTCAAGGTAACTTCAGGGATGCCATGTGCCTTACGAAGCCAATCCACACAACAGTGTTGGTGTGGGCAGTGCCTGAGGGCGAGCTGTGCTCTCCCCTCCTCCCAGCCGTCCTAGCACCAATACACAACCAGAATTACTCCATGTGGGTACTTCTGCACTAATAAAGCTGTCCTAGCAGAGATAGTGGCTGCATCATCAAAGGAGGTTTGATGACTTGGTTTTACCAGTGCACCTACAGCCCTTTCACAGAAATAACCATCCCCTTCAAGTTTTTTGCCAGCTTCTCCTTCTTCTTTTCCACCCTTACCATTCCCCTATCCATTCAGGGTGCCATTGCTTAAGCATTGGCATCTAGTGCCGTTTAAGATGCTCCAGGGTATCCATGACATCTGCATGGCTTTGCAGATATAACAGAGGATTTACAGAAGCCTGGTGCTTTTCTAGAGAAGCAAATGGAAAGAAAGTTGATATGAAATGGCCCTCGACATTTATGTTTAGGCATCTGAATGCCACCCCTATTTCCATTAGCAGTAAAGGTTCCTTAGGCACTTAGCACACACGTAGATTCCGATTTATGGACATCTAAGCACAGTTCTCTTCATCTGGAGCTGAATCCTGCTCTTCAGTCTCTGCAGGGTAGAGCCAACCAACAGCTGCAAAGCTATTTTAAATACAGGGGTTTTTTTTCCTTAAACTGCATACAGTTACTGTTGTTACCCATGGGAGTTCTTATCAGGGTTCAATTGCACGAGACACTCAAAGAGAAATAAGCAAGTCTGACCTCAACTTTTCCAAATGCAAGGAAAAGAAAGGTTCAGAATTAAAAGTGTTCATGACAAAATAAGCTCAAGAGTTTAGATAAACTAATTTACATGAGCACACCCAGGTTTTAGATGACAGGATGACTAGCTGTTACAGGTGATGTAGGCTGTTCACTGAAGACAATTAGTGTACACTGGAATTTGTACAGGAAGGGCAGTTAAGTGTTTTATAAACAGACTCCATATGGCACTCCCAAAATTCAAGCAGCTCTTAATGCTAAATTGAAACCAAACAAAATAATATCAAACTCAAACCATGGTATGTAACATTACCTCCATGCAAAGAAAAGGGGGGAAAAAAAAAGAAACTTCTTCGATAAAGAAAGGAAAAATTGCCTATAACGAGGCTGTCAGTGTAGCACTGTATTTCCCCAGGATTCAGTCTTACACATGGAATAAAATGGTAATACTTTTTTTTTTTTTCAACTCCAGCAGTTACTAAAATAACAAAGGGGAATTATTAGCAAAGACAGCTTTCTGCTAGATCCTGACCTTAAAATATCAAATACCTCAGCCTGTCAAAATCAGATTGCACCCTTGAAAGATATGAGACTGACATAAATGGACAAACACCTTGGGAGAAGACTTTTAATGCTAGGATTAATTTATTAACTACCAGCAGTACTCTATTAGCTGCCGAGATACACGGATCCTGAAGTCCTGCTTTCAAAAGGAAACACACCCACCCTGACCCCATTCAAAACGTCTCACAGAATCGCATCAGTCAAACCAATGTGTCTGTTCTAAAGCTGTTCACAATCCTTAAAAGCATGGTCCAAGCAGTGCAGGCAGTTCACTTCCACATCATGGTCCCCAGCAGGTAAGCTTTACCCCCCACATTGATGGACTAGTGCCACAAGACAGCTCAGTTCCTAGCCACAACCCATTTCTTATTGAATCTGAGACCACCTCCAGTGAGTCCAAAGACCCAAAACTAAGCCAGTGTGTCTTATCAACAATGCACAGGGAAAAATACAAAGGTGCTGATCGAGTTATGATTTAATGAAAAAAAAATACAATGCAGATGGGATTTAATTAAAATAAAAGAACAACATATATATCATTAGGCAAAGGTGAGAGCTCTAGGAAACTGAAGGAACATTGAGAGAAGTTTTTAATCCTGGAATAATGAAAGATTGCCTTGGTGACCTGCTTGCCAAAGGGTAGAGCCGTTCTCATGGAACTGTAAGTACTATAGAAGACAAAATCTCTTCCCTTGATTGGTGGATCTGAAAATTCACCATAGATTTTAGAGCAACAGATGACACATCTGTCCCTGAATTTGTTATTTTCCTGCCCTGTGAGAACACCATGACAGTTTTCCAGCTACATACTGTACATCTTGAAATACAATTTGGGAGAACTTTGCAATTACGAGATTGTTTCCACTTCACATGGAGAACTTCTGAGTGTGAGGATAATTTCACAGTAATTCATGTTTCTTCAAATTAAGATTCCTCAGGGTCATGCCATAAAATGATCCTTCTAACTTAACTAGCCAGTTATTTTGAAATTAAGAGAACAAACTTCACCTGGGGATAAATTAATGGTTAATGGCCATGCAGATGCACCTATATAATCAAACTTCTCTCCTCTCTTTTCCCACATTGCTTTGCATCTGAACTGCACGTGCCGTGCCGTTCCCAACCCAAATTGCCTGGATGTTACCTCCTTGCTGAAAGGCTGGCAGGCAGCCCCGGGGCCCCACGTGTGACTACGTACTCATGGAACCGCACACCCGGCACTCCAGGAATATTACAGCAGTTGTGCCTCATGCATTTGTACGGAGCCACACAGAGGTCACAGGCTTTGCAATCTGGGAAGAGGAGATCACGTAGTCCTGCCTCAACAACAGCCATGATGATGTGAAGATACACAGACATATATCAAAGCGATGCTGAGAGGGGTCACCCCGGGAACACTGCTCCAAGCTGCAGCAAACGAAGGGGCTCTGGCACAATGATTTGAAAACAAATCTCTGCAAAGAAGCAGAATCCTGGCCACGCTCCAAGTACCTTTCCCGAGTACCTCCCAGCGCCAGATGGACTTTTTCCAGCAAAGCCACCGATTATGTGTAACACAGACAAAAGACACAGAGGAGTCTGTGGTCTTTAGCCAGGGCTCTAGCGAGAGCGAGCTTCCTCTCCCCATTCCCGAGCCCAAACCAGGACCCAGAGAACAGAAAGCTCTTTCACCCCTGCACGCACGCACGCAGAGTGGAAGCGTCTAGCCAGTCCCAGGCAAGTCACTGTGGGACTGCAGCGGTTTCAAATAAAAATAGTGTGATGGAGGTATGTTTATGGAAACATCAAATACAGAAAAGAAAGGCAATGTAAAACATACTTTGCTTTTTATAAGGCATATTTAGCATTTTACAAGGTATACTTTCCCAAGTGAGGAATGGAAAATTGCGAAGACATTGAACGCACTCAGCCAGGTTTGGTGTTATTAAACCTTGGTTGAGTGCAGTCACTCCAAAGCGCTGCTCACTGCACAGTGCATTCTGTGTGTGCCCACAAGTAACAGAAAAAAGATCTTAAGACAAGAATGATGCTCTCTGTTGGCATGAAAATCACAGGCTTTATCAGTATTGCAGAAGTAAACAATTTTTCCATTCCCATCTGTGGCAACCCTAGTAGCTTGTGCTCGTAAGTAGCATCCCCATATCATTTGCTGACTTTCTGAATAAGCCCATTACTGCTTCTTGGTGGCTGACATCAGACCAACTTCTTCCTCACAGCCGGTGGTGTGCAGAAGTACACCTGCCTGTTTCCTGCAACCTCCAATGTCCCAAACTGTGGCTAAACCCCACACTACCTATTCCACAGCTTTACCCTGCTCACTCTTACAAAACTTCTCAACTTTTCACCCTGATTCTTCTTCACTGCATTTCAAGCCGCACTACCTCTTATATGATGCTTTCTCCACAGCTGGAAAACTCTAACAGCCTTTTGTAAAGTATTTGAAGACTACCATTATGTCTCTCCTTCAATCATCTCTACACTCAAACTGTTAGCAGGGGTTGACTCTGCAGCCATAATGCTCTGAAATGTTTTGTTTCTCACACAGAAGTGAAGTGTCTCTAAGAGACATTTTAAAGAAAGTTGTACTGCACATATTAGAAGGCAACACCAGATGCTTGTCCAGAACTCTAAATGCTTCTCCTGGGAGAATGTTGGTGGTGTTCTTCTGCAGAGGCGCGCACATGAAAGCAGACAGCATTATTATTTCAAAAGTTACTATACAGCAATGCAAACAATGAATAAATCTCCAAGTTCAAGATTAAAGCTGAAAGATCCTGCTCTGCAGCAACTAAAAATGCAAAATGACATATGGAAAACCATAAATACATACAATAAATTAATCACAGAATCATTTACTTCTCTTTTGAGAATCTGAATACAGTAGATGCAAATGTTTTCCAATTCTTAAAGGCACTATTTTAGTCTGGTCAACAGATACATGTAATAACATACATTTCTAAAGTGTGTATGCCTTCAGTTTCTTGGCATGCTTTAGATAATATTCACAAGTTAAAAAGTAACATATTGTGCTCCTATCCCACATCCCAAAATCTTAGCTTTTGTGGATTCCTAAATGTGAACTATCACTTTGGGCTGTATGCAAAATGCTACATGACACCTGAGAATCTGGGTATTCTGGTGAATGAAACCGAGTTTACTTGAAGGACAGGGCACAGAACTAGGAGAAAGTCTGAGTAAAATTCCACTTTGCATTAAAGGGTTACAGAAGTGAAATTTGTCTCTAGTGGGATATACACTGATGGAGAGTGCTAAAGTCCAAAATCTCTTTATTCATTACTACTGAAGGCAACTGCATGTTTGTGGGTGAAGACAGCCCTGGCTTGCTGGAGAACTCTTCCAATAGCAGCTGGAGGTGAATCAAAGGTGAAAACGAGTAAAAAGGCTCATTTTTCAGTTACTGGGACCTCCTCTCCAGAGCTCTCAGACCTAAATAGACGTGGGAAATGATGTTTAACATCAACACAAACACAACCCTTCCTCAAGCCATGGGGAATCATGTGCAGGGCAGGCCTGGGTGGGTAAATGTCAGTACACTGAGGAGATCTTCATAGGAAACCCAGTCCTACTCCCACAGATCCCACATGTAAAAGCTGAAGGACGCCAGCGTCTCCTCCCTCCCAAGGTCACTCCTCGCTCAGGCACACCACACCTGTCCCACACACACCAGCCACCCATGGTCTGGTGGCAGCCATTAGGTAGCAGCCTTGGCATCAGGAGCCACCATGCTCCTCAGCCCTGTCTCCCTCCCTGTTGTAGTTTTGTGTGGCTGGGTTCTGGGGGAGGGGGGGGACTGCTGGGGGGGCTTCTGCAAGAAGCAGCCAGAAGCTTTCTGCAGGCTCAACAGAGCCAACCCCAGCCTTCTCAAGGCGAGAGGTGCTGCTGACCAAGGCCAAGCCCATCAGTGATGGTCACAATGCCTCTGGGAAGCACATTTAGGAGAAAAAGACCCACTAGCACCTGCTTTTTGCCACCAGAGAAGGGAGTGAGAAGATGTAAGAAACTGCGGAGACACCAAGGCCGGGAAGGAGGCTGGGGAGGAGGATGAGGCGCTCCAGGTGCTGGAGACAGAGATATGCCCCTGCAGCCTGTGGAGAAGACCATGGTGAGGCAGGCTGTCTCCCTGCAGCCCATGGATTATGATGTGGAGCAGAGACCCCACCTGCAGCATATGGAGAGGCTCCAACCCCGTAGGAAGCCTGCGTTGGACCAAGCTCCTAGCAGCGAANGACCAAGCTCCTAGCAGCGAACCCTGCAGACCATAGAGAGACCAACTCATGACAGAGCAGGTTTGATGGGGGGATTTGTGACTCTGGGGGGGACCAGGCTGGGTCAGTCTGGGCCCAATGGTCAGCACCCACGGAAGGGAGCCACGCTGAGGCAGCTGGTACGGAGCTGAAGCCCTGACAGAAAGGACTCACAGAGAAATTTGTGAAGGACTGTCTCCTGTGCGTGGGACCCCACACTGCAGCAGGGGAAGGGTGTGAGGAATGTCCCCCTGCCTGGCTAAGAAGTAAAACAACTCGAGAGGAACTGAACAAAACCTCCATTCCCCCATTCCCTGCCCCTCCCTGTGCCGCCATATGGGGGGCAAGGGGGAAAGAAGGGAGTGAAATCATAACTAAAGTGAAGTCTGCTAGGAAGGGAGGGGTGGAGGGAGGTGCTTTAAGGTCTGGTGGCACTTCTCATTATCCAACTCTGATCTCACTGTGTGTGCAGTGCCGTGTAATAAATAAGAGAGTTTTCTTTATTTTGTTTTTGGTTGAGTCTGTTTTGCCCATGACACTCACTACGGAATGATCTCTCCCTGGCCTTAACTCGACTCCTAAGCCTCTCAACATAAATTTTCTCCCCTGTCCAGCGCAAAGGGGAGTGATAGCACGGCTTTGGTGGGCGTCTGGCCTCTCGCCAGCGCTAAGCCACCAAAACTCCCGCTGCAAATTCTGCCTGTGCTGCAGCGACAGCAGGCGAGGCGAGGGGCAAAGTGTCGGGCCGGTACAGCGGCGTACAGCCCGGCCCCGCGCAGAGCCCGCCCGGCCGTGGGGCACGACCGCCCCCACAGCGCCCCCTGGGAACTCGGGCAGCCGCCATCGATGAGCTCGGCCGCTCGACGGCGGGTCCTGCTCGGCGGTGCGGGGTGCGATTGGCTCCCGGAAGCGCAGCGGTTGTCGCTGCTGCGGGGGAAGCGGTGGCTGCGGCGATGGCGGCGGAGCAGTTCTATCCCCGGAGCTCCATCGAAGATGATTTCAACTATGGCAGCAACGTGGCATCGGCCAGCGTCCACATCCGCATGGGTAGGGACCGGGGCGGGGGGATGCGAAAAGCGACCACCCTTTCCCCTAAGCCCCCTCCCCAGCCCCTGCGGAGGGGCCGCGTCTGGCTCGCCTTGCTGGGCGGTGAGGGGCGTGCCGTTCCGCCGGTGCTCCCAACAAGTTTCTCTTTCTTAATCCCATGGGCTGCGGCCGTCAGCTGAGGTCAGGGTCCGCGCAGCATTTTAAGCTTCTGGGTGAAGGCTGTGAGCGGGGAGGTTTGGCGTTGCCGAGCCCAGGGTGAGCGAGCAGCGGCTGGCGAAAGGCTGGAATTCATCACTGCACTGTGTAGGGGCAGGAGGCCTTTTCAGCAGAGGGATTAAACCTGTGTAGATTCAGGCTGGGTTTTTCCCAGACTGATGTGCTTTGAAACCCAAACACGATACGATACCCAAGATTTATAACACTTAAAATTGCTGTCTATAATCACTGTAGTTTAACCAGGAGGGATTTCAGTGTTTTCTGTGCGGTGTTAAAATATTTTCTTCTGCTTAAGCGTTTGTGTGCTTTAAGGTGGTATCAGAGGACATGAGCTGTTGCTTTGCTGTTAATGTGCACATTTCAAATGCATTGAATACTCTTGTAGGAGATATTTAATCAGTAATCTTTGTGGAAATAGTTACCGTGTATTTGGTACACGTTGGAACAAAAGCAACTGTGCACTGTGAAATTTCTATTAGATATTTCCAATTAACAGGAGACCTCGTCCTAGTTACCTGTGAAAATAAAGGATGCTGTAGCAAATATGAGAGAAGCACTGCCATTTGCAAAACTGCTCATGCATTTATTAATGCAGGGAGAAGGCAATGCTCGCCAGCAAGCTTTTAGGTTTGTTCAGTTTGTTACAACACAGAAGGCCCTGGTCATGCATGGCTTAGAAGCATGTTTAATTTCACCAGCTGCAAGCGGGTAATTTCTCTTCTCATAGTATGTGCTCTTAAACTTGTTTAGGATGTGCTGTTAACAACTGAATCAGTTCCCTCTCTAAGTTTATTCTTCCATTTGGCCTAATGGTTTGGTCTCCTTCCATTCAGAACAGAGAATATCTGTACATCTGCATGTCCTGAGCCACTCTCCACTCTTCATAATTCTAGAATTATGAAGGCTGTTAGCTTAATTCTGGATTTTTTATTTTTTTTTAGCAGTATGAGTTGATACCCATTCAGGATGATGCAAATTGCAAATGCTGATGAAATTTAAGATGACAGGTGGTCAATCAAATAGATATTATTGTCAAAGCTTTTCCTTTTTAAACTTTTATGGTATGGCTGTTTCTGCCTTCCACAGAACTTCCATGTCAACCTTTCTTCACTTAGGTCTGTTTCAGGAGGGGATTAAACTTTTTAAAAGGGTAGATAATGGCAGGACAAGGGGGAATGGACGAAAGCTAAAGGAGGGAAGGGTTAGATTAGATATTAGGGGGAAGTTTTTTACAGAAAGAGTGGTGAGGTGCTGGAACAGGCTGCCCAGAGAAGTAGTGGATGCCCCGTCCCTAGAAGTGTTCAAGGCCAGGTTGGATGGGGCCCTGGGCAACCTTGTGTAGATCCAGACCTGGAGGTTGGTGGCCCTGCCTGTGGCAGGGGGGTTGGAGCTCTATGATCCATGGGGTCCCTTCCAACCAAGACCATTCTATGATTCTATGCCGGTAGCATGATGTTGAAGGTATACTGTTGGCAATTTCTTACTGAGATTAGGTATATGCACTTCTCAAAATAGTCTGAAATAGATTGCTTGCCATTTATTTTTAAATTTCTTTTGTCATCGTAGTTATTGTTTAAATAATGATGTCCAGGAATACTTGTAATTTTTCTGGAATACTGTGTCAGTTCTTAAGGAAAAATTCTTACCACTTTGCTCTGTGCTTTTTCATTGAATAAGAATTCCTAATGGTTCCTTATCAAATAGAAAACTTGTATCTGATTTACTGTTGAACTTCGTGTTACTCAAAAGTGATTTCATTTTTATTTCTTTTATTCTAGGTTTTCTACGGAAAGTCTACAGCATTCTTTCCATCCAAGTTCTTTTGTCCACAGTCACATCTGCAATTTTTCTGTACTCTACTGGAGTGCAGGCATTTGTTCATGAAAGGTAAATACTGAAATGAAATGGAGGCATTTATCTCGTGTTAAATAGAGTTTATGTAGCTTGTTGCTCTGGAACACTTCAGTATTCCTAATAATTTTGATACACTGAGTTTTGGTTCTGTGATAGAAATTTGGTAACCTGATGAGGAAATTGCTTTTCTGATATTGTCATGATTTGTTTGACCTGTCCAGCAGATGAAACAACCACATGGTCATTTGTTCACTCCCCTTCCCACCTCAGTGGGATGGGGGAGAAAATCGAAAAGAAAAAGCTAAAATTTGTGGGTTGAGACAAGACAGTTTAGTGGGACAGAAAAGGAAGATGATGATGGTAATGATAATGAAAGAATATACAAAACTAGTGATGTACAGCATACGCTAGCAACACATCTTAATGATTGACATTTCTTGTTCTAAAATCTAAGTATCTGCTTTTAGAATTTGGAATATTGTAGTTGGTAGGTACCTGTTCCAAAAAGCTGATTTACATCTTATTCATCTCCTTCCTTTCCCCATCCTCTTTTGTTATTTTTTTTCCCTTGAAAGCTAGTCTGCTAAAATTCCTGGGGGATTGCTTCTTTTGGCCCCTCAGATTTTCAGGAGAAAACCCCCAAGTCTCAAAAACGAAACTCTAGGGAACAAGGAGGGGAAAAGACCAGCCGGGGAAAGGAGGAAAGCACTGAGTTTGGTTTCAGTTTTCCCCCAGATATGCTTGCAGACTTTGCTTTTACTTTCACTTCAAAGCCCAAATAAAAAAGGAACATGAAACACTGTGCAAGTTTCTGTATGAGCGATAGTGCATGCAGCAGAAGTTGTAAAACTACAGTCTTCTACTTAAATCTGATAATCTAAAAATGTTCTGCTCACTTAGAGCAGTTACGATTTTGTATTTGATTTTGGCCCAGTTTTTGCTAGGAAGGCTGCTTGAATGATTTAATTACTGTGATACTGTCCTGGTTCTGGCCAGGCCAGAGTTAACCTCCCCAGGCAGTCAGCACAGGTGAGCTGAGTTATCTTGGGCTGTTTTCTACACTACCTGATATCACTCCCTCATAAAAGGGGCTGGTCGGGGAGGGGCATGGCTGGGTGCCTCCAGGGCAGTCTGAGCGCTGCCAGGGCAGGCCTGTTGTGGTACTCTGCTGTCCTTGGGTGGAGAAGGTACTCTCTGTTATTACTGGGTGTGAGTGCAGTTTGCCATGGCCTGTTATGCATCCTTTCGTGGTGATTTTGTCAGTAAACTGTCCTTATCCCAACCCACGGAGGCTCTGTCTGCCTTGTCTCCCAGAGCAAGCGAGCAGTGTGTGGTGCTTGGTCACTGGTTCAGGCTGAACCACCGTAGATACTTACTGGTTGGTACTGATTTTCTTTGGTGCAGTTACAAAATCACAAGGTTGGAAAAGACCTTTAAGGTCAACAAGTCTAACTGTTCCTGTCCTGTGTTAAACCATGTCCCTAAGTACCTGATCTACCCCTTTTTTAAACATATCCAGGGATGGTGACTCAACCCCCTCCCTGGGCAGCCTGTTCCAGGTCCTGACAACTCTTTCAGTGAGAGTTCCTGCTCATATGTTGCTTCTAAGTGCTTATAAAGAGTTTCCTAAACATGGTGTTCTTAATAGGCAAAATATTACATATACTGTTAGTTTTGTTCAGATGGATTTCCCTCTTCATACAGGTTTGTTTCCAGGTGATGGATTTCTGGACCATCTTTAGCTTCAGCATGAAAAAATTGTCTTTACTTGTGACTGTACTATTTTCAACTGACTATCTGTGGTGGTATGTTTTAGAGCAGTTCTGTAAAACTTGTTTTACATTTACATTTGTAGAAGTGTTTATCTAGATGATCACTTAAAAACTTGTTTTTATATAAACTGTTTTGTAGTCTTCCAGAGACTATTTTAATTTTTATGACCTTTTTGAATTAAATTTTATAGGCCTGCCTTGGTTTTGATATCTGGGCTTGGATCTTTGGCTATAATTGTGGCACTGACCCTCTACAGACACCAGCATCCTGTGAATTTATACCTGCTTTTTGGATTTGTAAGTATCGTATAAATTTGGTTTTAGTATCTTTCTCTGTGATGAACTCCTTGAAGAAAACTAGTGGTGGCTACTTTGATTTTACTTGTACTCCTGGAATGATGGCTTATATACTTAGAAAGTTCTGGGAGTTGGGGGTTTTTTTGGAGGTTCTATCCACAGGTGGTTCCTAGGTAGCCTCTACTTCAGGTTTCTTCCAGCATCTTTTTTAGGAAGAGTATTAGAATTTGGAGTCAGGTGGAGCAAGCTTTTTCTTTATTTATTTTTTGTTTATGTGTGTATAAATGTATCTACTTTTATTGTTCTGTTGATGTCAATGATTTCTCTGTGAAACTGCTCAGTAGGAAAGAAGGAGGCATTTCTGTTAACTTGTTTAATGGGCAGCGTCCAGCAGA
The DNA here is from genome assembly GCA_013400835.1 of Zapornia atra. Lineage (NCBI taxonomy): Eukaryota > Metazoa > Chordata > Aves > Gruiformes > Rallidae > Zapornia > Zapornia atra. The sequence goes on from VZTU01022702.1 coordinate 26,705, forward strand.
GCCCCAAAAGCAACCAGCCACGTGTTTCTATTTTATTACTTGGGTATTATTTTTTTATGCTGAATTCTGAGCATGCTTCCAACTGAGGCAGGTTGGTCAGAGCTGACCTCAATTTTAATCTTCTGCCTGACATCCAAATTGGTAGCTATGGGCTAGCTGATGCTGTTGGATATTTTGGATTATGTAAGCAACATGGTCTGAAAAGAAGCCACTGTAGCACCGCTGGAGTCTGGTGCTTTAGGAGTTGCCTAAATTGTGTTTATGATACAGGGAGAAGAGAGTTTTGCTATGTAAGCAAATAGACTGTTTAAATTGTGACTCAATTATATGCTCCCTGACTTCAGAAGTCTTGCAGGAGAGTAAAAAATTTTTAAAAACTTTCAACAAGTGTAGCTGGAACAAGGAGTGATGTAATAGTTCAGCCAAATGTGTGGGTGTTTCTGTTAGGATAGTTTAAATATTACATTGCATAGGAATAGGAGGACTCAAATATGTGTGTGATAATTTAGCTTAAAATAAGGGTTAAATGTTATTTTATTTCTGACTTCTTGGCTCATGCCATAGATAATTTTCTCCTCTGTTACTGTAATGAAGCTCAATTTGAAATTATCTTTTGGAAGAACTCAGTGGCTGTACTAGCTTTCAGCCCAGACACCAATAATAGGTTTGATTTCATGTTAGCTGTTTCAAAACAAGGATGAGTGGGAAAAGTAAAAATTGATGCACTTAGCTGCCTAATGAGATTGTAAGAGTGTTGGATGAAAGTATTTCAAATATTGAAAAGTATGCAAAAAGCTGAAAATTCATTTCCAGTAGCAGCTCTGAGAAATTTTATAGCCCCTTGAATGTTTTGTAAGAAGTGTGATACAGATGCCATGTGCTTTGAGTGGAAAACCTACATGGCTTATTTTATAGGGTCTCTCTCATTCCTTTTCAGTTTATATTGTATTTATGTAACACAACAACTTCCAGCACAGTAAGACAATATGATTTCATATTAAATTCAAACGTGTTTTCATATGCAAAGATGAAAAAAAGAGCAAACGTATTGCATGCTGGAATTAATGTAGCAGAATGGGACTCATTGCATGTGAAGTCTTTTATTTAAGTGTTTTGTGAGGTTTTTTTTAATCCTTGTAACTTTTTGTTTTTACTTTTTGTAGACCCTACTGGAAGCACTGACAGTTGCCATTACAGGTAAATGGTAGCCATCCTGTTGCCCAATTCCTGAAAGAAATTGGAAAAGGAATCCAATATGTTGTACTAATTGCTGTCTGAGATTCCTAGACATAACTGAAGTGATAATAAATCCCATGTTTTGAAAATTTCAGTGACATTGATGTGAGTTTAGCAAAAAAACCCAGGGAAACAAGGGAGAAAACTGGATGCTGATTCAGAACTGAAACTATGTAAGCCTGACGTGATAAATGAGTTGTGCCATCAATTATTTCGGCACAGCTAGCAACATTCTTTGCTATAAGGCAGCTCTCTGCAGAGCTGCCACCTGTTTCCTCTAAGGGAATTACTTTGAATTTGGAGTTCTGTACTTTGTTGTCAGTGTTGAGATGTGCTGGTGTACAGACAAGTCATGGCAACGCTTTGCACTACAGCTTCCAGCATGAGAAACCTGTTCATTATGGCTTATGGTCTCCTGGGGAAAAAAAATTAATCTATTTAGGAAATTAAATTAATCTATTAATTAGGAAATTAAATTAATCTATTTATTTAGGAAAGGAAGGATTGAGGAAGGACAGAAGAGAAGTTCTACTAATTTTTTAAATCTTTAATTTCCTACCCTAATCAAAACTTATAGGAGCCTTTACAGGCTTTACAGGATTGTCTTGTGACTTTTTTTTTCTTGTTTCATTATTCTGTAGAATTCAGGTAGCTTTTCAGATAGCCTTTTCCTTAAGATCTCAGATATCTAGGCTTAAAAATACTTATTTTCTTCTTGTCATTGTGAGAATGGAAGATCAGTTATCTTCGTTTAAGAAGCTACAGTGATACTCTGTCAGACTTACCTAGTGGAAGGGTCTGAGTCCTATGATCATGACTTTGAAGTGGAAGGACAAGTTCAGCACAATTTACTTTTTGTTCACAGTTGAGTTGGTTTTTTTTTCTGGTCTCCAAATTGTAACTTTCTGTTTCCTCTTCAGATAATTTAGCAAATCTGTAGTGCAGTGTTCTTTAAATAACAGTTTACTCCTTCTGTTCATAGTGAGTTTCTATGATGTATCCGTCGTCTTGCAAGCCTTTATTCTTACTACTGCTGTATTTCTGGGACTGACTGCATATACCTTGCAGTCAAAGAGAGACTTCAGCAAATTTGGAGCAGGGTATGTTGTCATATTGATTATTTTTAAATTTTTTTGTTCATTTGTTTAAGTTAGTTTCTCCCTTTTTAAGGCATGCTTTGCAGATACGAAAATAAATACAGGTTCATAGAACTTGCTTCAAGGGAATGGTGAGGGTGTTATTTACCTTAAATTATTAATTTTATGTAGTTCTGGGGTTTTTTGTAAGATCTCTGTGGTTATGATTCTTAGGACCATAGTATCACTCTAAAACACTCATTTATATGGGTTTTTCCACTTAGATGGAAACTGCTTCAGTTATTAAAAAAAGTAAATTTAGGACATAACTTTTGACAGCTTGATACAAGTTTTACTGCTGATGCAAATGAACAGTTGGCATCTAAGAATTACAGACATTTACTTACCAAATATGAAGGAGTTTTATAGGAAAGGGAGTAAAAATTGGAAGAAAATACATTGTTGCTCACAGTTGAATTTTATTTTTTTCAGCCTCTTCACTTGTATGTGGATCTTGATCTTCTCGGGTTTATTGAGGGTAAGATACCTTGTGTTCAAGGTTAAAACCTATTCTTTGACATAAATCTTTTATTAACTTTTAGTGTAATAAAAAGGGTTTGGGCAGTTCAGTATTGCTTAATGAAAGAAAATTCCTGACCAGATGCATTACTGTTGTTGATGGTGCTGGTGATCTTTTAACCACTAATTTCCAATTAGAATTTTCATTGGAATTTTTCTTGTTAATGTAAAAGTGGTATTTGCATTGCTTGATGGCACTTGTCAGTCACTGAGATCCATGACTTGACTGAGAGAATGGGAAGGAGATTTGGGGGTTAATTGCTTTTATTTTTATTTCTAATCTTTCTGCTGTTAATATTCTGGGAACCAGGGTTTTCTCTCTTAAGCAGAGGTATTTTTACTCAGAGATTGTGGGACTGGGCACTGTGGGGAATAAGAACGTTGAAATATCATGGTATTGTATCTGTATATAACTGAAAAAAGACTGTTTGAAGTGGCATGCATCATTATGGAGGGATTTTTAATGCTAAAAAGCAAATGATATTTACAGATTTTTTTGTTTGTTTCATTTGCCTCCAGATGTTTTTCTACAGTGAGACAATAGAGTTGGTGTTTGCTGCTGCCGGAGCTCTTCTGTTCTGTGGATTTATTATTTATGACACACATTTGCTGATGCACAAATTATCTCCTGAAGAGTACATACTGGCTGCAATCAATCTCTACTTGGACATCATCAATCTGTTCTTAAGCCTGCTGCGTTTACTGGAAGCATTTAATAAAAAATAGTCAAAAGTGATGTGGTTTGACTATGGCGTACATGAAGTTAAGTACCTAAATAGTGTTCAGATGACTTACAAGCTTTGTAGCTCCATCTTCTAGAGACTGAATCTTTATTATTTTTTCATCCCATGAATATTGATCTCTCCTGGGGTGGGGTGGAGGGGGTGGGACAAAGGCTTTTTATGTATGTAAAGTTTTTCTCTATAATATAGTTTTTAATGGTAGTTGACATGCTGTCATATTTTCTGTCACTTTTTAAAATCTCTTAATTTGCACTTGACATAATTCACATGTGAAATGTTTGCCAGCTTGTGATAGCTGCAGAGTAAGCCTCTCTGCATTTTGGTAGCTGCTGGAAAGGTTTCCTTTGGGACTGTAAGCGTGTACCATGTTACGGTAGTTTTTGTTGGGTAAAATGGAATTCTAACAGAGGTACTCTGCTCTTGTGAAGGGCTGTCAGGTGATTATGTAAGCCGGGAGGGTGTTAAGTAAAGGCAATGTTCTTCTTTTAAGTGTTATTTCTTGCCTGTTTTTCAGTGTTCTGAAAAATCATTTAGCACTGGATTCCCTATCAACTTGTATATTTAAGTGTCTGTCATTAAAAATGTTGAAACCTTGAATCTGTTCTTGCAGCTGAGACTGGGGCCTGGCAGGTGCTGGGTAGGCAAGCACTGGCTGGCAGGGACCAGCTCTTCCCAAGCTCCTGAAATCCCGGACGGCCAGCGGGGTAAAAACAATGTTGAAAGGCTTTCTGACTTAACCTGCCGTGTTCTATGTGTGCGGGTATTGTTACCGCCTGCTGTCAGAGCGGTGACGATGCAGTAGGACTTGGGGAACGCCCCATGACAACAGAGGCTTTCCGTGCTGGGGCTTGAGCGAGGCTGGCGGTTGTTGCCAGCGAGGGTGGCGATTCCGGTTTCGTTAGGGAACGCGGGCAGGTAGCTACCGGTGAAACCTCGCTTTTCTCCCTGTGACGGAACACCTCTTGGATTTCTCATCCCTGCCCCCGCACAGCCGCGGCTCGGTCGGTGTCGCAAGGACGAGGCGGGAAGNGGGGTTGGGGTGGGGGTTCGTCGGCGCGCTCGCTCGGGGAGTTACGGTAGGAGCGGCCGTGCCGCGCGGGAAGCTGGGGAAGCTCGGTAGGGGCGGGGCGAACTGACCCCCGCCAGGCCCCGCCCTGCGCATGCGCGGAGACGGATCGCGGCCTAGCGTGAGGGTGAACGTCAGGCCTCGTGCGCGTCTGGGGTGAGTGGGTTGGGGGAGGGAGCCCCCGCGGCCGCGAGCTGCCCGGCCGTTGGGAGGCCCCTAACGGCTCCTCTGACCGGCGCGCGCTCCGCCCTCACCGTTTCCCTTTCCCCTCAGGACATGGCGAAGAGCTTGAGGAGCAAATGGAAGAGGAAGATGCGGGCGGAGAAGAGGAAGAAGAACGCGCCCAGGGAGTTGGAGAGGCTGAAGAAAATCTTGGGCACCAACGCGGATGTCGTCATGGAGGAGGTCAAGGAGGTGGCGACCGTGCTGCCCCCCGAGAAAGTCCTTGAGCAGGCGGGTGAGTTGGGCTCTGGCAGGGCCATGACGGAGTTACGGGGAGGGCCCCGCTGGGTACCGGGCCGGCCCGAGGGACGCCGACGGGCCCGCGCCTGGCCCGGGTTTTTATCTTTTAAACCCAAAAGATGTTGTTAAGCCATTGAGCCTGGTTGTCCCGCAACGTGAGCTTTTGTATTGCACCCGGCCGCTTGTGGAGGAAGGTTATTACCCTTTGATTTAAAGTAGGTAGTATCCTGTAGAGAGACGTTTATATCCGAAGACGCAAGGCGAGTGAGGATTCAACGCTTAGCAGTGGTTCCAATTACAGCGTTATATTTGCTGTTAAACTGGAGATAGGATATAATCCCCCCCTTAGTATAAGGAGGACCATAAGCATATAAAAGTTAAGACGTAAATCTGAAGTAATTTTGTAGAGATCTTATCAGGAATAAAGTGATGTAGGTTCTTTTTTCTTTTCAGATGTACTGTCTCAAGGTAGGGGATATTAGGGGCCCGTGGGTCTTGTATGCTTATTAATGCTGCATTACATATGCTGCAGGAGTGGAGGGTATTTGGTGTCTACGCATAATGCCATCTTCCTTTCCATTCCTTGAATAGGTTGCAGTCTGTAAGGGGAGTAACCTAGGAGTGGAGCCAAAGTGTTTTAAAAAATAACAGGAGTCAGAAAGCACCTTCTCTTCCAAAACAGCAGTATCAACTAAATCATAGGGGGTATTTTCTCCATTTTATGCCACTTAGGCTGTTAGGATATTGCTGATGTGAGCTTTTTATGTGGTCTGCAAAAGTCTCTTGAGATATCGCAATGGGGATATAGAATAATGCTAGTAATAACTGTCAGTCACCCAGTTAGTGTTTCAGAAATTAGGAGAGACAGGGAAACATGGTGAGGTTGAATAGTAGAGCCTGTAAACTGTATCAAAAATGGAAATAGAATGCTATATAAAAATAGTTGCCCTATTAAGGGTAGCTTGGAGTATAATTTGTAATTCTATCCATGGTTCTGATTTGTCCTATAAACCAGATGTAAAAGTTGTTCTTTATAGGATTGTTAGAATTGAATTTCCAAAATGTTTGGAACATTGTCAACCTTCTGATGCTGAAGCTGGAGGAAACATCGCTGTCTTAAACCTAGTTTCTGCAACAAAAGCCTGGCAATCTGTCATTCCTGCACCCCCTTCCAAGTCTGCTTGGCAGCTTTTCTGTAAGCGGCCAATCTCCCTTGGCCTTTGTAGGGGGAAACAGCAGCTTCTGGAATACCAAAGAACATGTGTATGTATATATACACTTCACAAAACAGCCACAGGTTTTGTGAAAATAATGGTGTCATCTTTGAGAGGACTTTCCAGAACAACCTGTTTTTGGACACAAGGGAGTTCGCATGGCTGGATGTTACAAGGACTGAAGTAAATGAAAGCTCCATACAGAATATGCATTTTCCACACATAGGTGAATAATTTTCCAAACTAAGAAAGTATATAGGTATATATAAGGTATGTTTTCCTGTGTTACTTTCAGGTATTTTTCACAGCACACTGTGAAGTTTGTTTGGGGGCTTTTTCCAGTTTTGTTGTTAGGAGAAAAAATACTGCAAAGTCTGGCTAGCTTTTGGTCAAAGTGGTTTTGTAGCTGGTTTTAAAACTTTGTCAGCATGCTCATATTTTTGAAGATAATTATATCCATTGAGTCTGCTTTGATAACCTGCTTTGTCTTTAGCCCCTTTGATAGGTTTTCTTTATGTCCTTGGACCACTTGTGTTCATGAGGTTTCTTCTGGTTACTGATTTCTACATCCTTGAGATTGCAAAGTACAATGAAAACATTGTGCTATGTGAACAACTGGTGTTTTTTTGTCCAGGAGTATTTTTTCATTTAGCTAGTGTTGCAGGTGACATTTATTGTGGATGTGCTTTTCTGCAACAGATTAACCTCAGTCATATGGTAGGAGAGGAATCAGAGAAGCAGCTTACGTATATAGAGCTGGTTTTCTTGGGGCTTTAGTTTTTTGTGTTGTTGGAAGCCATTTTTCCTCCTGTGACATTTGGAAAACACTTTTAAGAAGGCCTCATGTTGTGTTTCTATGAGGTGTCAGGAGGTTTCTGGAACCGTCAGTGTCTTGCTGCCGTCCTGTGCTGGATCAGCCTTTGGTTGTGCTCACGGGTTGTAGGCCTCTGTGCCGATTCTCTGCTTACAATTATTCCCATCCCAACTTCAGGGCTCCCCAAGCACATCTCTGTGGTGCAGATCCTTGCAGTTACCTGCATGCTTCATCTATTGAAGCAGCACATTGGCATTTTCCTCATGAACTTTTATCTCCCAACGTCAGATAGGCACAGTGTAAAAAAGTGGGTCTTTTTCCTCTATGTGAAAACTTTTGATAAAGCTTTTAGTTGCACATGGATGGTGTGGAAATTATTAGTAGAGTGCCGTTCCAATCTGTACTTAACTAAGTGTGCCTCTTGTAGCCTTCTTGTCCCACCGAGACATGACATCCCCATGGTGTCAGCTACCTAGGGACAGCATTCTTGGGAGTAACCATGTCACAGGCAGCCTTCATAGCCTCTATTTCTGTCTCTAAAGACACTAGACTTGACCTCATCCTCACTTCTTGAGGCAATTGTAGCATTACTGGTTCATGCTTTGTACTGTCACTGTGTTTCAGCTTTTCTTTTTTATTCTTCTCTTTACCTTTCTTCATCTTCTACTCAGTTGAAATTAATTTCTTAGAAGAGATCTTAGACATTACATCATAAAAAGTATTTATTGTGCATATATTTTGACAAGCCCATAGTTTCCTGCATAGTTGCAGCTTCTGATGGAGATCACACATTTTTAGGAACAGTGTTGGAACAGATGGCAGACTAAAGAATAAGGTGCTTTGCCCAGACATGGGCCTTAAGGGAAAATTCTGCAGATACTCTCAGCTGTTGAAGTTCATGGGTTGTAGTTGTATTGGTTTGGAAAGTGCTTTCAGTGTTTAAAGCCTCTGCATACAAATATTGCTGTGTAGGGATGGTTTTATAATTCTTGGCAATCTAGTAGCAAAATAGATTGTATGAAGCTGATTCATGTACTTTACTCATTACAAATGTCTTTCTTTTTCAGATGACTGCAAAATGAACATAGATAATAAACGCAACAAAAAAACTCTTCTAGACCAGCATGGACAGTACCCGATATGGATGAATTCCAGGCAGAAAAAGAAGTTTAAGGCACAGCGTGTTAAAGGGAAAAAAAAATCAAAATTAGCCAAAGGCATAGTATGGTAAAATCAGACTTTTATAAGACCATTAATATTTTAATCACAAAATAAATACCCCAAGATAAGTACATAATATTTTTGTGCTTGGCTACCAAGTACAATTTACCACATTGCATGAACTTTTGAAGAGACTATTGGGCCAGCAAATGGTGAAAGCAATATCAACTTTGTGTCTGCCAAACTTAAAATACAAAAAGCAAACTGAGTGCCTTTGAGAAGACTTAAGTGTGGTTATCTGTTCTCTTCAGAGGGGAAGTCATGGTCTTTTTATATTGTGAATGCTGAAAGTGCTAAAGGAAATCCTAAAATCAATGAAACTGTAAATGGGTTTTGTACTGTGGTCTGTCACTGTAACCGGACCTTTGGTAGATGTAACCAAATGATTCTGTAAAATCACCATATCCTTTAAATTCTTCAGTAAAATTTGTTGTCCCAATTTATGTTGCTTTTAATATTTGGTAATTAATAATAACAGTCTTTTAACTTGTAATTTAAGATTATACTCTGAAATCAATACCAAAGCTTCATGAAACTTCTCTAAGTAAAAAGGCGAAGTGTGAGTCTGACTTGAATTTGCAAAGAGAAAGTTGTTGGAACAAAGAAGTACTTTACTGCTGTCTGCAACTGAAATACTATAGGAACTAAAGTGAAAGTAAACCTGATTCTTTTATTATTGAGAGAATAAAAATGCGCAGATTGGAAATAAAATGGTTTTATTTAAGACCTTTTCCATGTTCTGGTAATGTAAATGGGAATTTGCTTTTCTGTATGCAGTTTCAGTAGCCTTTTATTCCTCTCAAAATAGTCATTCATCTATCACGCTTTACAATGTGGGCCTGGGACAAACTGCTGCACGATTGCGTAGCAGATCCCATTTATATGTGATTAGTTACAGTTGGTTGCACATTACTCGTCAATAACATGCAAGGATAGATGCAAGACTGAGTTGCCCTGAAAGCTTGTGTTTTTAAAATGTCTCTTATTTCAAGGATGGAAATAATTACAGTACAGGTCCTGCAGGATGTTGCCTGTTGAAGGACCATCCATCGATACAGAGTGTAACCTTTGTCCAGCTTCAGCCAAGATGGGATCCACATTCTAGAATTGCCCACAGTGATACGTGTCTGTTGTGATAACTTGAGCAAAGGGATTTATTCCTTCAAAAGTAATTATTCTACCTTATACTGTGCCAAACTCCAACAAGAAGAAATCAATTTGGTAGAAAATTTGGTTTTCCTTTGCAAATGCAGTGTGGTTGGTTTTATTATTGTTAGGGGAAGACTTACTCTGTTGCTCAGTAAAGAACTTCAAAGGTGCTGTTTTCACATATATTGACAGTTACTGAGACTTGGTAAGATGTATTGGTCAAAGTTCACCAAATTACATGCCATTAATAACTTCATACTCAAAGTATTTCCATTAAGTTGATAACACCCCTGATAAAAACCAGATGAGGCTCTTAAATAATTTTTTATACTAACTAGGTCTAGGTTTCAGTATCAAATGATGTTAGCATGTAGGTTAATGATACTTTAAAATTTATTAATAAGGAGAAAGTGTTCTTTAAGGATCATGATTATGTTCATCCAAAAATGGAACAAACAGTTTTTATTTACTATTTTAATGGCATAGGGTGTGTTTTGCTTAATGTGTGCTCTGGGGAGTTGTGGAGGGGAGCTTCTTGGGCTTAAGTGCTAGAAGTTTGGCTTCTTTCTGTAGAGTAAGCACAGTGCTATTTTTAACGTGCTTGTTTGTAAATCAGATAACGTGCAAGCAGCTGTTGGTGGGAAAGCAGCCTGCTTTCCTCGAGTGGGAGTAATGGCACCGCCGTAGGACTCCCATGTAAGTGTACAGCTTCCGAGCCAGTTTATTCTCATTCTTGAGGTGCACAGCCATACTGTGTCTCATCTTAATCACGGCTGCCACCCCTGTACTGGCCTTGTCTTCTCTCCCTGAGTTCTTCCAGTTGTTCCCGCTGTAAGAGCAAATGATGTGCACAGCTGAATATTTTTTTCTGATTTCTGCTTTTATGACCTAGTCCTGAGCTTTGTTGCACAAATTTATTAGTCTGCTGCTTTTGTCACCAGATTAGGGATTTGAATCTCCAATGAAAGACAGCAGACGCACTGATCTTTTATTTAGCAATTGCTTCCTACCAGCTGAAACAATACTGACTGTATGAGGTATTTCCTTCATGGTGTCCAGGATAAAGTCAAACAGGTTCACTTAAACTACAGATATTTTAAGACATCCTGTTTGATTATTTGAACTGAGAGGATAAGAAAGGAATAAAGCCCAATCTTTACTGGAAGGCAGCTCTTAGTCTAGTATGATGCGCTTGTGTATACAGCATTACAGCTCGCTTTGGTGAGGCGGACCTCTCTCTGGGCCAGGAAGGATTTTGAGAGGCTGGTTGGATGGGATCTGCAATCCAGACTCGGTGAGTCTCACTCACAGAGAGCAGGGGCCTGGCTAACCATGCAGCACGGATGTAGCCTCGGAGGTTGGGTCACAGATGCAGCAGGGAAGTTTCATCTTCTCAGGTTTGAGCATATAGTATTGTTGTGTCTTAACCTGGCCAGCAGCTAAAACCTACATGGCTGTTTGCTTGCTCCCCTGCCACCACCCAGTGGGATGTGGGACACAATTGGGGGGAGAAAAAGGTAAAACTCATGGGCTGAGATAAAGACAGTTTAATAGGGCAGAAAGGAAGAGAATGATACATGAATACATGGAGTGAGTGAAGCACAGCACAATTGCTCACCACCTGCTTACCACTGATGCCCAGCTAGTTCCTCAGCCGTGGTCCAGCCCCCATCCAGCTTCCCCATGTTACATACTGAGCATGACATCGTATGGTATGGAACATCATTTTGGCCAGTTTGGGTCAGCTGTCCTGGCTGTGTCTCCTCCCAGCTTCTGGCACACCCCTAGCCTCCTCGCTGGCAGGGCAGTGTGAGAAACTGAAAAGTCCTTGACTTGTTGTAAATGCAGTCTAGAAACAACCCGAACACCAGTGTGTTGCCAACCTTCCCATCCTAAATCCAAACCATAGCACCATACCTGCTGCTAGAAAGTAAATTAACTCTATCCCTGCTGAAACCAGGACAGCTACACATGGGTATCATAGTTTTGTGTTTGGAATTTGATTTAGATTTGCTTTGGCTAAATTTCTGAACACAGATACCAAGTTCTTAGTTGTCACTGAGTATGTGATTGACACTGCTGAATCTGAAACACTTTCTCTTTGGTCACTTGATGAAAAAAATAATTCATATTTCTTTACAATAGAAAATTAATTATATTAGGTTTTGGATGAAATATGTGTTTTAAAAGCTGGTAGATGTATTCTCAAAAAAGTAAACTATCTGCCTCTAAACAGCATTCTAATTATATCATAATTTGGGGGGTTGGAACTCTGATCCTTGGGGTCTCTTCCAACCCAGACCATTCTATGATTTTATGATTTGTTGATCTTTACCTAAAAAACTAAGGTTGTAATTGAGGGAGTTGATTAAACAAACTGATGGAAGTGTGCAAGTGAAATGGCATTGTCAGATTTGGCTGGTTTTAATTATGTAATTGTGCTGTCATTAAACTGCTTTGTTAAACCTCCTGTCACTGTAACTGTGCCACCTACCCATGAAGTGCTGTGGTAGCTCTAGTTCACAGACTTGTGTGAGGGAGGGGAAATACTGCAGGCAGTTTTGGACAAGCAGCATAACTGCCAGAACTGAAAGAATTAAATATTGTCATTTTACCAAAATGTTGATGTGTATAAAGGGTGGGTGGGTGTGTTTACACACAGTATAAAAACTGCATTAGCAAATTGCTAAATGCCCTGCAGACTGTTGGCAGTTTCCTGAGAGGATGACAGTGCCCTCCCTTTTGGACACGGGACACAGGGTTTGGTTTTAAAGCGAGTTATTTCAGGTGCCTAAAGTAACTGGCGGTGGTGGTAGTGCAGGTCTTGGGCTTTTCAGGGAATTCATTCCTGTGCTGGGACACTTTCTTTTCTGCATTGTGTGATCAAGTGGGCTGGGGAACTAATCAAGCTGAGAGACACTGGAAATATTCCTCTTTCCCCCCATTTTTTTTCATCTGGATCGGTTTAGAGCCTTACCGTACAAAAAGCATTGTCAGTAGGAGGCAATGCAAGACAGGGAACACATAACTGTGAGAGTCCTGTGGCGCCAGCACTGATCTCCGGTGCCACCTTTTCTCCTATGGCGGCTTTTAACGCAGCCACCGTGTTTTGAAGGTGGGCAGTAGTTCTGGAGATTCAGTCAAAGAACTGTGCTGAATAGTGGTTTTCAAAGTTTTATTCAATGGAGGGTGTGGTATTAGAATAATTAAGGTCAGTGTTCTTCCTTACAGCCCCGTTAACTTTTGCTGTAGGGCTCAGGCAGCACAGGCTCCACTGGTGCACGTTGTCAGCTGCGAGCTGTCACAGATTCTTTCCGTTTGGTTTATCTCTGGCTTTATCTGCAGCTGACGCTGTGGTTATAGACCAGACTAAATCTGGTTGGGGGATGTCTAGTACTGGAGGAAGAATGCCATGGCCACATGGTGCAAAGTGCTCCTCTGTCATAGGGTTCTAACTTCTTTTTTAAAAGGGAACAAACAAAAGTAGCCCTCATTTATCTGTGCAAAGGCTTTAAACTGTTCCAGTGTGCTACTTTTGCCTCCCACAGCCTAAAGAGTCGCTTGGGTTCTCGTGAATTTGGTGGAAGCTGGGCATCTGAACAGTAACTGATTTGCAGTGTGAATTTGGTATTAAAGATTGTAGGACTACAGCCTTAGCAGGAACGTGAGAGGTACAAAGCAAGTTATTCCTCTGGGTGGTATGGTCTTAATTGCAATTACAGGGATGATTGGAGTCTGAAGGAATAGATGTGATTTACTCTCTTTAGGCCAGGGTTTTGCCATCAATTTTAACTTACCTAAGCGTGAGGTTTCAGGGGAGGATTGAGCCATCTGATAGCTTGCTGCTGTGGGAAGAGGCTCTCTTTTGCAACTCTTTCCTCTCCTTCCTCCAGCTGTACAGCCCAATTCATGATTTATTGCTTCAGGAGAAAGTGGCACTGGGATTTTTTTTTTCCTGAGCTAAAAATGAGACTTGCAACTTTCTTCCATTAAAGAAGCACTGCACAATTGTGACAACCTCCTCCCCGCCCCACCCATGCTCACCCTCCTTTTATTCTTCCTACACTGCTCCAGTGTTCTGGTTTCAACTTTGTTTTATCAATAGCAACAGTATTCAAAGGAGAAGGCAGGATGGGAAGACAGTGATTTTTGCGCTGCTTCCTCTCCCTCTTCCCAATCACTTTAACATTACTCTCGGAGGTCTCCTCATTTTTCTGATGTTCATCTATCAATATAAAAGGTCTGAAATGTTACAAACGGTTTGTGCGTTGTGTGGGAGCAGCAACAGAGGGTTGTGTATCAACAGTCCTACACAAGGTAGCATGAGGACTGCTGTATGAAGGGCTTGTTCACTGGAAGCAACCATCCAGTCACTTGTTTTCCTCTGATTTCAATCTAGTTAACTATTCAGGAAACTGTGAAGGTTATGGGTTATATTCTGGTTTGGTAAACTATTAATTAGTGTCTTTTCCCTCTTATTGCATTTCATTTTCTTGCAAGGCTTCTAAATTCTGGCTGTAGCTTTTATAGCATTTTTAAACTCTTGCCTTGCACCAGAATTTGGGTTTCTGGACACAGCTTCAGAAATCAAAGGTGTGTTTTTTGTCTCAGTACCTCTCATCTAACTCAGTCCAACTGATCTGTTCATACCCATCGCCATTATGTGAAACATAAAATATCTCTTTTTTGAAAGCAGACAAACCCATAATGTACAGGTGCAACACCTAGTCCCTGCTACAGCTCGAGCCTTGACATTACTTTGACAGCAGATGTTCTGTAAATTTGGCTTTGATGGACTGTAACATCTGTGGCTGAAACAAGAACATTTTAGATCCATTGATTGCACTTCCTGGCCTGGCACTGTAAGCCTTACAGTTAATTCCTGTCCATCTTGCTTATGCAAAATGTGACCGAACTCAGTGTGGAATTACGTGGCAAGCTGATGGAGGGGCTGCAGACTGACCAGTCTAAACCCCAGCTTGGTGCCCTCAAACACTTGGCTTTTTTTTTTTTTTTTTTAATCTCCTAAATGTTCTTAAGGCTCTCTGAGTTCTTGTGAGAATGACACAAGGTTACCCGTGCTTATTCTAAAGCAACTGTGGCTGAAGTGTTGTCCATATACCAGCATTTGCCTGGCCTGCTCATGGTAGCTTTGAATATTACTGTGTTGAAGAGAAAAAAAAAAAATAAAAGAAAATAATTTCTTGAGTGTAAGACCGGGGTGTTAGATCATCCATGGGAAAAAATTACCTGTTGATCTGTTGATGCAACAACTTTCGGGTACAGTGTGTTTATATAAATACATCTATGTTTTCATCCATCCCTTTTAAGGAGGTAATTAAATGCATGCCAAGATCTAGGCCCTCTCTTTTTCCCCTCTTAAGGGAGAAAATTGCATGAAGATTTCTTATTATTTTTCTTGCTGTTTAAAATGAATACTCATCAGCTAATCCCTCTAAGTGTCCAGTATTTTAGAAAGACTGTCATCAAACTTGAAAAAAATGCATTTGCAGTTCTGTTTCCTTAGCCAACCAGTAAGACGCCAACAGCCAGTGCACGTCCTTAACGCATCCTCATCTCCTGAATTTCTTTCCCTGCTAACTGTAGAGATGTTGGAGTTTGAGGAAGTAATTTTTTATTATTTTTTTCCCCAATGGAACAGCAGATGCTGTCTAACTCCTTAACAAGCTCCTGACAGATCTTCCCAGCGCTAGGAATCTGTGCTTCCATGTCTGGTGATTGCCCTGTAACCGTGATGGGAGGAGGAGGAGGAACTATGCCAGGTAACGAATGTCCCCAGTCACCATCTCGGCGTTTCACTGTCCATAGCAGCATCATCCGAATTCACCAGCACGAGAGACTGGGTTATCTTTTGTAGGGCCCAGTGATACCGCCTCCGGAACGAGCGCTTCGGATTCAGCAGCGACACCGATGAAATGAGCGAGCGGCTTCAGTCCGTTTCCTCCCAACCGCTGGCTGGGTGTTTTGAGAAGGACCCGGCGAAGACCGAACCTTCTCCCTCCTCTCCCGGCAGCACCCTGCCGCGGGCCGGGAGCCTTCGGGCAGCGCGGGGCTCGTGTGGGA
>VZTU01022702.1:42442-100843 GCA_013400835.1 Zapornia atra
CATACCTCGCACCCCCCCGCATCCCCCGGCACACCCGGCAGCAGGAGGGAGCCAGACCAACCTTTGAACGTGCCCCCAGCTCAAAGGAACATGTCAGAAATCACATCTCTCAACGCCCTGCACAATATGTATATTTTATTTTTAATTTAAGAACGATAATTAGTTTCCCATCGGGGACACGTATTAATTGCAGGCAAGCCCTTAACGCTGTGTATGCTGCAGAATACCCCGGTATTCCGCAGTTGCCGGGGGGAGGGTGGGTGTTGGCTGTGGGTGTTCCTGTCCTTTTTAGGTACCCTGTGTTAGTAGCTGTCGGAAAACCCCCTGGAATTCCTGTCAGGTGTTTGTCCCAGTAAAGAATTATATTTAAATGTGTAAAATCACATCGTCTTGTTACTCTCAACACACAGTACTCTCAAAATGCAGTACTTGGTGTGAGCGACTCCCCAGTCGAATTCTGTGGGGTTTGTTCTCCTTCCTTCAGCGCGTCCAGGAAGGGGCACAAAGAGACCCAGGGCTGCCACTGATATATAGCGTTTTGTTTCGAAAAGGAAGGGTCTTGAAAAGCCCTTTAACAATGGACTGAGAGGTTTTTAATGAAAAATTCAAAAACCTGGCGGGAAGAGAGTTGTTTTATATTTGCTTGTTTTATTTGGATTTTTAAATCTCCGCGTGGTGATTTTGACTAAGGTCCCGTGTCAGGGAGACCCAGGAGTGAGGTTGACCAGAGACAAGTAAAAATGCCTGTGTTGTTTTCATTGTCCAAACGTAATGATGTGCAATAATTTAAACCAGCAGTTTCACGTGGGTAAAAATGAATTGGATTTTTAAAAAATTCTAAAAGCAACCTCAAAACCACCAAAAAAGATAACTGTTAGTGTTAGCTTAGAATTAGGTTTGAAACTACAAAAACTCTTTTCTATGCATTCAAAAAAAAAAAAAGTGTTTTTATTTTTAGGAATGTGTTTTAAAAAATCCAAATTTGTTCTTAGACCAACAAATACTGTGACAACAAAAGACATCCATTCCTGCAACTATTATTGAAGCTGAGAAAAATAAAGCAACCTTGTATGTCTCAGGAGTAAGATACAAGCAAGATATTATGAAGTTAGAAAGAAAAAAAAAACATTTTAAAAGTACAGGATTCACTCTGTAATTCAAAGACAGAAAGCGAGGTTTCTTTACCTAAGCAATGGTTTTAAAAACAAATACACAGTGATACAGTTGAATGAATTGATGGAAAGGTATTTAAAACTGGAAAAATATTTTTTAAGTTGTAAGAAACTGAAAAATATTTTTTAAGTTATAAGAAAGACTTGGAGAAATTGATTTATGCTTTTAAAAAAGGTCGCTTAGATACACATTTGATCTCCGTAAATCTATACAAATAAATTAAATTCATATTGTATCTAAACTTGCCGGTTTCGGTGACTGGGTATTTTGTTACTGGTTTAGCCTGGAAACAAAGATTAAAACTTTAAAAACTAAATAGAAAAGCTGAAGTTCCAGCTTTCGTTAAAGAACAACAAATGAAAATAAATTGTGCAAAAAAGTTTTTGCAAAACATTTTCTGTTGGTTTTGGTGGTGGTGGTGGTTGGTTGCTGTTGTTATTATTTTTATTATAGCTGTTGTTATTATTATTATTTTGATTCACAACCTCTACAGTTTAGGATGTCATTTCTGCCAGAAACCTCCCTAACACAAAAACATAACCCAACGAATTCAGGTTCTGGTCTGCCCTGAAACCTTCAGAGATTGTTTCATGAGAGACACACAGCTTTCCTTTACCTTGAGATAAAACGTGAATTTGCTGTGAAAGGAAATTAAATAATTTCCAAAGTGATCTTTCCCAAGTATCTTTTTGGATTAAACAGGGTTTGTATTCAGTGGCTCCTAATGAATTCGGATATGTTAACAGTGACTGGATCATATCCAAATATGACTTGATGGGAAAGCCATTAGTTTTCTTCCCTGAGGTTACGTTGGGATCCCATCTGGTGATTGCTAATAAATGTGGATAAGTTCTGAGAAAAAAGAGATTGTATTGGATTCTAGTATGAATTATTGGGAGTGCAGTTGCTTGAAGTTTCGTTCATGTCCTTCAGGAAAGCTGAGTTTGGAGTACCTCAAAACTTGATGAAAGGAACGCGTTGCTCAGACACCAGCAAGATGACAGACACCATCAGAGGGTTTTTTTGTTCTAAAGCAATTGTTTTTGCAACAGAATGATCAGAAAAAAATGTATTGTTATGCACAAATATTGAGGGGAAAATCAAAAGCAAACCCAATCATTAAAGCAATTTTGTATTTGATTGTAGCTACCAAGTGCTTACCCTAAAATAACAAGTTTAGTTATCGAGGGAGTGCCTGAACAGCTTTCCTCCTTAGTGGAGCGAAATCCCATTTATCTTTCCTCTGAGCCATTCAGAACACTTGGACAAGTCGTTTCATTTTTATATGCACTGTTAAGGAGAAATTCTTAAGAGGAACAGAAACATATGTTTGTCTCAGCAGAGAGGAAATGCTCATTCCTTTTCAAAATCCTATAAATTCTTGGAAAATACAGCAGTACCTTTACAATAGAAAGGCTAATGGCTGCATGCCACACAGGTTATTTGTGAACGCCACAGCTATTAATTACATGCAGGGAAAAATTACATTTCTTTCATAAAGAAAAAAAATCTCTTGTTCAGTTGCTTTTTGAGTGCTTTTTCTCCTTGAAAAACCAATTATTAGTCAGCGCAAATTGACCCTGGTTTTGATCAAAGGAGCAATTAATCTCATCCTGCAAGTCCTGCAGCCTCACAGCTGAATATACGGGTCTTCCTTAGCTGCCGACCCCATCCAGGCATGAGAAAAGGGAGTGGGGAAAAAACCTATAAAGCCCAAAATAAAACTCTGGATTCTTCTGGTTCTTGTCAGGTTCAGTTACAGTGGGGCAGAAACAGCAGTAAATTCACTGAAGCTCTATCAGATCAAAACAGCTCCGTTGTAAATATCATTCATATAAACCATGTGGGCGAGAGAGAAACTGTCAGAGGAAGGGAAAACAGGTCTTCTGAGCTTCAATAAAGTATGTGATGTTTTTATAGGTTATTACATTAAAAAATTAAAACTTAATATATGTATGCTTATACATGTGTGAATGCAGGTACATGTGCATACCCACACGGTGCAGTAGTAACTTAAACATTCAAATGTTACTAATCCAAAAATTTTACTTCAATAGAATGAAGAGATTTCAGTGACTGTTGATGAAAATGTAGCCATAAATCTGGGAGAACAAGAGCTTTGAAGAAGTGTTTCACATTTTTCTCAGGAGTTGACTCGACGACCTGAAGTGGCATGGACCCTCTTGCGTTTGCAACTGGTGAGTAGCTCAGAGGGCTGTGATCATTAAAGGTGATAACCTTTAAAGGTGATGGGGAGGCAATGACCAAAGCCGTTGTTTATCTATACAGTTGACAAAATAGGTGGTTTCCTATATTCTCCTATGCTGTAATTGAAATTATCTGCAAGAATCAAAATGACATACAATTTTGCCAGGTTCTCAGTGCTTGATGTTGATGAATTTTGGATTTTTTCATTTTGAGGCACCTTGATGCTATTTTTGGTTTACAATTAAAAACTCCTTTACATGAAATAGCTAGAAGTTGCTAGATGATAAAGCTAGCTCTTGGGTCCCAGAATTCATTAACCAATGAGAGGTTAATATATATATATATGTTAGTTCAGTAAAGCATAAATGAGAGAGGACCCACTAGCAAAGCCATTAATATTGCAATGAGTACAGCTATAAAATAAGAGAATAGAAATGCGTTAAAATTATAAGAGTGCACCAAGGCTTTTAAGAAGGGAATTAGCTTTGTTACAGAAGTTCATGAGAAGAGAAGCTAGGAGCAGATTACATGCCATCTGCCAAAATGAGTACATCTGTTTACATCTTAAAAATTGTCATATTTTGGGGCATGCTGCTAACTTGGAGCTTTTAAAAAAAAAAATTCAATTTTTTTTTTGCCACTGACTCTTGATTTCTTGCCCAGGGAAGCTGAGGTCGTTCAGTTCTACTGTCAATGCCATGCATTTGCTGGTTTAGGTCCCAAGTCAGCTAAACACAGAGATACTCACTTAACTTCAAAGGGGTAAACCCTGGGTTTCAAGATAAGGTTGGTACTTATCTACTCAGTGTAGATTGCTCACTGCTTTACAGGTCAGTCTTTAATGACCAGAGAGAGTAAAGCCAGAGCCAAAGACAAATTAGGTCCAATGGAAACCAGGAAGACAGAGGAGGAAATGTACAGAAACGGGAGCCCTAACTTCAAAACTGTGAAGCAAAACCACTCACTAGCTGTCCCCAAAGCTTCCTCCGTTCTTTGTTGGGTTCTCATGTTCACTAGGTGCCTATAGTTATGTCTCTGGTCATGTCCAAAACTGCTGTAGACTGACAGCACATCCTTAAGCACATCTATGAAATCAGAGGCATTCATTTCCTCCAGCTTTAGATTCTTTATGTTAGACGTTTTAATCAGAGTTGGTTATTCTTAGCTCCCTTTTCAATCAGTGGAAGAAATAAGGGACAGCTCAAGGAGATATTTAATCAAATTTTTATTAACTACTTCTGCATCTACTAATGTGTTTCCCTCTGCCCACATCTGTCCTTTAACCACAGTGAAAGCCTCAGGTGAGTTATTTGAATTCAACCTTTTAGCATAGGATTGACCAATGTCTCTCTACCAAAGTTTCCTTTTTCCCTCCCTCACTCCTTTCCCAACCAGTAGCACCCACAACCTGGTGGCTGAAGCCACATGGTGTCAGGATACAAGGGCTTGACTTTTTACAGGTAGAATTTGTGCCTTGCATTAACCTTGAAGCTATTTCTGGACCTGCTCCTCTGGCTGTATCTGGAAAGGCAAGACTATTACGTTTTTCTGGGAAGAAGGATGTAAGCAACCCCAGGCTGTGGATTCCGGGTGAACAGACATCTCCTGTTAGTCCTGGATGTGTCATTTCCAGGCAGGGACAAGATTCAGAATCCATCTTGAAGTAGATGTTCAGCACTCTGACTCTTTCCCAGAGCCACTTATTACTCCCCTGTTTATTGTAAAGAGTCATTAGACATCAAAGCCTAAAGATCTCTGCTGAAATTTGTGATCCTGAAGCTTAGCAATGAGGACTTCTCCTTTTTTGGAGTCTACATCTTATGTTTAGCATTGCTGTGAGGGCTCAAGTAAGAAACTTTTGCACATACAGGTGTGTATGAACTCTCAGGAGTTTGAGAGTTTTCAGCATAGAGGAGAAGGATAACAGTATTGGCATCTGAAGCTGCTGCTGCTGCACTGGCAGGTCAGACATAGCACACGTGCATTTGCACTACTAAAGAACACAAAAAACCCTACAGCTCTTGCTTTTTAAAACTGAAATAAAAGTTTATCAATACCTTTGATGGTGATCTCCCTACTGCTAAGGTATCAGAAACACCTCCTCTCACCAGGAGCTATCCTTCCCACTCTGCCACATGTTGGCTTGGAGGGGGCAGAATTATCACGAGCACAGACAGAAGTAGTGGGGTGCCTACTATTTATCTAGAGGTGAATCAGGGTGCGTGCAGTGAGGCAGTGAGGCAGCCATTGGCTCTGCAAAGTATTGCTGATGCCTGAATGTATAGACCCCCTTTGCAAGGTAAGTTTCTGTGTCTCTTCCTCACTACAGATGATGAACAGTGTCTTTCTATAATTTTATTTGCTGCTGCAGCTGCTGTCCAGTCTTTTCAGGTTAAAAATTTATAAGCTACTCTTATAAGTCACTAGGTGGAAGCATCTACCTTAATACATGTAGCATAGCTCCTTATTAGAGAGGTACATTTTTCAGTTCCTTTCCCATCTTTAATTTCTTCATCATATTACACAATGTCTTGTTATCAAATGCTTTGAATCGTAGTGCTGTTACCGTCTGGTTCAGCAAAGTACTCCAGCACAAGCCCAAGCCTGTCCTAAACCCTGACCCTGTAAAGTTTGAGAATGCACTTTATTTTGTACAGTGACTAGTGCTTGCAGGATTGGGACTTCATGTGGTGAGCCACACAAGTATGTGTTTAAAATGAGCTCACAGGAGCAAACGCTTTGGTGGCTGAGCTGGGGTTAACACGGGTCTTTTTGTCTTGCAAAATCCAGTATGATGCCTTCAGAGAAGGGCTCTCTAGGCCCTCCTTTCTGTACCAGTAACTCCTATTGTCCCCACACTGTGATTTTTCTTTTCTCTTTCCCCCCTCTGTTCAGAATAATTGTTTGCCTTGGATAGAAGTCAGGATGACAATTAGCTGTGAGCTGGGAAGCCCAGAGGGTGGTATTGTTATGATGGAAAAAGTCACTAATTTGAGTGACAGGTCTTCTGCAACACCGTAGTTCTGTTATCTAGGTGGCCATGATCCACATGTCCTTCTTTCTCGAGGATTTAGTTTTCTGGGTCTTCTCCAAATCTGTTCTGGTCTGGAATATTTAGGAAAGGGACTGTGATATTATTGAGATAGAGAAGCAAGTAGACATGGACATGGAATGTGTTGCATTCTGGCATGCCAGAGGCTAAGGCTGCAAAGTGATGATTTCTAGGTCTCTCCATGCCTGCTAAAAAGGCTTCCCTACCTTCCCTACTCTGCTCCCTGCTAGCTGTTTCTGGCTGAAGAAATGATATAAGCATCCCCTAACCTATTTTAAGCAACAGCAGCAGGGCTAATTCAATTTAAACCATCTAAGCTAACCTGGTAGATTTTGCATGAAAGTGGATTAGTGAGTGCTGAAACCACCACTTTGCCAGCAGAGCTTCATAGATGATAACCTCATGGAAAGAGACTGTAAGCAACCCCCGGAGGGTGGGGGTACGGAGGCTGGGCCGCCCCGGCGGTGTTTATTCTCCTCAGCCGTGGCAACTCTGCAGCAGGAGGGTAACCCACCCAGATCCTAATCCAGCTCTTCCTCCAGCAGCGGGTTCTCCCCCAAATGCCAATCTTTATTGTGAGTGATACGTGAATAGGAAAGGGCCGAGTTTGCTTTTCATACTGCAGGCTACAATGCTGAGAAATAAACAAGAAGAAATCTGGCTTTTACTTGTTAACTGAGCAGTTTTGATTTGAAAATCACTGACAGACGTCAAACATGGGACCCCACAATGAAATGTTTACAGTGCCATTTCAGAGAGGGACTCCACTTTGAAATTAAGTGAAAGTATGCGGGAAGTTTGCAGAGCAGGGCATGTGTAGGGGTAGAAAATTAAAGCACGATGGAGCCATCAGCATTCAGGGGTTAGGGAAAAAACTGGTATTCATATTCCTCATGTTTCTTCTCAATTGACAAGATGATCCCTTCCATTTGTGGTTATTGGGCTAGTTTTTGTCTTGATTTCTCTGTATTTTCAATTTGCTGGCTTTGGCTTTGTGTTGCTTTCCTTTATAAAATGTAGTAGCAAACTGTGGAGCTCTGCACAATTTATTGTGAAACAGACAAAGAAAACGATTTCTTTATGCTTTTCTTCTGTTTGTTTTTCTTGTGTGAACATGTGCAGCATGTTTCACGGGAACCAATGTATTATTTAGGGCTCGCTCTGTAATGGCATTTTAATTTGGTGGAGAAATGCTTAATGCTCTTGACACACTTATTTCTACTTCATTTTCTCTTGGAACAGTAGACGCTGCTTTCCATAACATAAATGAAGGCAGCTAACTGCTATAATTTGACACTTGGAATGACTTTATTAATAGAATCTGTCTGATTTGTTTACTGTTGGCAAACCCCAAATATTCTTCCAAAGAGGAAGTTCCTCTCTCCAGCCTGCCATTATATATATTAGACTCATACCTCGTGCTTCTTCTATATAAGGCTCATTTGCTTCCCGGTTCCTGTGACTGTTTGTCACAGAGACTAAAGAAAACAATTACAAGGCACCTTGCTTTTTTACTCTTAAAATGTAAAAGTTAGAAGCTGCAGTGGGTTGGAAGAACTGGCGAAACTCCACAGGGCAGGAATAATCTGAAACACATCCAATCAGCTGTGGAAATGCAGGAAGCAAGACCATTGAGAGACACTCTGTGGAGGTGCCTGGCAGAAATGAGGTACAAACCTCTTGTACAATGGGCAAAACCAAGGGGAAAAACACCCTCACGATAAATAAATCTTAGTGTGTAAAATGGAAAGAAAGACACTGAGAGAGAAGATACGAACTGAAGAAAATGAGGAGAAGCCTTCCTGTGGGTCAGCGGTTTGAACTCGCTGACTGCTCTCCCTGGGGAAGCGGCAGAAACCTCGTTGTTTGGAGCATGTGAAACTAGTCTAAACAAGACCATAATAAATGTTTGTTGGAGAACAGTCCTGTGCTGGCAGGGAGTGCTGGGTGACCTAATGGGTCTTTTCCATCTGTAGAGTCTATAAATATCAACAGACGATGAAAAAAAAAGAAAAAAAGGTGTGAAACTTGCCCAGGCATTTTTCTGAAAGCAAATTGCTTTCTTAAAAGAGAGAAAAAGCAAACTGAAATCACCCAAAGACATTCATTGAACCTTATCTGAGTCTGTTTTTACAAAATGTGTTAGTAATCAACTGACAAGAAGAAACCTTGGGCTGATTGACATCCAGTGCAGTCCTACTACCAACTTCATGGGTTTCGCCATGAGGGAAGCTGCATCATCTGGAGCCCTCCAGAGAGGACCCCACCACAGCACCACCGTGGATGTTTTGCTGACAGGGCTGACATGTTGCTTTCCCCCTCCGTGTGGGGCAGGGATCGCATCCAATGGCGGGATGTGGTGGGAGGTGACTGTCTTCTCCATCAACGTGGCTGGACCTAGAGGAGGTGTTTGTTCACTGAGGGAGAGTATCCTACCTGAGGACACAGCTCTGCCTGACCCAGCTTTTCCATCCCGGCATGTCTGAGAACAGCGTGCAGCTTTGCAGCTTGGAGAATTGCTGTCCGAGGTCAAGGGGAGCACTCCCCACCACAGGAGGCCCTGGTGTGTCCCCAGCCATGTCCTGAGGCAGGTGAGGGCCTCGGCATCACCAGTCAGAGCCATTGGGGAAACAGAGTCATTCAATGCGTTTTATCAATCAGTACAAATAAACTTGGGCACAGACCCTGCTCAAAAGTTTTCATCTCATTTGCCACCACAAAAAAGAAAGGAAGAAGAAAAAAGGATTACAAATATTTTAAAATCATCTAAGAAAAGAGCAGATAAGAGCGGTGCACTTGCAGCCTGGCTCTTTCCTTCTCACAAGCCTGCCTCTCTCCCTCCCCCGTCGCAGGGATCCCGCAGGGCTGTTTTGTTTGGTTTGCTTGTTTTGTTTGGATTGGAAAAGTCCCATTAGTTGTGGCAGGAAAACTAGAAAGTGAAACCAGCCAGATACATAAGTAAAAATGGATGGCCCGCTTTCATTATTTCTCCTTCAATTTCAGACAGAGCAGATGTTCTCTCTTTTCTGCTTGTCCAAGAGCCGACACTCTTTGCTCAGGCTTTGTCCCTTGGGAATGTCATGCCGTTGCTGGGCTTTCTCCTCTGCCTACTTCCCCTTCTGCTGTCATGCTCCTGAGGTTTGGGAGCATGAGGATGATGGTGAGGAGAAGTGAGAGGACAATCGATGCGATGCTGGAGGGCTGTACCTCTGTGGTGGGCCAGATGGGTGGGAAGGAGTATGGGAATGGGACAGCAGTAGCCCCCTGTGCTGACCCCAAGCTGCTGCAGCTCAGTGGGTCTCTGTGGCTCCCCAGTACATTTTCCTGCCTGTTTTCCCCACCAGCCTCCTCCACTTGGTGACCTGGCCTCATGCTCCTCCTCACATCACCCTTTCTGGGGGATTTCCGTGACTCAGAGCTGTCAACCCTTGATCGCCTTCACCAAGGGAGTGGGGAGGGAAGGAGGTGAGACGAGGGGTGCCAGTCTCCGGCCCTGCTGTGTTTGCTGGGGCGGTGCAACCCCAGGATGCTCAAGAAAGTGGAATAAAAAATAGGGCAGTGCAGAGCCACAACCTCTTTGATTCATGCTCAGTAACCACATGAGAGGATCCCATGCTTATAAAACTAAACTGCTTCAGCATTAAGAGAAATATTTATGAAGATGCTGCCAGCACAGCTGACCTGCTAGTCTTTTGCAAACAGACTGATTTCCTGACGTCTCCTCCCTCCCGCAATCTTCCTTTTTTCTGCCAGGTTGTTACATCTTTCTTTTGTCAGCATTTGTTTTGTTGTGTCATTTCAGGGAGCACAAAGGATGAGTCCCTCAGCCGCCGCACCCGCAGCGTGCAGTGATCTCAGTACTCCTTTGCAGTATCCGACTGCTGACTTTGGCATTTTTCTAACTGCTCCCACGACCTACCCGTGGTTTTGGGGACATCAAAGTCTACCTCCTTGGAAGCTGTGTCTTGGTTTTCTGGCCCATCAGAGCTTGTGAGAGCTGGTGCTTCACCTCTCCTGCAAGTCCTGCTAGGCATGCTGTGGTGTGCCAGCTTTGCCAGTTCTTCCCTCTCAACCATCTTCCCTATCACATTCTTCCCTATCATACTCTTCCATCACCCTTAGGTGATGCCTTGTGTGCTCAGACTCTCATCTGGGGCAACGATTATGTTATGCCCTTGGCAATGCTTAGGTATTCCAAATCATGCTAAATGTTCCGTAACTTTCCAGCTCACAGTACCTGTCTGAATGCCCTCCATGGAGCTCCCCTGTTAGAAATGGAGGAAACAGTCCCTGGTTACCAGGGAACGATCTTCCAGCCCTTTCCCATGTCTGGTTTGAGACTTCATGATGCAGTGGGGTTCATGATGCAGCGGGGTTTCCCATAGCCATTGGTCACTGTATGCGCTGAAAACTCTGAGATTCTTCTTGAGCCTGATTTTCCCTTTGCCTGGAAGTTCTCAGCATTTCTCCCCCAAGCCTCACTGCTGTTGCCCTTTCTTCCTGGCCATTGTGTCAGGTCCCTGTCCCTTCATCTCAGTCCCTTCCTCACCCACCTGGCTACTTTCTTGCACTTGAACTCTTACCTCCTTGCCCTTCAGAGAGAGGCAAGTCCAAGTTTTGCAAAACATCACGCGTGGCTTTAGGTCATCTGAACTGTAGACTGCAGAGACTTTCCCTGCTGCCTGCCCTGGGTTATCCTCTGGTTTTTAAAACAAGCATTGCGCTGTTTCAAGGATGCAGAAATATTGGGGCCCTGGCCCTCACATTTTCCTCCCAGCCTTCACTGAAATATTTAGGCCTATCCATGAGGATGCTGAAGGAGCAGCGTTCATTACAGAAGGGTACATACCTTTGTATGCATATGCACATATGCAGGTGTTTATGTGTGCATGTGGACTCCTTGTGCTAGACCAGGTGGCAGCAATGGGATACAGGGAAATGAACACACACTGCTTGGGTTTTGGGAAGTGCCAAGAGCCCTGTGGTTTTCTTTGGCACTGCAGTTGCTCAGAGCTGGGGCAGCTTTTTGTTGTCTCTGACAGCTTATACCCTTCGGCAGGGAGAGGTTTTGGTGGTTTGATGCTGAGAGGCGTGAAGAGAACATTTTGGACTGGAAGCTGGCAAAGCATTTGTCAATAACTGCTCTAAAGCATAGCAATAACATCAATAGGAAATGGCTAGCAGCATTCAATGTTAATCAGCACAAAGATTAAATAAATGGGGGGTAGTAGTGGTGTAGGTTGGTGGATGAGGGCTGTTGGAATTTTGCAGCGAGGGATTGTGAACAGTGTTCAATACCTTAGGAAGCGAAACATTTTAAAACATATATATTTTTTAAGAATGAATGCTACAAGTACCCCACTTGTACCAGTCATGTGCATGATCCGGAGAGATCTGCTGGGACCCAAAGCATTTCAAAAGTAAGCTCCCTAATTAGATATGTGGAGCGGTGCCTGGTAAAGGGCTCCGATCACCAAGCAATGGTTTTAGTTACAGCAAAACAAAGGATCAATCATGAGGAACCGCCAAAGGGAAGATGTGTAATATTTGCTTTATGCAGCCTTCAGGATACTGTAATGACAGCTCTGGAGCTTGCCCTGCAAAGCATCACCCTGCACGTCGCAGGCAACGCTCGTTTCACTAACTCCACCAAGAAAGCTCTGAGCGACGCTGCTGGGGCCAAGTTTCACCCCTTACCTTTAGTCTTCGAATGCTGCTAATGGCAGTAACACACAGGCCAAAAGTACAGGCTTATTTTTCCCCCCTCCTGCAAAATAAAATTATGGCCCTTTCACGGAGAGCCCCCAAAAGCCCAGAAAAATTGTGTGGGCTTCTGCACGATGGAAGCCACACATATCTTTTGCTGACTTGTGCCCCAAGAGATTATGGTTTGGAATGTAAAATCGTTGACAGTAATATACATTGAACAATCATTTTTTATTAGGAGGTTGAATGGTAGCGGTTAACAAATTAATCAGGGAACAGGGATACAAACATATGCCTTTATAGCTTATGGCATGGGTAGAACCCTGATTTTCTCCAATTAGTTAGTCTGCATGTTTTAAAAGGAATAAATTATATGCTCATCATTTTTCTTGTTGTCCAAGATCCCAGCAACAAAACAGTAGGGAACTCCCATTACACATTTCGGCTTGAAAACTATTCCTTTCTGCTCTCTGTAAAATGCTCAGGTCTGGTGATCCAAGTTAAACATTACTGGAATTTCACCATAAGTCAAAAACAATATTAATTTTGAGCCCAGATATTTTTCTTCTGGTAAGGTATAAAAGTTTAAAATAAGTACACGTTCCAGATGATCTGTAAATGGCAGAGAGCAATGGATGAGACGAGGAAAGGAAAGCAGCACAACAGGCATGTTTAACAACAGAGCAGCAGTGATGCTGGGTGGCATGAACTTTTTTTTTTGGTGTGATAGTAGGAATGAGAGTTCCCCCCTCACCCCTTTCCCCCCACAGTTTGGTTCAAAGGGAAGAGAAGGTTGGCATCATGCCGCTGAGCCGGGGAGGAAGATTCCTGTCCCATACAAATCCGTAATCAGGGTTACTCCTTGGTGGGAAGCCCAAGGATTGTTGCAGAATATTTGTGTGGCATTTCTGAATTCCTGCATCCCTCCCTCCCTCCCTGCGCAGGAGACACCGCGCTGCTGTTTGTCTGAAGTCTAGGGACTGCCACAGCCATCTTTTTCAAATTAAAATGGCAATGTAAAGTTTTGTAAATGTTAGTTCTCCTAATTGACAGTGGCTTGTATAATTAAAATAAAATCACTAATATTTTCTGTTGTTTTCTTTTTTATCACTGAAGTTCATTTTTCAGTAACTCAGACAAGGTCTTCATTTTTATGAAGACCCATGCTGACCTCTAAATATCTGATTTTTTTCAGTGAGTGTTTATGCCCATCTGGTTTGAATTTAGCATCTTATGAGTCATTTCACTTTGATAGGAACGCTATGCTATAGAAAACTTCTTTTAATATTTTAACATTTCAAATCAAACACCGCACAGCGCATTACCTAAGCCCCGCTACAATTATGTAAACCGGTGGGTTACTTTTCTTCCTGAGACATTGCATTTGCTCTCTTGGTGAAAGAAATGTTTCTCATAGTAGAAAGGTCTACAAAACACATGTGTTCAAGTGTTTTACCATCTTCTGCTGCCACATCCTTTCCCAGACTTAATAACAGCCTTTTTGGAAACAGCCTCAGTAGAGGAAGGATGAGTGATTCTATAGGAAGTGAGGATGCTCAGCACTTCCTTACATCTGACATTTAACCCAGGCAAAAGTGCTATATTTATTTTTCTATCAACACTGATTTTTATTACTTATTATGTTCTTATTACATGCATTTCCTGATGTTAAAGACATAACCAACTCTTTTGAGCTCTCTCTTTTTGTTCAGGGAAGCTTTTAAATAGATACTTTCAAATAAACCCAACAAACCTCTAAGTGATTTGCAAAAGAAATGGAAAGAAAAAAAGTTATAAGCAAGCCATTCAAAGTGATGTGTTTTAGACACTATTCTATTTCAAAATAAATTCTGAATTTTCGAGTATGGTTTCTTTGAGTTATAACTGAAAGATGTAAAATAGAATGGGTCAGTTCAAAGTGGAAAACAAATGGAATATTTTAAAGTATTGTTTGCATTAAGTGGAAATATGTCCTAACAATTTCAGACTCTGCTTCCCTTCTTGACTATTTAAATACATTTTTGCTTTTAAGAAAATACAAAATAAAATAGAAATTTAATGTTTTCTCTGACAACTCAACTAAAAGAGAACTAATTTCTAAGTAAGTATGAGTGAATTGCTATAAATCAGGTGAAAACTACAGTGTGATGCAGGAAAACGTAAGAAGCTCTTTTTCCATAAATACAAAATGTTTAATCACTCATTTAGTCTAAGAAAATGCTTGGTGATTTTAGAATTTGTGTGTCTTCCCATGTACTTACAGATTAGAGTCACATTTAAGACTTTTCCTAGTTTATAGCCCTGTAATTTCCTTCCTCAAAGGGTCTGATTCTCCTCTCACTTTTACCAGAGTAACTTGGAATTCAAGCAGCGAAAGAGGAGACCAAATCTTCAGATGATCTTCAGCAGAAAATGCATAGCCACACCATGATGCAGCGTTATGAGGACTCAAAATGTTCATTTATTTTTAATATGCACCTATATGTTAGGGTACATTTTTATGTAGACCAGGGCAGCAGAGCAACTAATGTGCTTTAAGCAAGATACCTTCTCTCCATCAAAGCAAGTTTTTAAATGCTATATGAATCAGACTCATTGTGTCTGCTTTATTTGGGTCATGACTTAGGTAGGACATGTCCATTAACAGAGGTTGAAATACCACCCCTCCATTTTTCTCATTTATATCCAGCCTGGAGTACTTTTGTAATTCACATTAGACATGTTATCATGATGAAATAATGTAAGAAGAAATCATTTCTTTTAAATTACAGCTCGCAAATATAGAGTTGTTGGACTGATGTCAGAATACAACACTTTAAAAAAATACTTAACTTCCAACAGTCAGGCAGATAAATACTAAAAACCTTTTCTAATCCATTTTGGTTATGTTTCTCTTATCCTTTTCTGAGCAGATAATGGAAAACTTCAGCCTTGTGAAGAAATCTGGGGATATTTTGTTACAGAATTATAATTTTGCCAATTTCTAATAATAATTTTTCACAGGTTGCTGAACTTTGTTTAGTTGCAAAGACGAAAAGCAAAATAATCTCTCTCACTTGCTCAGTATGTGGATTGTCTGGTGACTGTCCATTTTCACAGGGAGAGTTCAAAGAAAGTAGACATAAGAAACATCCACCACACCGTCATATGCATACATGCTCTCTGCCATTTTACTTATCCTAGAATCATAGAATATCCTGACTTCTAGGGATTAGGGAGAGGTAGTGAAGAGGCTGCCCTTGCGAGGATGCAAATTACAAGGGCTGTTAAACAAAATGCATTTTGAAGGTCTGATATTATGGGTTTTTTAATAGCTTCACGCAGGTGGGCTGCTCCTTTGGACATAGCAAGCACACAGTCATACCTAAGTATCATCCAGAAGTAGCAAAGCACAGAAAGGAGTCCCTACAGAAAAGCATTCTATTTTGACTTTTTATTTAATTTCCAGTTTCTAAAGGCGGAAACAGGACGGGCTTGTGGTTATGGCGCCAATCTGAAATGCCTAAGAATGGCCTCAGTTCTCCATTCTGCTGCAAATACCTTCCCTGCCATGGCACATGCTCTTGTGAATACAGATAGGCCCTGCAGCAGGGCCAAGTCTGAGACTGAGCCCCTTTTGCATTGACATTGCATGGATGCAATGCCAAGCTCAGATGCTTTGCTTTCGTAAAACTGGGGAGAAATGTTAGGCATTCACTACCATGGACACCAATGCAAGCATGCACTGTCCCATGGTGTAGATGGGGTGGGCATACCCTATTATCCCAGCTGCCTTCACAGTGACCCTGTACCCCAGGCCTGAGGGGGCTGTGGTCCTCCCAAGGCCTAGCAGGGCCTGGGACCCTGACTGGCTGGGCAAGAGTTATGCTGATAAATTTGGTTGAAATTAGCCAATAGTTGTTTGTGAGGAGACTGACAGCAGATGGATGGTGTGGTTGCATAAACCTGGTTTCCTAAGGAAGCTGGGTTAAGAAAAGAGGATACTAGCACTTCCGGACCACGTGAGGATGTTGTGAGGATACAAATGGTTCTGATGGTGAGGTCTCAGGTGTTAGAGGGATGGAGACAATGCAAATTCCTTGACAACTAAATTATATTTAGCATCTTTCCTTCCTCTTTGAAGTTGTGTACTACAGATGGTTACTTACGGACATATCTTTGGAGCCAGAGGATCTGCTAATACAGACTGGGTGTGAAGTATGAGCAGTGAATGAGGTGGGAAGAGGCTCAGATTTTGTCTGCTGAGACACTAAGTGTGTGTGTGTCAAAACACAAGAATTCCTACTTACTTTTTCATTAAAAGGGTGCGTTTAGAGTACAGCACTAATCCCCATCTCCAGAAGGTGCATCAGCTGAAAGCAATCAAATGAATTTTTGATATTTTTAACTGTAGTGTATTTCCTTTCCTTGAATGTCAAAAAACTACACGTGTGTAACAGTGGGAGCAGCTCTGCAGCTCAAAACAGAAGCAAGCTTGAGCTTCAGCCATACACAACAATTTGCTCGTTCTGAACAGAAAGGTAAGCAGCAGTAAATCATTAAAGCTCACCTCCATGAGGAGCCCAAACACTTCCAACAGGAATCAGAAAGAATTTGGGAAGCTGTTCCAAGGCTCGGAGCCTCAAATCTGCCACTCCTCCACTGCCCAGAGCCACAGGGCATGAAAATCTGGAAGCTCTTCAGTTTTCCATTTCCAAATGCTGGGCAGGGGTATCTCAAGTCCTGTGAATGGGGATGGCGGCTTCTGAGAGTCCTGGGCATCTTTCTTGGACTGAAGGTCTACTGGTACCCATGGAAGAGCTATTTCTCCTTGTCATGTTGTCTCTAACAAAACAGGCCACTCTCTAACCCAGAAACAGCTCTTTTAATGCTCAACAGCAGCAGGGTGGGGAGAGCAATGTGCTGCCCTGCAATGTGGGGCTAATCCCCTGATCAGTTTTCCATGTGCTCTGTCCTGCCTGAGGCAAGTGCTGTTGCTTAACAAAAGTAGAAGTTACTTGGCCAGGGAGAAGGAGCTGGTACATCTTTGTGCTCCTCAGGATGGAGGAATCCAGGCATCTGCTCCAGCATCGTTTTATACATCTTGCCTAATGGCTTCCCTGTCCACAGGGGTTCAGGAGCCTGGGTCACTGTAAGTAGACAGGGAAATTGAATTTGGCTGTCTACCACGTAGGATGAGCACTCCTGTCACTGTGTTACTGCACAAAGACACAGGGCTGCTCCCGCCAGCTGGTTATTAAGGGCATAAAAAGCAGACTTGTTTTGCATTTGAGGGAGAAAGGTTAGTCGCTGAGCTCAGAGGAGAGGGAGCTGTGGCATGCACCTCTTAAATCCTCTTTCTCCTATGTGTGGGTTTTTCTGGAGCATCTCCAAAGACCACCAACTCCCCTCCGCATGCTGGAGCCCAGCACCCAGAGAAAAGGTCTAGACTCCCATATCCATAGCAGGCATCTCAAATTAGGTGGTGCAAGCCCTGGCAAATGGTGATTTGGCCCTGCAATGTCTGTGTTTGTTTAAAGAGCTATGTGCTGAGCCAGGTCAGTGCCTATTGCATTAGTCATAGCGAGCTTTCAAGATTATAAATGGGGAAAGTGCTGAGTAACTTGTGAATCAGCCTTATTATGATTTCAAAGTACATATTACTAATACACTCCCCACTACTAGGCTACTTCCCCCTCAATTTAACGCCTACACCCGTTCTCCCTGACAAAGCCAGAGCTGAGAAAGCTCCACTTATTTTAAGTAGCTGGTAGGAAATGGGAAGCTGGCTCATCCTCCACTCAGCATTTCTGTCACCCTCAAAAACTCCCTGGTTTTAAACTGTTCACTCTGTGCCAAGATGCTTTCTTTAGAAAATAGTAGTGACAGAAACCAGTCTGTTTAGGACAAAGCTGCAGGTTCTCCATCCATTGTATGTAGCAATCAGTATTTTTTGTCTTTGTATTTACCATGAGTTATCCACAGGATTTTTAAGGAAGAGTGAAAATTGAGCCATCAGGTGGTTTCTGTGGTTGAAGTTTAAATGTTTTATATATATTAAAAAAAAAAAGACAACTTTGTTTCTTTTGGCATGGTCTTGGATGAAGTTAATGGTGGGTGGAGGCTTCCCGGGAAGGAAATGTGTAGGGGTAAAAAATGAAATTGTGGTGGGCCACCACCCTGTAGGGCCTTGGTGGAAACCCTGAATAATTATCTGAATGTTTTGGGGTATGGCAGTTTGGGTCCTCTTCAGCCAGGGTTTTGCAGCAAAGCAGAGTGCTGCAGAAAAGCCTGTTTGAGCACCATCCTATTGGCGAGAAGAACACCATCCCATTTTCCCCCAAAGAGGGCAGCCCCTTACTTGCTGGAATTCAATTTGATTGACTTTACTCACATCTGTTATGCCAAGAAAGGTCTTTTTTTCAAAAAGAAAAGTTACTTCTGTGGTAAGGGCCTGGGAGCCTGAAGTGCTGGGTGAAGGTGGGAGCAGCGATAACAGACTTGGAGGGATTCCCACCCCCCAAGAAGCATGTTCTTTCTCCTTAAATGAGGCCACAGCAGCTCCCAAAATTTGAGACTGAGCCCTGTGGCTCCCTCAGCAGCCAGCAGGAGGAGAGCAGCACATGCAACCACCCGCTCACCTTCTCCCACTTTCTTTCCAGGGGCTGCCAAGGGACTCTGAACTGACCAGGCTCCTAATTTAGGCACCTCAGTTAAGTCCATGAAGTTAGAAGGGATGAGTCTGGGACCTGCTGTGCACATCATATCCATGATAGCAACCTAAGAATTTCCTATTCCCCTTCCCAAGCTACACTGAACACTCAAGATCCCGAATTTTTCTGGCATGGTCTTAGTTTAGGAACTCCAACATGTGGCTGGAGACACTGCCAGTTTGGCATCAGGCTGAAAAGTCAGTGCAGTGGTCTAGGTGAAGCCCTGGGGATGCTGAAGTGGATGCCACAGTAGCCACATGAGGCAGGGGGCAGAAGAAGGTTGTGGGTGCCTAAGCCAGAGCTGCAGAGAGGAACCTGCTGACCACGAAAATGCCATATCTGCAAAAGTCAGATACAGCAGATAAAAGCAATTTTTATGCATAAGCACTGTAATTATTGTGAGTCTCTCTGGAAACACTGCTGCTGTTTGCTGGCAGGGTGTCTTGGTGGCTTGCCCAGGAAGGAGGGAGATGTG
Organism: Zapornia atra; assembly: GCA_013400835.1. Lineage (NCBI taxonomy): Eukaryota > Metazoa > Chordata > Aves > Gruiformes > Rallidae > Zapornia > Zapornia atra. The sequence continues at coordinate 61,749 of VZTU01022702.1, forward strand.
CACTCCAGATGGTCCTTGGTTCAAGGGACATTAAACTTCAGCTTCTGTAGCTAGGTGAGTACTTTGGCCACCAGGTTTAGGCTATTTTAGAACAAAGCACTCTACCAAAGCTGCACAGAGATATGCAAACCTCATGGGTCTGGAAGAAGATCCTGCTAAATAAAGCCCATTTAATCTTACAGTGAAGGGTCTTGAGTGGAAACGGGAGCCTGGTGGTCTGGTCCCTGCTTTCAGGACTCTTCATAAATTTATTTCAAGCTGTGGATAAAGACAAAAGCAACATGGGAAGCAGGGCTTGGGACATACCCTTCTTTCTTCTGCACCACAGCTGCTCAGCTGAGCCTGCCGCTGCCCCGAGGACACCATGCAAAATAAGTTCATTGGAACAAGGAAGCAGAAGGATACCTGTTGATCTTGAGTCAAGACAGGCTCGGTGAGGAGACACCTGCACAGTGAGCTCAGCATCACCTCAGACACTTTGGGAAGACTCTTCCTAGCCACAGTCTTGCTGGGAGCTGGGAGTAGATCCCTATCTCTACGGCAGAGATCATGGTCAGGGATTTACTCTGGGCCACCCAGAAGAGCTGACTCCAACTGGAGATTAACTTCACACCTTCATCCGTGGTTTGTAACCATAGGTGGAAAGTGCCATCAGCTCTACTGCATATGGTCAGCGTTGTACCTTGCAAGAAGTATACAACCAGCTGGAGAAGACCTTCTCAACACTGCTAAATGCAAACAAGATACAAACATTAAAATTACAGAAGAATATCTAGGGACAGTGACTCATTTGGTGTAAGTCCTTGCAGCCCTTGAAGGCTTTGGTGGTATTGTTGTGATATGCAACTGCTGGTGACCTGGGGGGTGGGAGTGTATGGCACAGGTCAGGGTCAGCAAAGGGTGGTTCCTGAGACTGGCTGTTTCAGCAGGTACATCTACACAGCGTCAGTCGCATCTGCAGTCCGGATGGACTGAAATGGTCACTATTTCCTGTGCAAAATGAGAGCTTTCCATTTCACAGTTCTCATTTCACTTTCTTTAAATGTTTGGATACTTTCCAGTGCTTCCTGGTAGCTGCCATCCTAACGCTGTTTCAAACAGAGACTCACGTGAGTCACTGTGCTGCCAAATTTAGAACTCATCCTAGAAATGCCCAGGCTTTTCTTTCTACTTTTTCTCCCAGTCCCTTGGGCATTACACCAGCTTCCTCCAGCTTTTATCCCAAGGTCCTCACCACACCACCTGACCTCCTCTTTGTGGTAAAATCTAGTTATTACAAAACATCTTGAACTCTGAGAGGTTAAGCAGGCAAGCTTATGTTAAATCCAGAGACATTTGGGTAAGCACTTTCTGACAAAACCAGTTTTATGTATTTGCAGTTCAAGGTCTGGTTGGAAGCACCATTCATAGAAAACAGAAAGGCCAGAAATTCACATTTAGGAGTGGAAGGTTCGCAGCAGCCAGGTTAAGGATATGGAAAGGAAAATAATGTAAATGGTCTTAAGCATTGTTGTCTAAAGAACGTTCTCTCCCATAATTTGTTAGTCATGTGGTACAATTTGGGTATTTATAAAGTTTTGTGCCTCTAATCCTGCATGAGATTATTTGCTGCATCACGGGAGTGAGGAGGGTGCGTCGGTGGGAATTGTCTGTGATGATAACGTAACCCTTCGTGCATGTGCTCTTCCAGCAGTTGGAGGTGCAGAGTCTCCAGGAAAGCTCTCTCTGTAGCCTGCTTCTTTCCCTCTCTGCTTTATTTGAGGACATAAGGCTCATGCTGTAGATCCAACTTCACCTGGAAGCATCCTTTCTGTAGATGCAATTTGTACAAGGTTTGGGCACCGTTATCTGCAAAATAATCAGAATTATAGACAACTTGCAGACTGTGTACTCAGCTGGGCATCCAGGCTCATCCTGAAGATAAGCTGTATCCATCAAAGGGATTTGAGGCTCAGCCCTGCTAATTGTGTTGCTCTTTATCTTACCACTTTATTTCCTCTAGCTTTTCTTCTGTATGGTATAAATCATTATGGTGCTTATTTTGACTTTTACAGGAGTCACAGATCTATTTTTTCCCCACTCTAGTGTTACATCTATAATGTAAGAGGAACTGCAGTCTTTTTTGAATTACCATTGTGTTGCATTTGGATGCTGCTGTGTCTGGTGGTCAAAGCACTGGGAAAAGTAGCTCATACTCTGTGAAACATATGAACTACATTCCTGCAACATTTAGAAATACTTGGCAGAGAGAGAGTGTTGACTGAAAGGGAGCAAGGCACCATTACCTTCCCTTGTAGTTTGCTTTGTGTCATGGTGGCTAATAATGCTGTTGCTAACAATGTTTAATTGTATTTCTTTTTGGCCAAGAGGCCAGTTGCTTTAGCAAAATAATTTTTTTTCATATGTGTGTGCAGAAAGAACATGTTCATCACCACACGGCACTGCTCATTTCCCAGCACATAATTGACATCTTGAATTGAGAGAACCTCTGGAAACTCACTACTGCAGGTAAAGATGACTGATCCTTTACCAGAAAGACCTTGACTGGGCTCTCAGATTTTATTACCTAGTACAATGTTTTTCCTCTGGGAGATCAATTTCTTGAATTGAAAAATGAGGCAATATAATAAGCAATGCTTCAGCTATAAACATCTCTTTTCCTTGCTGAGGACAGAAGAGAAAACAAAGCTGACATTCTATATTAAGCTCCACTAAGACAGTTTTAAGTATGAAAAGGAATAACAAATTTTAAGTGGGAAAATGGCAGAATTTAATACAGAGCTAAACACTGCTGAATACTCTGTCACAATGTCAGACCCTCAACTACTCAAGTCTTGGTGAGTTTATTTAGCTGTGAGAGCTTCCCCTGCAAGGAGGGTATTAAAGGAAACCTTGAACCCTCAAACATCTCCATGCACACTCCTACCAAGTCCCATAGGACGTGATGGGATACATCCTTATGTCATGCCATAAAAACAAGTCTGTTGGGCTGCAGTACAGCATTCCTGTTGTTTTGGTCACTTTGATCAGAAAAGCTACTGAAAGCTACCGTTATGACACAGCGCCCAGGGAAGCTCTGTGCCAAATACGTTGTGATAGGGATAGAGCACTCCAGATGTGAGCGCTCTGAAGCAGCTCACCCGGGAACCAGGCTTTCCTCACTGTGGTACCCAAGGCTGCAGGAGCTCCTGATAATTTCTAACCTAAAGCAGCATCTGTCTTCTGGTTGAAGAAGTCGTGGGGTGGGATGGACTCAGGAAAACGAGCGTTAATTCTTCCTTCATACTCTGCACTCATTTCCAGCCCACTATTTACAGGTGACACTAATGTGTGTTAGGCAATAGCTCTAATAGCATATAAATACTAATTTATGGAAGGTATACTATGTCCTTGTGAAAGTCAGAAGCAGAAAGCAGGATGCACCCTTCAGAATGGCTTTTCACATTGCCACTTTCTGTTCAGTGGTTAAACTTGCTCTGCAATCACACACCACTTTGCCTGTGGTCCAGCTGGCAGGTGGCTATCAGTAGTCCTTGAGGAATCAGCTGGCAGTGTGGACCCTGCTTACCTCTGGACAACATCCCTTGCAACCATGGACTACCATTTCAGACAGATTTTATTATCCAGGATGAGAGAGAGGCTTGATCTGAAGGGTAAGATGATATCGTTTCAGGTGATGCGGTGTCTCTGCGCTGAACTCTTAGTCAGAGGGAGAAGGAAGGGACACCTTTCCTTTCCCACTAATACATGCCAGCTTGTCATATTGTGTTTGTATTTTCAAACAAAAGAAATCACTATTAATAAAACCCAAACCTGTTACTGAGGAGCATAACAAGGATAACTCTCTTTAGGTAAAAAAGAGACTACTACTCCCACAGCCTACGTTATTGTACATATTTGATACTGCCTAAACTGCCCTCAGTTGCTAGAAGAAAGCTCTGTTTAGCCTCACGCAGTGGCTGAGATCTCCCTGCCTCAGAGCTCCATTGCCTTGGGCTTCAGGGGCCAGCTCTGGTAACAGAGGTGTAACACTCACTGCTGTGTTTAAGAGCATTTGTTACTGGGGATTAGAAGTTTTCCCACAGCGCCCAGGAGCCCCGGCTGCAGCGCAGGGCCCCGTTGTGCTCGGAGCTGCGCGGACGTGTGGTGGTGTTGTCTTTGTAATGTTTCAGCTTGATCCAAAAAGGAAAATAAAAAAGAAAAAAAAAAGAAAGAAAAAAAAAAGAAGGAGCCTGTGGGAGGAAGGTTTGTGTTGGCTGTAAACCAACACGTGCACAGTTTAATAACATACATCTATGTTCAGTGATTTTTGCTCTTATCTTTTAATTAGAAGCTATAGGACCCTAACCCGATTTTAAACAGCTTACAAGTGCAGATTTTATAGTCTTACCTTCTATTTTCTTTGTGCTGAGGTGTGGTAGTGAGAAAAATCACTGCTAAGGAAAAAGCCCTTGCAGTAACTGTTACTCCTCAGCAGATTTTAAGTTTTTCTACCAGCCTTGAAGCTGCTATTTCCAGGTCTCCCTTAATTAATCCTGGGAACAGAAGGATTCGACAAAAGTGTGTCTTGCCAATCTGAGAAGCCCTATCCTTACAAGGTCCTCAATTACATTAATTAATTAGTCTTATATAATTCAATTCACACAGCTGAATAGACCTAATTAAAAAATAAGTACATTTACAAGCTATCTTGTTACCACGGCATTAAGGGTAATGAGTTCGTTAAGCTCCACGGGAAGACATTATCAGGCTGAGGGTACAGGCTGCAACATGTTGAAGACACTCGCCGCCGAGGAAAGGAGGCTCTGCCAGCAGAGATAGCCTATCTGCACCAAAAGCATTTACTTCAAAGATTGTAGATAACGCTGGAGGGCTTAATGAGGGTATATTTTCAAAATGTAAATAGGAGGATCTACTGGGCACATAAATTGCATCACACTCATAGGACGCCCTCCGCGCAGGCTTGTGGAAGTGAAGAGGGTCAAAGTTAGCAGGTTACGTTGCTCCCCCTGTTTCAAAGGGGGTTTCTGCTTACAGATCGAGTGCTATTAGTACGGGAGCGCCTGGCTGTGCTTACTCATTGAGCTCCTATCATAAGCTTGAAATAGCTGCCACGCACCCCATCTGTCTGAGCACTCCTATTTGTGAGGTGAGTCCCAAAATATTCGGCTGGTAACTAAGACAGATAAATAAAAGGTGTCTTGCAACGCCGCTCTGCTTTTAAAATTGTGAGCCTTCAAAAAATAACCAAACCCCTCCTTCAGATAAAAATGACATTAAAAGCTTTATGGTAACACTGAAAACAGGATTTATTTTATGATACGCAGGACCGATAATTGATTCTTTAAAAGTTTGCTGTGTTTTCACATGAAACATTAAAATGTTATGTGCTGAACTGGCAGACACAGGAAATTTTTAATATGCTGAAATAAAATGTGCTTAAATAACCCTCCACAATACTGTTGCATTCTTTGCTTTGCTTATATTGAGAACCAGCCGTCACTTTTAAGTTTTAATAAGTTTCATATGTTTTGTAGAGGAACTGTGTTTGGTTAATTCTAACCTTTAATTAGTAGCCTCTGGATTGGTGTATACCCCAGGCACGGGGATGTTATTAGTGTGAACTGAAAGCTATGTGTGTTACTCCATAACAGATCAAAACAAACCTTGTATGCTCTGACAGCATTAAACCCCACTGAGACCTGGTGCAGGATATGGTTTTCCACTTGCAAAAGAAAATTGTAATTCACAAGCCTTTGCCAGATGTTGTCCCCCCGATATTTCAGCTTCATTACATACCTACCGAGTAGGTGGTCACCTAAGGTAAAGCCAAGTGTGCCCTGTTAGAGCAGTTGCTAGACTAAATAATTTCTCCAGGGTTTTTTTCTTTCTTTCTTTTTTTTTTTTTTTAAGAACAATAACAACAAAAAATTTTAAAAGGATGTGCTGGAAAATGGCTGTTTAATGCAAAGAGGATCCTATTGTTTCCTGAGAGGAACACAGACCCATGCTCATGATCTGCTATGGAGGGAAGACTTGGAGGTTTAGAGGGATCTGCTGAGGACTCTGCTTCTGCTGAACAATGTCACCTCAGAGTGCACTGTGCAGCAAGCGCTGCAACACCACAAAAGCGTGAAACAAACACAACAAAGAGGGCAGGAGATTGCAACAGGATATATTTGAAAGTGGATTTCAGATGTTTTTTGTTAAAGATAGAGTTATTCCTGGAACCAAAGGGCCAAAGAGAAGTGTCCCCTAAATGACAGAATAAAGAATCCATTGGCTGCTCATACCTGGCATTTTATTAGCATGCAGATAGCTGGCAAATACATGTACTGATATCAGACTGTTATCAGATTTTAGCTGGTCAGCAAAAATTATCTGTATTATCTGTACAAAATGAAGAATACTCCCTCACCTCTTCCCCCCAAAAAAGTTGAAACCTTTCATGGAAAAGAGAAACTTGAATGAAAGAATTTGTACTCAACCTTTACCCAAATTTGCTTTGGAAACAGCTTTGGTGACCCTGACATGATGTTTTTATGTATTCAGCTGTAAACACAAACCCATCAATTACATGTTGTAAATGTTATTGTAACTTCCGTGGTCGAAGAATATGAGTGAGGCAGGATTGTGGGTGGAAATTAAAATTAAAGCAGTGTTCCATAACTGCAAAACATGGAATACTTTTTCTATTTTATGAACATTTTTTTGTAAGGAAAAGGAGTGGTTTCTGGTTTAGGATATGCAGATAGCTTTTATTTGTTCCAGGAGATTTTATAGGCATGGCAAGTAATGACTGCAAGAGCATGTTATACATCATAAAAGTAATAAGGTGACTTAAAAAGAAATTTGAGGGTTTGAGAAGAATTAGATAAATGTATGACTCTGAATACCATAATGTAGTTAGGGTCTGACTTCTTGAAGCCATAGAAATCTTATCTGCAACTGGGGTGGAAACCAGCCTGTGAACATCAGACATTCGGTCACACGCTTACGTGATCTATTTTTGACCAGGCCTAATGTAAGTGTCGTGATAAGAGGGCAAGTCCTGCCAACACTTGGGCACATAAAGTGAGGAACACTGGTGGTGCCACGCAGCAAAGGCTTTTCATTCCAGAAACAGCACGATGGAGCCATGTCTGTAGGCATGGGTGCTCTCCGGCAGGATCGGGCCTGCCTGAATGCAAATGGGGTTGCTTTACTGATCGCTGTGGTGCTTTGCCTGAGTAATTTCTCAAGAAATGTATTGCAGCAAGTACATTTCTTCTGTAAAAAGCCTCATGTAGCTTTAGTTCTATCAACGGGTTCCTCCATCAGGAAAGTTTGATAGCTGTCCTGGAAGTGATATAAACCCTGTCACACAGCAAGTCCTGGCTATTTTATTACAGTGCACAGAGTCCAGTGTTATTTCTTTGTCTAGGAACACCGCACTGGCGACCAATTCTGAGCAACCGCTCCGTATCTGTCTTTTCACATGTCTTGGCTTTAGTGGCATCACATCCTATGTCCATGCAATTGAGGAAAAAATCTCCTCTCTCATTGGCAGCAAGAGTAAATTATTTTTCTGAACCTGGCATTTGAGGGCTTCCAGCCCTAAACTTTGTGTGTGAACAAAGCAATAAAATTCACAGGCCTGCCTGAGCTAAGCTTTGAGGTTGGAGAAGAAGTCTGAAAAAACAGGGTAGTTTTTTCCCTCCCTTGTTTCCCCTCTTTTCCCTCCCTCTTCCTTTTTACTAAACAGACTGAGGCAAACCTGCCAACTTCTATTTCAACAACCTCTGCAACGTATGTCTTTCTCTCCAGGTAAACACCGTAGGTCATTGCTTTCAAGCATGTCATTTTCCTGAGATTAGAACTGGCTTAATCTCTTCTTTAGATGGGTGACTTTGAACTCCTTGACAGAAATCTGAACAGCATAAAAAAATGGTTCTGGTCAAAATTACAGATCAGCTGGAAGTTCACATCCAGTTGCACAGGGTTTCCTCTGGAGGAATGAATGAATGAATGAATGAATGAATGAATGAATGAGTGTGAGCCATTTTATTTGTCAATTATGTTATTTGCCTCCAGAGGATAATGGCCAAGCAAATTAATTAGTGAAAATAAGCCACAAAACCATCAAAACATTCAGGCAAAGCTTCACTCAAACTAACATGTTCAATGAAACAGAAACTTGGACTGGCAGCTTGATGTTTTTACACTATTTGTTGATTCTACTGACAGCTTTAATCATTGCTGAGCTGACACTCCGGTGGTACAAATGAGTAAATAAAATGTCAGTTTTGCTTACGATGACATTGAACAGTTGTTCAACCTTGACAGGTCTATATTTGCAGACAAGAGAATCACGAATCACTTCTTTAGACTTTCCTGCAAGAATAACACAGCTAAAATCTGCACAGCTACCACATACGTGGCCTGTAACCAATAAAAGTCAGCTACTTTTATTTGCGATGCTTTGACAAAAAACTCGTCACAGAATCATGGGGGTTGGAAGGGGTGTCATCTTTTCTTTTTTCCCTAGTGGGAAGGGAACACTCACCCAGCTCCAGATCTCAGAGCGAAAGTCCTACCACACCAAAACTGATGGGAGTCTCGCTATCAACTCCTGTGGGCTCAGTGCTGGCCCTACGCTCCGTTCTAAGGATTACGTGAAACTTCGTGTTTTTCTGGCAAAAATCCTGTGTCAAAGAGGTTCTTTGTTTAAGGCATAACCTGAGTTGTCTGTCAAACGTGGGCCCTGATCCAGCAAAGCACTTAAGCACATGTGTAGCGTTGTTGAAACCAACGGGACTACCGCTCACATGCTTGAAGTCACGTGTGTTTTTAAGTGCTTTGCCGGCCTGAAGCCTTGCAGAAGTCCTTTATATCATGTTGATTTCAAAGCACATTTCATTATTACATCACCGTGCTGTTCTTGGCAGGGAATGAATTAATAAATGAGACAAGGAGAGGTCCGTCAGGAGCTGCTGGGGGAGTGGGACACTGCATTCCTTTCAAAACAAGGCCGTGGCAATAAGTTTTCAGGAGACATGAATCAGCCACGTAGGCAGTTATAAATAACACAGAGCAGCCAGGCCAGGTGACATACCACTGCACTAGGTATATTGTAAGAATGTATCGATACTGGGTACTTGGTGGTTTTAATCTTCCCACAGACTTGGCATCTACCTGCCCTCCAAGGCCAACTGGAGTCAGATTGGTGAGAAGATGGACTCGCTCCTCTCCATGAGGTATTTTAACGCCATTATTTCATGCGCTGGGTAGTGCGGCTGCAGAACAACACTGTTGTTTATGCCACACAATTGGCATACAAGTGTTCTACAGGTATACTAAAATCAAACTGTCTTGTTGAGGACACAGCAGTAAGCATGGGGTTGGGTGGAGGGATGTGTACACTCTCAAAGCTCATGAGCTGAGCTCCCCCAGAGAGATGTTCCTGAACACTGTGACCAATGTTGCCGTTTGAGTGCTGGGCTTAAAGCCGAGCTTCTCTCATATGCACAATTCTGTTCAGATCATGCATTCTGGAGAATCCAGGAACTCATTGTTACAACATGAGTGTGTTCCATCTTATCAGCAGCTGGCCTTGCACCATGGTGCCAGTGGGTTGGCTTGGCAGCTGGGTCCTTGCCTGGTGGCAAGGCTTCAGAGCCCACATTGCAGACAGCCCTGTGCCACCGTGTCATGGCACCGTGCTGGCACAGACATCTCACCCGGGCTTGCAAGGCACAACGGGACCTGCTGGCAACATCTGTTTTGGTAGGGATTGTTTGTCCCCTTGTCTGGTGATGGTAGGCCTGTTTAGGAAGGGAGTAGCTAAAAGGGATGGAAGAAACACTTTGGGTAATGGGGCAAGAAGGTGGCAGGTGTAGAGGGAACAAGGAAGGAGGAAGAAGGTAACAAGCAATTAGTAGATGAATGAAATATCTGGCCTCAAGTTGAAACACAGGAAATTCCGCACCAATTTGCGGAAGAATTTTTTCACAGTGAGGGTGACAGAGCCCTGGGACAGGCTGCCCAGGCTGCCCAGGGGGTTGTGGAGTCTCCTTCTCTGGAGATATTCAAGACCCATCTGGATGCCTACATGTGACCTGTCCTAGGAAACCTGCTTTGGCAGGGGGGTTGGACTCGATGATCTGTGGAGGTCCCTTCCCACCCCTATGATTTTGTGGATCTGCAATGTTCTAGGAATACCTGAAGGTACCTTTTGGGACCTCTCACCATGGAACTATGGAAGCAAGGATGGGTACAGGGGTGCAGTAATGCTCAGCCGTCCTTCACACTGTGAGAATAGGGGGTGGGGGTGGGGAGGGGAGGAAATCTTGGAATGACATTTCGGTACTGCAAAGAATCTGTCCTGGTATTATTTGGAAAGACATCAGTGCCCCTTTCGCTTTTCTGGGATTAAGTTAGATACAATTTGCATTGATCACATGAACAGGACGGAACAGAAGCTATGGAGATTTCAAAGTTATCTTCACACACAATAAAATGTAGATAAATAGCACAAGCCTAGTACTTCTTCCCTTGGAAAGTTTCTTTTAAGTAAGGCACTGTGCTACAGACACTGACAAGCAGCTGGAAGAAAAAGCTTCCAGTACCATGAGGGCTGATGGGAAGAGGGGCTAAACTCCTCCTCAGAGCCTCAGCTCCATATGCTTTTTCTGTTGAAATCTGCAAGAACTTGGTAGGAAGGACAAGGGATTTATTTATCATTTCATCTTGGAATTCTAGCAGTTCATCCCCATTTTTCATTTTCTTGCACACTTTTGATTTGTTTCCTTATTGCTAATGGATTATTTTGATGCCATTCATGACCGGAATACAACAGGTCACATAATTAAATCTAAACAAAGTAAAACCAACTATGGTTTTCCAGCCTGAAAAGGGGCAGGATTTAGATTATTTCCTTGAAATGAAATGACCCAATGTCCCCTTTGATGAAAGTTACAGGAAAGCTCTCAGCAGCAGCTTAAACACACTGCCAAGCTCGTGGCCAAGAAGGAGCACTCGCACACTTTCAAGAGGATGTTTTGCATCCTGTTATTCCAGTAGCACACAGTGTTGCTGTTATCATGGAGGCTGAATTGCTGCTTTTCATGGGAAAAACTTATTTGGGGACGGACTGTAATCATCTTTTCTGATGCACACATTGCACAGGGCTGGATCTTGATATGAAATGAGGACCTAATCCGACCCCCACCCTGTAACCAATGGCAAGCTTTCTGGGATTTGGATCAATTTCCCTGCCTGTAGTTGCTGATACGGGAGGAATGTTATTTTTGCTGTGGTGCTTGCATTACGAATCAGAGCTATCATTTGATCAAGCTTGTTGCAATATGTTTGCTAGCAAGAGACTTAACTTCTTTGAAGGATTTAAATCTGCTAAACCATCTGGGAAAGCAAAGATAATGCAAAATGTAATTTTAATGTATGTAAATCTAATGCAAAATGTAATTTTAATCAATGTCAGAAGTGAACCACTTTTTACAATCTGATTCTTATCTGCAATTCTTAGGAGTAATGTACTACAGCTTTTCCATTTCTTGTTTTAGGACAGCTACTTCCCGATGATTCTCCTTTTAAAAACGCTTCAGGAAGGAGCAAGAAAAAAGAAGGGCTTGTGCTAACACACTGCAGGATGTGCGGTATGTTCCCGATGCCTGCCACATTCAGCTTACCTCTCTGTGTGCCGTTCCGGTGCGGCTGTGGCTGTGCTGGCCAAGGAGTCATCCCTCCAGCCCGGCCCCAGCGGTTCGTTACCACCCTCCTGGCAGAGGGCAACTCCAACTGACAGGCACACCCAGCTTTTTCTGAACTCAGCACATCTCATTTTGAGCAATTTTGACTTGTGGGTCTTGGCTACTGTGGGTTTTTGTCTGAAGCAGCTTGAGGAGCACTTCCAAAGCAGGAGATGCCTCCTGCAAGTGATGAGGACCTTGGTCATTGTGCTTTGCCATCCCTATGAGCTCCTTGGCCATGGGTTGCCTGCACAGGGTAATCTTTCATCCCAGAGTTCGCTGGCAAGACCAACTCCAGCTGCCGTGGCTGCAGGCAAGGCTATAATGATGACTGCTGGTCCACCATAGCCTGTGGTGGTCTCACCAAGCAAAAAGTCAAAGATACCAACAAACTGAGCCTTTTTAAAATCACTGAGGTATCTCAGCCCTGCCACGAAAGGAGAGTTAGATATGAAAAAAAATTCTTGGGATCCTTGCTGGGGTCTTAACCTTCCTTATGAGTTGAGGCAAGTGACCCTATTCAAGAAAGGTGCCTGGAAACTCAGGTTAGAGGAAGGAAGCATTAATTTGGGTAGGAGATGTCAGTGCATGGACAGGCTGTGGGTAAAACTGACAGCACCTCCCAGAAAGAATCGGTTGCTATATAACATTGGAAATTGGGGAGGGCAGAGGTCTCCTGGGGGCAGGGGGGTGGGCAGGGAAGAAAACTCCTGCAGATTACAAAGCACGCTGGGGCAGAGAGAAGGGGAGCACCTGGTCACTATTTACTGCTTTCCTGCACTCTTCTGCCCTCTGCTCCGTTTGGCTGTGAGCAGTGGTGGTGTTTATCGCTCTTCAAAGATGGCATTTCTTCTGCATGACACTATTTACTCTGAGTGTGGGAGGAGGTGACCCACTGATTATCCTAACAGACCGAAGATGCAGAAAGTCAAGTTTCAAGTTATTGCTGTGACTTAAGAAACATGCAAGGCTTTTGCCTCTGGACATAATCAAGTCAACGTGTTCCGTATTGGTTTATGCTTAAAAAGCAAAGTAAAAGCAGATGAAGTGTATTTATAGGCTCATCAGCCAATGAATGGATGAAAGGGAAAAAGAAGTTAATGGGAAAATGTCAGCCAGGATAGAGAAGGGACTCACTACGAAGTTCATGTCCAGACCAACAGTTTGGAGCTAATCACACAGACCAGGGTGTCTTGATTTATAGTAGAAGAAAAATTGACACTTTATCAACTCTGAATTTAAAAATAAACCAGTAAAAATAGCCTAGTGCAAAGGAGATTCTTTTGCCAGACTACCTCAGGCTGGGAAAGGCTAAGGGGCGCTTGGGTCTGGCCACTTGCAAATGCGTGGCTTTGATTTGAAGCTCAAAATCTTATATAAAAAAGGGAACATAGAAAGCAATGATACAATAACAGAGCCTAGGCTGCTTTACACTCCCCAGCTTTAGATAAACCTGGGTGTAACTCAGAGAGTGACAAAGAGGAAAGAAAAGTGGAGGAGTAAAATCCTGCTTCTCTCTCTGCGCTTCTCTGCTGAGGCTGTTGCTGTGTGTGTAGGCAAAGTTCTCATCTTTAAAAGCTATTTTCAGCAACGTGAAATACAGGGCTAAGCATAAAGAGGCAACAGCCTTGTTAATTGAAATGTGAGGGCAGGCTAGTAACTCAAGATACCATCACCGAACCATCCCTCTTTTAAAAATCATTTAAGGAGTTGAGAAGAAGACTTTACATTTCATAAAAATCTCATTGTCTGATCTGGTCCAGTATTTAAGAGAAAGGGATATGAGGAAAGCAGCATAATGAAACCCAGCCCAAGGAGGCCAGACTAGAACAAAGGAGTTGCTGTTGATTTCGTGTCAAGCTTTTCCACAGTTTGACTGTGTGATCTGGAACAAGTCTTTATGTCCATGCTGCCATCAAAGGTGTGATTGCAGCTCATATAATCATGCCCTCGAGCTCTTTTTGCATCAGTTTAGCCATCTGTACCAGAGCCATCATACACTTTTACCTCTTTTAAGGGCTGTAGCAACAACTGACGTAATCTGAGTTTGAGAAAGCTTTTGTGGTCCTCTGATGAACAGCATGGAAACGCAAGACTTGTCAGATTTCTGCTCATGGAACCTACTGAGAGAGGCATGTGTCTTGTCACCAGAGGAATCCTTTAAAAAAAAATAAAATCCATTGCTCATCCACTTTCTTCTGGCTGCTAAACTATTGCTGTGAATTGACGCAGGCTTAAAAATGTAAGCCAGAGCACAGAACTCAGCAATAATGCACAAATATATGTTCTTGGCAGTGCCTCCATGCAGATCATGACCACGATCTGTTTAATGAATGTATATTATTTAATGGTCTCATCTGGTGTTGATTTAAAAAAGAACAAATTCGAGTATTTGTGCTCAAATGGCAACTAGGGGGAGATGACTCAAAACCAAACCATTCCCTTAATTCTGGTAGAACTCAGGGCTAGAAACAGCCCCTTGAAATGAGCCCAAGTAGAGTTTACACACTGCTGTTCATAATACAACTCATGTTCCAGAAAAGTAATAACGGAGAACACACGCACAATGGAGGCTCAGTGCACAAAGCTTGTAATGTATCATTTGTGAGGAATATTTCTTTAAAAATGTAGAGCAGGAGTATTACTTATCGTTCCCACATGGAACAAGTGGTGAAAAGGTTGTGGAAATCATTTTTATTGTTATCATATGTTTTCCCTAAATGTTGCTGTAGGAGTAAACCTTTTTTGGTATTACTTACAATATGCTATTGTTTGACATCCAACATTACACTTATGTTTGAATAGCTTACCCTTGTAGCATCCTTCTTTTCCTTTGTTGATTAAGTCTGAGATAAATATACCATTGTTTTCATGAAGACTTTAAAACTATTAAGTCTCCTGCCGGGTGACTGAACATTAAAAGAATGGCAGGACCAATCTTAATGGAATAACCCAATCAGCCAGTTGCCCACCAAACTGAGGGACCCAGATTGATGTGCTGATCTAGCTGCCTCCCTGTGCCCTAGGACAGTGCACGCAGCTCCTGGAGACACTGACTGAATGTATGCCTCTTGCTGCTACATGGCTCCATCAAGAAGGGGGAGGTTTCTTCAGTGATGCCCAGTGACAGGACAAGGGACAATGGGCATAAACTTGAATATAGGAAGTTCCTGAGGAGGAACTTTACTGTGAGGGTGACAGAGCACTGGCACAGGCTGCCCAGAGAGGTTGTGGAGTCTCAATCTCTGGAGATATTCAAAACCCACCCACATGCAGTCCTGTGCAGCCTGCTCTAGGTGATCCTGCTCAGCAGGAGGGTCTCTTCCAACCCCTGCTGTTCTGTGATTCTAGAATTTGCAGTCTGGAGCAGGTCTACAGGATTTGGGGATGAGTAAAGCTTCCTACAGTTGGTTTTATTTGACTTGTGTGGTCAAAATGAATCACTGTGTGTCTTCTATGAAAGGCAATCAAGAAGATTGTGCTGGGAAATATGTGTAAATCTCTTGCAGAATGTATTTCAAGTTTTGAGAAAATGCAACTTTAAGATGTAGGGGAGGAGACAGTTTTCAGTGTTCCCTTTTTCCAGTTTTCAGAGGAACACCTGAAGGTTCAGAAAAACAAATGTACATATTTTGATTTGTGTGTGTCTGTGTGTAAGAAAATCTAATTTTCTCACCATATATCACCACTTCCATGTGAACGACATAACAGGTCTTCCATGTGGAACAGCTGCAGTAAGCCAGGCAGATACCCTTTGCTACACCCCATCTGCTGAGAAGCTGTTGAGTTCCACTGATATTGATGAATATATGATACCTACCTATATTTTCAAATACATTCACCTCTATCAAAAGTTAAGTAGCCTGGTACCAGCTGACACAACATCTCTTCACTCTTTCCAACATGGGAATGAAAGCAATTTTCTTATGCTTAAAGAGATATGATGCATAAATACAAAGATAATGAGACATTAGGGTATGTAGATATGTAAACGAATCAGTGCTTTATAAGCTAAATGAATCTCCAAAGACTTTAGAAGAAGCTGGGGCTCTTAAGACACTGGTGGGGTCACTGGATGAGATTCCAAATCAGAGGAAGATTGAGGTTGGTAGGGACCTCTGGAGGTCCTCTTGTCCAGTGCCCTTGCCCAAGCACCTACAGCTGGCCGCCCAGGACTGTGTCCAGATGTCTTTGGAATATCTCCAAGGATGGAGACTCCACAAACTCTTTGTGCAACCTGTGACAATGCTCAGCCACCCTCACGGTAAAACAGCATTTTCTGATGTTCAAATGTAACCTCCTGTGTTTCAGATTGTGTCCATTGCCTCTTGTCCTGTCACTGGGCATCACTGAAGAAAGCTTGGCTCTGTCTGCTTTACACCATCACTTCAGATATTTGCAGATATTGATAAGATCCCCCTTGAGCCTTCTCTTTTCCAGGCTGAACGGTCCCAGCTCTCTCAGCCTGCCCTCATAGGAGAGGTGCTCTAGCCCTTTACTGGACCTGAGGCACTAGGTTTCTCCTGTATTGGGGACACCAGGACTGGATGCAGCACTCCAGGTGTGGCCTCACTTGTGCTGAGTAGAAGGAAAGGATCATCTCCTTTGACCTTATGAAAACAGTGTCCTCTTGGTTTATTGCCACCCATGTTCCTTTTGACATAATTCAGCATCTAGAGGGTTTGTAGAGTTTAAGCATCCTCACAGATGATTAATTCTCTCATTTGGTCTGTTGATCATGAGCATGTCCTGGATCCAACTGATACCTGTTTGCAAGTCCACCACTGGCAAAAGAAATATCTCCTAATCTGGAAAACTTAACAGGGAGGGGAAAGGAAAGATGAATTTTTGGAGGGTTTCCTAGAGGAAGCCCAGCCCATGCAAGCAAGATGGGCAGCATCCACCACCCACACAAAAAAAAGTCCTTGATTGCTCAACACCAGCTCAGGCCATCCATCACTAGAGCGAAGCCAGGACCTCTCCAGCCTGGCAGCTGCCTTGGTCTCTTGGACACTATGACTTGATGCAAGGCCCACCAAAATTTAACACATTAGCCCTGCTGTAAAGAGCAAGTGGAGGTGATAAACATTTTCCCTGCTCATCTCAGAGAGAGGCAACACAAGCCATAGGAGAGAGTGAACTGCTGCACAGCTCTGCCGAGGCCTTTATACCTCTCTAGCCCTCTTTCTGACTTCACACACATCCCTTGCCACAGGTCTGTTCAAAAGCCGTAGTGCCAGGTGTGCCGGTGTGATGCAGAGTTTCAGCTGGTGCTGCCTGTGGTTGCTACTACACTGTATGTCTTCATAGAGCGGGCCTGGTGATACAAAAAGGTAAAATGTTGGGAAAAATTCCCTGGATACTGCCCTGAGGCTGCTGGTCCTGCCCTTTTAGGGGAACCAAGTAACTTTATTTTGGGCCAGCACTACAGAAATCCACATCTCAGCAGAAGGAGTTTGCCCTTTGCTGTGAATTACATGCCTCTCCCCCTAGGAGGGCTCCAAAAAAAAGGGCCCAAAACCTGCCTGAGCCTGCAGCCGCACTACACGTAGTTGTGCCCTCTGAGGGGCTCCGTGGGTACTTTATCAGAAAAATAGCCTCTTGTGTTGAAGTGTATTGATTCAATAAACTCACCTCAGCCTTTAAAGGCAACTTGCTTTCGCATAATGGTGCATAATGTCAAAAATATATGTTGTGTAGCTTATGTAAAGTTTTCATCTCATTTTCAGTAACCATTCGAACATAAATGTTTCATTTTAGGTAAATGTTAACATTATGTTAAGTTGCATTCTACTTCTGTGTACTAACAAAGGTCATGAATAGAGTAATAAGTGTTTGAGGTTTGCAGGATTGCTTTGAAGTAAATTCTATTTGCCACTGGTATTCTCCATTTACCACATATATCCCTGGAGAATGGCTTGCCTGCATAGCTCATAAATTTGTTCTAAATCATAATGCTTCTATTACATCATTTCCAACCTATCCAAGCTAAAAGCACAATGAGATTTTTTTTTTTCCTCCCTATGTGAAATTTCCAGTTTGGTGGCATATCTGCTGCATAATAAATCCCAGACAGTCATTTTTTCATACTATATCTAACGTCTGCATTTCGGACCCAGTCTAGTTGGTTATTGAAAACTGTGGGAGTTTGCTAGCAGTTACAGCAGGACCAGAACTGGGTCCTCCCTGTATCTAACTCGCATTTGTCAAAGCAGCGTGCTGGTTTGGAACCAGCTTCTAATGAGAATGTATCTGGATCTGCAAATATCAGATGTGCTAATTGCCTGCTGTAACGCTGGTTTCAGTGCCAGCAGTAAGCATTGGGTTTCTTATTCAGCGCTGTTTGTTTTCTCTTATGATTTAGCACTGCAAATGCCATCTGTTACACTTTGTGACAATGGCAAACCAGGGAGATGTTGGCTTGCAATTAACAGTTCTGAGATAGGGCAAAATAGAGTGATGCAATGCATTTCTCATGTGTTTCTACTGTGTGTAATTTCACTCCAAAATAGGGAAGGGAAAAGAATTTTGTGATTTTATACCACGGTATTAACCATGCTAGGTATTAAATCTTGTTGAGAAATAAGCCAGTTAGCCAAGTAAACTGTAAAGTGTAAACCAAAAGTATAAACTTCAAGCATTTCTATACACAAGCAAGTGTATATTCCATCAAATTCAGTGGAATTATCCACATGTATTCAGTCATTCAATTGTGTGCCGGTAGTATTGGAACTTTGTTAGGAAGCAGAAAGTGGAGATAAAACTGCTGGTTTCTAATATTCAGAAAAACATTAGCCTCAGAACAACAAATGCAGCACAGTCGTAGTAATCATGTGCTTTGCTTATGATGAAAGGCATGATTTGATGCTTACTTGTGAGTCTACCCATTTTCTGTTTCTCTCTGGTAACAATAAAATGAAGAATAAAACTAACTAAAACTGCCTGAATAGTGAAAGAGTAATAACAGGACAATTGCTGGAAGTGAACTGATACAGCAGAACTTACATCTTTCACCCATATTTTTTTATACAACTCATTAAGAAATAAAAATTTACTGGGGGAGGGGGTGGCTTTGTTGTTTCAGGTGATAAAATGGTGGAAAACTTTTCATAGACTATTTGTGACAATATGTTCTGAAAAAATACTGAAATACTGATTTCTCACTTTTTGATCCCATTCTTCTCACCTCACTCAGCCCATTCAGCACAAATACAGCTGCATTTAGAAACAAGAAGTGGGGCAAGCTGCCTCAGGTACCAAAGCTGTGGGGGAAACTATGACAAAGAAACCTGTGTGTAAAAATCAAGGCTATTTAATTAATATTTTGACCATGTGAGATGCTCAGGAATGTTCAAGGCCTGAAGACCTTTTGGGTTTCAAGACAAGGACAGGTTTGCAAAGGGCTCTCCAGAGATGAGTCTGTGCAACGCAGCCACCAGCAGAAGGCTGCCTACACCCAAAGGTTTTCCAGTGCACCTGAGGCAGGCACACAATAAACCATGGGCAATGCTTCGCCCACTGTGCCAAATGCTGAAAGGATGCAGGGAACCACATGTAGTCCCTTTTAAGCCCTGCAAAACACCATGCAGGAGAGCAATCAACCTGCCAAGCTCAAACGAGAGTTAAAAAGCTGTATGCAGCAATGGATCAATTAGGTACATGTTTGGCAGCAATTTCCCACATACATTCAAGCTCCGTTTGAAACAGAAGTCTCCTGTCAAGCAATCCTTTGAAATAATTTACTCTTTTATGGTTGCAAAGTCAACATAATACCCTTAATGGAAACCCAAATAAATGGCATATGCTGCCAAGTGTCCAGGAATGGGATTTACAATTATGACTCCAGCAAATGCCTTGAGGAAATAGACGAGCATGTATGGAGTTTTAATGAAGGTATAAACTGATAATGTTTATTTTAAAAGTATATTATCACGCTGAGAGAGAAGGCAGGGGAAATGTCATAAATAATGAAAAGATTTATTGTTGCAAAGTGCTTTACAAGTGGTACAATATATTAAAAAATGGTGGTCCCCCAACAAAGGCATTGGCAGCATGGGGCAGTCCCTCGGCATTGGGCAGCAAGCACCACAAAGACCCCCTGGGTTGGGGTTAAGTGGCAAGGCAATGATGATCTTCAGTCAGATGGCCCATGGCAGTGAGCATCTGCCCCTGCACTCTCTGGTCCAAAGGACTGACGCAGGAGATGAGGGGTTCACGCAGCTGGGGACATATGGGCCACATTTGGGTGTATCCCCATGCCCTGTTGGGATAAACTGTTACTAACTGCAGTTATCCAGACCTTGACATCCTTTCAAGCACACTTAGTGCCAGACCATAACCCGGGAGCCAGTTTCTGCACATATTGCCAAGTTAAGACAACTGTATGCAACTGCTTCAGCTGGAAATGTTTTAAAACCAACACTGGTGGGGCTCAGTGCTCTCATCCTCTTCTTATCCCATACTACGCTCATCTCCTTTTTTGCTTTAAAATCTTATTTTCACAGTACCAGAAACATGATTTATTTTCCCCATTACCAGTCGAAATGAAATTCCTTTACAACGTAATTACTATCTTATGCATAACCTTCCTCTCTCCCCAAAACGTTAAGATCCCACACTGTTATGAGACTATTCCACAATTGACGTATTTATGATCAAGCATTTCATGGCCATATTTGGTGTGTGTTTAGCTGTTTCAATATGTGTTCAGTCCGGAAATACTCAGCAATCGAACAGTTGTACGTGAAGAGCAATTACTTTAAGAACAGCTTTAGTGGCAGCTTTCCAATAGCATGAGAGAGTCAGACCACTGCTGCCTTGGTACCCTGCCCTGGTACCACTCAGCAGAAGATGTTGGGAAGGTGTGTGAGTGCTTAGGTATATCAAGGGTAGGATTTACAAAGTATCTAGAGAAGATGCCAAGTAATTAATGAGTCCTAGGCGGAAACTAAGGACCTGAATCCAGACCTACCCCATTCAGGCTAATACCATAAATTCGTACCAGAACTGTGTTTAGACGTGTCTGTTTAGACCCATACACATCACCTGAGCTGTGCTGAAGTGGCAGATCCTCCACACCACAATTCTGCTGGTATCCCTGGTGGGTCCAAGCCCCCTAGCATGCTCCACCACTGCAGAACCGCAGGGACACAGACCCTGGGGGTCAAGGTTGCCACTTTGCAGCTGGGGGTGGGGGAAAAGGGAAGGTTTTTTCTCCTGCTCTGAAAGAAGGACACTAGCTGAGTTTGTCACTTGTTCCCAGAGGAGGGCTTGTGGTCCTCTCCTGAGAGGGTGTGGGCTTTGGACAGGGCGTGCAAGCAGCAGGAGAGGCTGGCAGTGGCTGGACATCATAAAGATCAGTGCCTTCGCCTGCAGTGCAGGCTCCTAAATCATCTGGGGAAGGTATCCAACAGGTTTACCCTAACCCACCACATGTGGGATACCACACGTGTCTCCCCAACTAATGCTTTAGGGGAAATTTAAACCAGAAAACTTTGACCTAGTCCTGCTCTATGCTTCTTATCGCTGACTCCCCAAATGGTGGTGCATCTCAGGCCCTTGCATGTCGGTCCAGCATCCTGGCTTCCCCACTAGTTCATCCCTTCATGCACATGTAGTCTCAGATGACATGTTTCAGTTCCTATCACCTTGATGGGAACAAACACATCCACTCCAGCCTTACACAGTGAGGGTGGAAGGACCGTGTTTCAGGGACAGGCAGCCATTGGTCCTTTCCTGGGATTCTAAGTACAGAAGCAGGGAGAAGCCCAGGGAGAAACCGCATCCCAGCACCCTTTCTTACAGCACCTCCCTGCCCTGCCTGCCCCCTGACAATTAAAAAGGCTCCCCCGCTCATCCTGTATTTGGAGCTGGGCCAGTGCTCAGAACCGCTGGTGTAATAAGTACACTTATTCTCTGTGGGGAAAGAGGAAATCCTGGTTTCGGTGAACTTACAGGCAAAACTTGGAGGCATTTGCTTTCTTCTAACAGCAGATGGGTTTTGCTGTTAGTACTGAAGCCCCGCACTTCCTTTCAAACTGTTCTGTGATGTGACTGCTAAAGTACTACAAGTCCAACATTTGCTATAAAGCTGAAATGTTAATATTTATACACAGTGTCCACTGGGATGAAGTAATTCACTTTTTATTAAGAAGCTATTAAAGCGTTTTTCTAAATTGCCCCAAATAGGTTTCCCACCTAAAGCATGCTGTTCTTTTTTTCCCCCCTTAACTTCTTTTTCTTTTCAGTATATGGCTTTGATCTTTTGTTTGACTTGTGCTTCACAGAAAAATGCTCATAAACCTTCACAGAAAGGTTCTCTTGGCTTAGAGCTTTATTCAAGAAATATGGCAGATCTGTAGCAAAACTGTTTTAGGAGCACTTAGGAAGAGAAGTCTACTTGCTGAGTACCACAACAAAAAGTTTCGCTTCCCCAAATGTTTAGAAAGGTGCTTTCCAATGCAGAGGACTCTATTCTGATTTCAGTTACCCATTGTACCACACTTCATAAAGCTTGGCCCTTTAAAGTATGAATGAGCTTTCGTGTGCTTCAGTTCTTAAAAGGCTTTCAAGAATGTCACAGCAAGTCCACGCAAGTCTCTCTGAACTCCTCTCCGGTTCAGACAAGCACGAATCCTGCGGCTATAGACAGGTCCCCGCCTGCTCTAACTCCAGGGTAGGAACCCACCACGGAACAGGAGGGTGAGGGTTACCAATTTGCCCTAATCCAAGATTACTACAGTTTTATTGCAGGTCTCCACAAATTGCAGATGTCTGTGAAAGGGATGTTCTTTCTAAGTGCCGAGAACGTGCTCTGCTCAGGGGTACGGAACTGAGGGCAGAAAGATAGTTTCTCAACAGTTAGCTCTTAAGCTGCTATTACTATAGTTCACTAATAAAATCCAGGAAGAAAAGGTCATCATATCTATATTGTTCTCTCTCTTGAGCGCTGATTTAATATTTTTTTACAATTTCACTTTCTTCTAGTGAAAATAAGATGAAAGTAGCAATGAAAACCCAGCACGTTGCAACACAGATCTGAAGCACTGTTGTTCTTTGCATTTTAATGTTTAAGCTTCATGAGAGAAACTGTTTGCAGATGCAGGAGAGAGACCATCCGCTCTGCAAGGCCAAAGGAGAATTCAGGCAAAGAGTGGGGGGTTGTTTCTTCACTTTTACCCAATCCCAAAACCTTTGAATCAAAGTTTGACCCAGGTCTGTGAAAGTTGAACTGCGGAGTGTGCAGAGATGATCTCCCTGAGTGCCGTGCGAGCTGTCTGTCAGCTTTCCCCACTCTGAGCTTTGGCTGCTCACATTGACTAGAGAAACTAGATGTGAAGATCTCATTTTGTTGCAAAGTCTAATGTAGGCTGGGGATATAGGCACTAAAAGAGTGATCTTGGCCCAGGGACAAGAACTTATTCTGGGAAATAGACTGTCAAAAAGGGGCTGGGGAAAGAAAGGAAACAACCTTTAAGTAAAGTCTTCTTTATCCCATGCAATAGCTCTACAGGATAAAATAGAAAAGAGCTGTGGTTTTGGATTTCCCTGGAAATCTTCTGGAAACCAATTCGTGCCTCCCGCTGAGGAATATAATCTAATTGGGAGGTGCTGGGAAACGCATCTCTCTCCACAACACTCATCAGGTTTTCACAACACCAGGGTTTGTGAGGTCTGGAAATATGGCTATTCAGTTTTGCAAGGTGCCAATGTTGGTGACTTTGGGTATGCCCACAGTCATGTGTGCTTGTAGAGGTTGTCAAGGGGCAGCTACATTGAGTGTGCAAAGGTGAGCGGAGTGATCATAGAGCCCAAGGTCCCCAATTGGGAAAGTCCAGCCCATGCCTTCACCAGCAGTCAGTGCATTCAAACACAAGGGTTGCTTCAGATAGGTGCCAACTAAGATGGGCTTCTCTGGACTCTGTAGCAACACATGGCAAGATGGGTGCTTGGAACATCATGTTCATCTCTGCAGAAGTTATCCTTACAGCCCTGACTACTCCTGGTCACTTGAATCCAGCAGGGACCCAGAGCTTCTGGCTCCTACTTCTTCCTGCTGCTCCCCTGGCTTCTGCCTGACCCCATGAGCCTTTAAATGCCTGCTCCTGAACTGCATTACTGGATGGCATCTCTACTTCTGTTGTTCTAGTAATTTCCAGCCAGCTCAGACTGAACAGGAAAATGGTGGAAATGAGCAGGGGAAAGGGGAGAGGAGAGGCTGCCTCTGACAGCCAACAGATATGTGCCCAGCTGAAGTGGCTGTGCAGCTCCAAACTCATATTTCTTCACACCTCTTCTTTCACTTTTCATTTTTCCCTTCCAATTTCTAAAATTTCAGCTCTAACTTGCCTTTTTCTTCCCCTGTCTCACGTGGTTCTTTTCTTCCACAGCTTCTGTTACTGACCTCCTGCCATCTTCTCTCCTGTAGCCCATCACCTCCATCTCCTATGTGGCGCCATATATCAGGTGCATGCAAGGTAACCTGTTCACATGCATATGACCGAGTCTCAGCCAAGCCCAGCTTGGTAGAGAAGTCCATGGCTCTGGGTGAGGTATGGCTGTGCAACACCAGGTATGACAGATAGCACAAAACACAGTGGCCAGCACACAAGTGAAGCTTCTATTCTGCTTCTTCGGGCTCTAGAGTGAAAAGAGAAGATGGATAAAGGCAACAATAATTGGCAAAATGTTGCAATTCATGCAGTGTGACACAGTGTGTGTAATCCAAAATGCCTGGAGTTCAGTGAAAATCTCTGTGTTTGCTCCAAGCCTTGGCCTGAGAATTGCAGGTGAGATTTGGGGCCCCATGAAACTCAATGGGAGGGCTTCCACTTTGCCTTTCTTCTCTGTGAAGAAAGGGTGCTGGGACTGGGCTGTGAGCCATAAGGAAGGATACGGAGAAAGCTGCTCGAGACTTTTATGTGCTCTTTGTTACATTATGTGAGCAAGGAGAAAGGAAGCGTCTGGAGATCTAAAATGGATTAAAAGAAAGAAATTGTTTTTTACCCTCTGCAAAGATTGCTCAGTAGGATAAAAATTTAAAACTCATGGTTAATGGTAATATCTATATTTATACCAGCTTAATTGCCAGTTGTCCCAGAAGAGTTACAAAATCTTCAGATGAAGCGTTTTCAGTACCTTGCAGCACAAATGTCGACCCTTCTCCCTCCTCCCCAGATAACTCTGGTAGTATAAAATGAATAAAATACATTTCAGATCTGACCTGGAAAAGTACTGTTGTGCTATCCTAATGTTCGGAAGAGAAGTTGTGTTTATTTAACACAAGAACATTAGCGGCTAGGCAGGACATTATGATTCATGGAGATCTGCACTTTTAAACTCAGGAAATACAAATCAACCTATTTCTCATTAACCTTATCTCAAAAATCTGGTCGATGGGACATACTCGTAAGTTTACTCCTTTTTCAAAAAGCCTTTCCCTCCTCCAGGACTGCTGGTGCTCACTGCTTAGATCAAACTGCTGAAGTTAGCCATCAGGCTATCTGCTGACTACTTCTGGGATTAAGACATTCTTCTCAAATTGTTTATAGGCAGCTCCCCTCCCTTTCGGCTCAAGTCTGGACCTCTGTTTTTTAAATTACATCCCGTGTTAGGCATCTTATCCCATCAACCCATGAGATCTCTTCTCTGCCCTCCTTGTTCCCTTTTACTCCAAAAGAGATGGGTGCCATATGACTAATCTCCCAACACAAATCATTTCTTGCAAACCTGTATCATTCTAGTGGTTTTCTACCGCACCTTTCTAATCTTAGCAATCACACAACAGAGCCGGCCCCTCGCACGCGGCGCTTGGAAAGGGCTCTCATCAGTGTGCTTGACACTGCTGGAATAGCTTCAGTGGATTTGAACATCAGGCCTATATACCCAAAGAGCTCTCTTGGCTTTCTGACAGCTGCCTAGCATGGTGCAGATGGTTTCAGTTTATTCCCCATTTACCACCAAATGATTTCCCCCTTAAAATTAATAGAAGAAAAATATTTGGAAAGTGATAGCTGGTTGTTAGATATTACTTTTAGTGTTCCTGTCCATATTTTTCTTTTCTTTCTTTTCTTTCCCATATGCGCTTGTTCTTGTGATCTTGCAGGGTTGTAAAGTTATGATTCAGCAAAGCGCTGAAGGTGAGAGCACGGCGCCGCTGATGCCGCGGCCGACGCTGCAGCCGAGACCTCCTCTCCGATGTGCCTTCTGGTAGGGTGCTCAGTGTGGTCACCTCCACAACAACACCCCTGCTCTGGGGTCACTGTCACCTTCAGGATGTGCAGGAGGAGGTGGTGCACACGGTGCCATCCCTGTGTTTGCCGCGGACACGGTTTTGGGATGCAGCATGTGCATGAGGGAAGTTTTCAAAAGGTTTTCTA
Source organism: Zapornia atra (assembly GCA_013400835.1). NCBI lineage: Eukaryota > Metazoa > Chordata > Aves > Gruiformes > Rallidae > Zapornia > Zapornia atra. The sequence goes on from VZTU01022702.1 coordinate 87,874, forward strand.
AGGGTGTACAAAGAAACCCCCCGTTGTCTGTGTTTATTGCTTTTGGGGACATCCAGCCTCCCAATCCAGACCATCCCAAGACTGGAGAGAAGAGGAGGCTTTTGATTCATACAGAATTGATAGCATCTATTGAAATTAATTCCACATGGGGAAGTGAGCCCTGTCTCCGCATAGTAACAGTGTGGAGTACACTGCTGAGTTCAGGCTCTGACTCCGAGAACGCTTCAAGGCAGAACATATGCTTTGGGGGCTGGGGGTGGGTGGGTTTTGAAGATACAACCCATGAGATATCTAAGGCAGCATGAAAGTGGTTTTTTATAACCCACGAATGTAAAAAAAAGTAAATAAATAAAATTATCAGAAGGCTTGAAACCTTTCTTACGTATATTGTGCTCAAATGAGCGTAACCCTGGTTTCTGCAGGATCACTACCCATTTGTCCTTGTAGAATGAGAATACACCTTCACTTTCTGCGTGGATCTCATTGGGATCTAATCTAGGCATTCAGATGGATCTTAGAGCACCTGCCCCCATCTCCAGGGAAGTGCTGTTAGGTATTACCTCCGCTTCTCCTCTGCTGCTCCTGTGCATCTCCCTTCTCCTCCTTCCAGCCAAGGAGGCTCCAAAAGTGTTTTGGCCTGAATTTGATAGGCCTCCTGCTTCAGTGGTGTAAGGCAGGCAGAGTGGTTTCATTGACTTCCCAGACCTACAGAGATTCACACCACCTGTGAAGCCGACACAAAGGATTTACAGTGAAAAAAGTACATCATATTTTTATTATTTCCTGATGTTGTTTTATTGTTATGACATCACATTCTGGACAATGATAATTCAAAAGTCTCCTTTTATAGCCTTTTTGCTGGACTGCATAGATGGAGGTTTAGGCTCCATTCAAAGGCTCGACTGTATAGTTTTCACTCAAACTCAACCCAGCACGGGTAGAGTCAACACAGCAGGACCAAGCCCAATGGCAGTGTTGGTAGAAATTAACATCAGCTTTAATGAAGCAATCCAAATCACAGGAAGGGTCTGGCATGTTGCGATAGATATAGATAATTGCAATATTATCTATAGCTGAGGCAATCTGCTCAGGTTTGGGCTTGTGGTCTCCCATGCCCTGATGCTGTCATCTGCTCCGAATCAGGAAGAGCAGCACTGATGAACTTTCCAAGTCTCAAAGAAGCTGCTGGCTCTTATTTGAAATATTTGTCTTTGGTGCCTGCAACATAATTACACCCAGTGAACAGCAAGACTCAGCTGAGATTGGTTTCCATTAGAAACTTAAAATTTTGAGCATTTTTGCCTTTCTCTCATCCTCAGCCCACAAGGAATGTGACAGAAAGACCCTGAAATTAAGTCATGTAGGTGCTACATTCATTGCAGTGACACTTTTTATTGTGAAAGATACGGAAGTATATCTTGTGTAGAAATGTGTTTTGGCAGGGTGACTTGTGGATACAATTTTTTCAGTCTGTATTTCGAACTAGCCTTTTTTATTTAATTAATTGTTCCAGGCGGAACAGTTTTTTAAGTGGAAGCTATTTGAAAAACTAGAGAAATCAGATCAAGAAAGACCAGAAGACAATGATTTTATATGGCACAAAAAATGCTTCCCACTGACTCCTCAGCCGATGCAGCCCACCTGGCCCACCCATCCTTTGGATGAGGTCATAGGCTTTGCATTAGGTCCCCTATGTTTTCTGACTGCTGATGCTGTTCCCTCCACTTTCCGAGTGCTGTACTGAGGGCTGGACAAATCATAAGTAAAACACACACTGATAAGAAAGTGTAGTGATATCATGGTACTGTGGTTTTGCTTTTTATTCCCATGGTTTAGATGTACACTGAGGTTTGTTCTAGGCTTGAACTGACTGCAGCAATTTAATGTCTCCTTGGAGGTATGTGACAGCATTGTATAGCAAGACTTCAATGCAAGTATGATCTTAGTGCCCCTAATGTACTGGGGGCATCAAAGAAGCCACTGGTGCATGTGAATAAATACCTCTGAGCTTTACATTTAAATTACCCTAGCCTCAAGGGCTTGAAATTACACAGCATTCAAGGGACAAGTGTGGGAATGCCCGCCTGCCTGCTCCCAGCAATGGGTTGTGCTGGGGAATGACTGTCCAAACTGACTCCATCCCTTTCACAGTCTGCAGTTAGGTATTTCTGTGAAACTGGGACACAGAGCCCAAACCCTGTTCTGGATTTTATGCAACTGCCCTGTGCTCGTGATGAAGATGACTGGCTTGTTTCCCTTTGGAGACATAGCTGAAAGAGGAGTCCAAGGGTTAGAGGAACTGCTCATGAGTGAGCTGCTCTCAGCCCCACAGTGTAATTGGAAATGACCCATATTCCTGTTTTTTTGGAGATAGGTTAACATTTCTGTCTCAGCTTCCTGAACAGTCAGTAGGGAGGGATTGGTGATTCATCCCACCCAGCTTAGACCCATATTTTAGGAAGGAATGAACTGCCCGCTGGCTGATGAAAACCTTAGATGAGACATCTAATATTTAAATGGCTAAAGCTTGGTGACACAGATCTCCTAAATGCAGAAAACCTGTTTAAATTGGCTACTTTTCTGACCTTTATCTGGAAAGAACCCCACTAACTTTTCATCAGCACCAACCACTCAAGTTTACTTTTTTATTTAGTAGTATCCTACTGCTTCCTGAGGTCAGCCCTCTGTAGCTTGTGGGCATCTGCCTCAAATGAAACCATGACATGGCTGCTCTAGGACAAGCCCCTACATGTCCACAGACTGCAAGGGAATCTGCTCCTTCTCCAGATGCTGTCGAAGTGTTTTTAACCACCCTTGTACACAGAGTGGGGGAGAAGAGCTCACCCCAGAGATCTGCACTCCTGATATTATCGTAGGGCTCTGTTGCTGAGGGGACTCAGTCCCCTCAGAGTGAGAAGCCTTTGGACTTTTGTCATCAGGAAACAGAGAGCACCACACACCTAAGGTGCCCGTAGACTTACATCTCTGTGCATCACCTTCCCAGCAGTGTAAAAACACATCTCTATACTTCAGTCATTCATCACAAATCTGTGGGTCTGGTGCAGGTGCATTGAACTCACAAAAATATAAAGCATTTTGGAAGCTTCTCAGGTGAAGGTTGTTTTTTCTCTGCTTAGGCACCACTGGATAGATTCAATGGAGCACACAACAGTGGGTGAAAGGGAAAGCTCACATGAACCAATTTATAGTTGTACAGTAGTGTTATCAAGGGAACTAAAGTGAGGTGAAATTCAAGGCCAGATCCTGCAAAGTGCTAAGTTCTTCATGTCCCAGGGGTAGGGTGTTCAACATTGTCTAGAATGATGGCCCTAGGTGATATCATGCTTGCTGAGCTTTCAGAGATGCTTCAGAAGAAGCCCTGAATACCAGTAAGGGTATTTCAAAGTGACTCTGTTCTAGGTTGCAGTGGAATTAGTACGTAAGCTGTGATTAGCTGTTTTGGTGTACACAGCAGAGGTTGCAACTTTAGCAGGTCTTCACTTCCATGAAGGAGATGAATTGCTGTTAACATTCATTGCTGTCAGCACCTCCTGTAAGATTTCACCCAACTCCCCAGCACTGTTTTCCTCGCTGCCTGATATTTGTGGGCATCTCCACCTCTGCTTATTTAGCCTCATGATTTTGCAGGTTTTGGCGTTACTGGAAAAGTGATTACTTATCCACAACCAGGTAGTTTCAGGGCTGCATGTCCTAGAAGAATATTTAAGACCTTGAGGCTCCTCATAACAGAAAAGTACAAAGGTAAAGCTATGCACTACAAGCTGATCTAAGTCAAATCTTCATGAAAAAAAGGCAATAGTAGAGGTCATCCCTTACAGGTCAAGACTAATTATCGAAAAGAATGGAAACAGCCTTGAAGTTGTTAAGCAAAATGGGACAGACAGAAGATTACGAATGCTTCCTGTGTTCCATAGGAAATGAAAACTTCCTATTTCCCTTTCTTAGGCCTATTTCCTATCAAAATCAGGAACTTTAGCACTTAATTGTGTGTACTGGTTAAGAACGATGGGGACTATTTCCACGTACCGCACACATATAACCAGACTGTAGTGTTTTGTGTTAAACTCTGGCAGAAGGACGCCAGCTTCTATGCCCAGCATGGGTAATTGCGTGCTGATGAAGCAATTTAATTCTTAGGGGTTTAATCAGAAACTGTAACTTTTGACCCTATAAAACTGTGAATAATGATGCACTGAAACTTATCTATGAAACAAATGTCCTTATTGGTCTGGGTAATACAAGGCTTCTGGCATTCATCCTCATCTCCTACCCTGTGCTGTGTCATTGCTGTGATATTGTTTGTGAGCGTGCCAGAGGCACATGCGATGCAGAATCACCAGAAACCTTTGGAAAAATCTAAAATATAGATTTTTTTTTTTTAATGTGGTAGAAAGATACAGTCATATTTATAGTCCTGCTGTGGAGTTTCGTGCACCCAAAGATGAACAGAAAAGCATCTTGTGATTGTAAAATACTTGCGGGGGCGGGGTGGGGAGGGAGAGGGAGGGTGTTGTGGCCTCCTCAAATACAAGTTCTGTGTGATGAGCTTTGCCATCACACATTTGCTTAGGGCAAGACACCTTTCTCCCTGCAAAGAAGTAAGGTGACCTGCTGACCAGCCACGGTGGTACCTCAGACCTACAATGCCAGTAACACAAGAACAGCCATATGTGGTGATGCTTTTCTCCTGCTTTTTTCATGCTCTGGGGAGACCAGAAGTCTGGATCACAGGGGGAGATGCCAGCGGGTGACATTCCTCCAGAACTTCAATCTCACTGAAGTTACTGTGTATTTGTTGGGATATAAATGCCAAACCTAAACCATCCCAAACGGAGCACGTTATGAACCTCTGGCAAAATATTCTTATAACCGCGCCTTAGATAGATATTAATTTGTCTTGGCCCCAAGCACAGCTGCAGTCTAGGAGTGGTAATTCATTGTAAACACCTTTAGAGCATGTCAGGCCTCATAAAACCCCTATCTTAGGCTATGATGTAGCTGTAAAGACAATACTCTGCAGCTATGTAGGGCCAAAGTAACTCCTTCTATGCATCTGCTGAGCTGATTTGTTTTCAAATGTTGATTTAAATTTCAGGTTTTATTATGTGATATTGCTAAAACTATGGTTTTATGGCAAATGTGTTCCAATGCAATAAAAATGTGCTTATTTTTCTGCCTACTCCCTGAACTAAGAATAAAATGCCTTAAGGGACTATATATATTTAATAGATTTTCTGAATTAAAAACCCCTACGATTAAAATCATAATCTTTGGTGGTCTCACATAATATTTTGTAGCTGACATTCATATATAATGTAATACAATCCTGTTTCTTGATGGGACTTCTGCTTTTGCTCTCTGGTTAATTAATGTTTCTGCCTGCCATTGACTTTTCAGATCCACCCAGCTTTCATTTGTTATTTTCTTTCACCGATTATTTTAATAGCGTGCCTTAATGTAGCATATGTTTGGATCGCTGCTCCAGTTTTACCCCAGCCATTATTAACTGTGTAAAGCTCCTCCTTTGTATGACAATGCTAATGTTTTTAGCTGTGCTTAATTAGCCCCATCCTCCTAGGGAAGCCCTGTTGAAGACTTGTGTCTTATCTCCTGATGTTTTAATTTCCCCTTTTGAAGCAGATAAAAGCTGCTGATAATCCTGTGCTGCAGGTTTGGGGCACAACCATCTGCAGCCTGACTTTAGAGTGTAAACAGGCAGATTGCTTCCCACTTACGCTGCTAACATGTGGGACTGTTAACTTCAGGCTAATTGTATTTACATTCATGTACCTTCAGAGGATGTTCACTACAGAAAGATGCCTTCTTTTTCTTGGATACTGGAACAAGTGTACTGTAAGTCTGGAGCAATAGGAGGGGTGGGGGAAAGCATTAAATCACAGCTGGGAAGGAAAGAAATTAAAAACCCCATCCAGTAGGCCAAAAGGTTGTTTGGGTGGCAAAGGTAAGAGCAACAGCAGAGCTCATCACACCAACTAATGGATGTGAGGAGCAGCGGTTCAGCTAGATCAGGTGTCCCAGAGCAAGATGGAGTACATGCAGGGGGTGGCTTTGTTCCTTTTGCACCCATAGTTGACAGCTGCCTGAACATGAGCCAGCAGTGTGCCCAGGTGGCCAAGGCGACCAACAGCACCCTGGCCTGTATCAGGAACGGTGTAACCAGCAGGAGTAGGGAAGTGATAGTTCTGCTGTACTCAGCTCTGGTGAGGCTGAACCTTGAGTACTGTGCTCAGTTTTGGGCCCCTCACTACAGGAAGGATGTTGAGATGCTGGAGCGTGTCCAGAGGAGGGCGATGAATCTGGTGAAGGGTCTGGAGCACAAGTCCTGTGAGGAACGGCTGAGGAGCTGGGGCTTTTTAGTCTTGAGAAAAGGAGGCTGAGGGGAGACCTTATTGCTCTCTACAGGTACCTGCCAGGTGGTTGCAGAGATGTTGGGGATGGTCTAGAGTGACAAGCGAGGATGAGAGAAAAAGGCTTAAAATTGCACCAGGGGAGAATTAGGTTAGGTATGAGGAAGAGTTTCCTTACTGAAGGGGTTGTCAGGCATTGGAACAGGCTGCCCAGGGAGGTGGTGGAGTCACCATCCCTGGAGATACTTAAAAGGTGTGTAGATGAAGTCCTTAAGGACATGATCTAGAGGTGGGCAAGGGAGGACTAGATGATGGTGCAACTAGTCTATGGTTGGACTCGATGATCTAAAGAGTCTCTTCCAACCCAGGCGATTCTATGATTCTATGATAAGTGAGGTGGGGTGATCATGATTCTATGATAAGCAAGGGGGTCAAGGTTCCCCATCACTAGTGTCTCCTAGTATGGCCCATGGGTCCAGGAGCCAGGCAGGTGCAGAGTATTAACCCACATCAATTGTGTCAGCTATGAAATGTCCAAACAGCAAGGATGTCTGCATTTTTCAGACAATGTATATAATTGTGGCAGACATTCCTTTCACTGATAAAGCAGACCTAACAAAGCTTTGATTGGTGTTATATCTACACCAAGAAGGCTTACAGCAACTAGACCTTTATTTGCACTAAAGGCTATATGCCAACATGCACTTGGATGTTTAGAAATTAATGTGATCAGGAAGATAGTGAGAGTTTAAAAATGGATGAATTGAGAGACAGAAATTCTACATCCATATATGCAAAGGTGCCGGGGTGAGAAACATTGCTTTGTTCAGACCTCAGGGGAAGCCTGAGGTGACAGATCTGACTCCTCACTTGTGATTAGAGGAGCACATTGTTGCCATTGTGCTGGATCCCACCTCTAATGATGACCAGACCAGATGTTTCCGTTTCTAAAGGAGCTATGGACAGTTAAATTGCTGTGTAAGGCACTGGCAGTGCCAGCTTTCAGTTACTCCCCGTCTTTGTGTGGATGTGATGTGATGTGAGTGGAAAGCACATGCAGAAACTTAATATGACCCTCGACAGAAGCATCTTGCATAATAAAGCACTCCTGGCCACTAGACAAACGCAGGCCTCGATCCTGCAGAAGCTGATGAGCTTTATGCTCACAAATAGTCCCACGGTGGCATAAAGCATGCGGAAGTTTATTGGAAGATGCCCCGAGAAAGGAAGTGGGAGTGAAGCAAGCTGGAGAAATGACTAATGAGAAGGAGAGGGGAGTTAAGCACAGGGTAGCAGAAGTCCAGCCACTTGGCTGATCCGTAAGGTGGGTGGGTTACAGCTGGAGCATCGCATCAGATAAAACAACAGGAAGAGCCGAGTGATGGCAACCGCAGGGAAGCAGACCACCAGGAAGACTGAGAAGTGGAATGATCCTTTACCACCACGGAGCTGGGTGAGAAAGGAGGAGAGGATGCATAATGTGACAAATACAATTACTCACATCTCTGACTCAGGACTGAATGGGTGTTACTACTGAATACTTTTTTTGTGACTCTGTTCTGGCTATTTTGTAAATAACCAAGTCCAAAGGGAACATGCCACGAAGCCCTTGGGAAAGCAGAGGTTACTAAACCAAAAGAGATTAGGTGGTGAGTTTGCAAGTGAGTGAACACAAAGAATGTGTAAAGCCAAACATCTGAGGAATTAATATCTGAACAATCATCTTAGGTGAAAGAGGCAGGGTTGCAAATATAAATGAACAGACATGCATCACAATCTTTAAAACTCACTTTAACAGCCCAGGGGACCATGAAGAGCAAATGAAGAGGGGAAGTCAGAAGAATTCTGTCCGACCTGCCTGTGACAATAAGCTGAGCTGCTCAAGTTTTGCGCCAGATCCTACCCAGCTGCATCCCTGTCTCTGCTGCTCTGAGTATCTGCTCTTTTTCATGTAATGGCCACGTAATGTAAACTCCAGGTACTTGGATGTGAATTGCAATCTTTCCTACAAAGAGGAGAAGGCTCATCACCTTGGTGGACCCTGAAGAGGCAGCAAAACCCATTTCAGCCTTGTTTGTGCTATACTATTTCCTGACTAGGACTGCTGCTCCCCAGTGCACAGCTTAGAACTTAGCTCGGCATGGCAAGTCCCACACCAGGAATGGGTGCCTCACCTTTGGGGGAACCTCCTAAAATGTGTCCTTCTGCCGAGCGCTCACCCTGGCACCGCTAAGCAGCAAATGTACTTCTTCTCAGGCACACGCCCAAGGTCCTGGGACAAAAAAAAAAGACTACTTGGGTGCAAAGCTTTTACAAATTTGGTCACTGTGACCAAACTTTATTACCCATTTTATGGAACTGTGACAAAAGTCTAGGAATCAAACAACATGGGGATCACAGAGGCTATTATGTTTATTGTGCTGAACAGACTGTGATAATCCATTAAAGGAACACTTTCAACAAGCAAGCGATTTGAAGTACAATCATAGACAGCAACTCTACACGAAGAACAAAGCAAAAAGTTAGAAGACACTCAAAAGAAAAAGTAAACTGTAGTTAAACATCTTGAAGCATTTTTTTTTTTCCTGCAAACACACCTCTCTTGCAGAAATGGTAGAAGTTCAATGTCCAGTCTTAGTTAGCAGTGACCAATGACAGCAAAGAACAGTCGTATAAAATTTATCTCCCACAAAAATAAACTATATATATAAAAAATTTTATGATGTTCTCACTGATTCAATGGCCACATGCAATTTTTCAGTCTGAAAAAAATGAGGTATAGTAGGCCCTAAGAGGTAGTAATGTGTTTTGATTGTACTACAATATATAGAAAATATTAAGATTCAGTTCATCAGAGTGGTAAGTCTCTCGGAGGTTGAAGTTTGACACACACCCAGCGATTATTTCTGTGACAGCCACTGAACACCGTGGTTTTAAAAAAAAGGAAAAAAACCCAAACCCCAAAAGGGACTTGCTAAGGCTTGATTCTATGCCCTTTGAAGTCAGCAGAATTCCTTCTGCTGCCTTCAAGAGACGCTGGATTTGGCCTGTTAGAGCTACTGTACAGCTAGGATTATTTCTCTTTCTCTTAATATTAGCGTGTCTAGTTGTAATACTCCGATCAGCTCTTTCTCAGCGAGTTCCATCACTGAACCCTCCCCGGGCTTTCGAGGAGGTCCGCATTGCTTGACACTGCCTCTTGGAAGAAGCCAGTAAGTAGTTATCTTCAACTGCATTTGGCTCGGTACTAAAGCCATACCAACAGACGCCTTCCTGAGAAACTACCCCCGGCCCAGTTATTAATACAATGGTACAAAGTACTGACTAGGAAAGAGAGGAAGAAGGGAAATAAAACAGAAATAGAGAAAATGAAATAGGAGAAGAGAGAGAGAGATAGAGAGAGAAAGGACAACAAAAGTGAGAGAGGAGAATAAAAAAACCTCTACATAAGAAGCATTTAAAATAAATCTGGCTGAAACATATTACAAAATCACATTTGTGTAAAATACACGAAAATACTTGTCAAGTACTTTCTTACAATCTACTAATTATTTTTTTAAACACATATTTGTGATTGCATTATGCAAAAGCTGAGCTTGTTGCTTTCCACCTACAAAGCTTCAAGTTTCTTTGAAGGTTTTTTTTTGTTCATTTTTTTTTTAATACGAAAGTAATTTAAAATGTGTTAATTTTCCACAAGTTATTTTACAAAAATAGTTTTGAATTAGGGATTAGTTGCAGTCCTAACTGTTTCAAATGTCCCAACACTAATGCTGAAAGTAACAAGTTCATTCCATTTAAAGTCTGGAGGTAGGTCTTTGTCAATCAATTAGTCCATTTCTTTAAACAATTCATTTGAGGTACAAACTTGGACAGTAATATTTAAACATTACAGCTAAATTTTTTTCTATGTCATGTAGTGTCATTGAAGAAAATTATCCTCACAAACCTATCAGCAATTCAGTACAAAAATATATTCAAGTTAACAGTACATTACACAGAAGTCTAGCAGAGAAGAGGGTAAGTACATTAAAAAAAAAAAAAACCCCAAAAAAAAAAAAAACAAAACAAACCAAGAGAAAGAAAAATACATAGTCATGCCGAAACACAATAAAGATATTGCTTCCTTAACTGCAATTAAGTGTTGAAGTAGAAATAAGGGGAAAATGCAGATACTCATGATAATCTACCCAGTAAAAATTTCCTGCATTGAATGTGTATAGCAGCATGTATTTATCAGTCTGTTGAGTTATTTGTAAAAATCAGAGGTAGTATTGAATAGTGGGGTAATATTGCATCTGGTGCTAAAAGTGCTGCTTTGAATGAAAAGATGGAGAAATGCCACTGGCACAGAGGTGCTCAGTGAACCATCCTATGTCAAAATACATCGCTTAAAGTAATGCATGAGCTTAGCTGAGGTACGTGGTGCTGGTTCTTACATCATAACTGATGAATAATGAGGAGAGATTCAATTCTTTTGAAGTACTGGTATGGGGCGAGTGGAATTTGTGGAAACTAAGCAAAACTTCTGGATTATTTTTGTTCTGATAAATTCATAATTAATTTCGAGGTACCTTTCTGTATGTTTTAAAACAGTTTTCTCTACAAAGACTTAGTCATTAAAGACATAAGTGTGTTTGAAGTCGGTCATTTTTGTTTCCATAGAAAACACCTGGCTCTACAGAAAGCTGACTCTTCGTCTGGCTTCCTGTTGTCCAGAAGATGTGGGCTGTTCATTTTGTTTACTACTACTTTGCTGATATGTTTGTATCTGTAACTATGCAACGTATCTTTGTCTTTCTTCCCTTTTGCAAATGAAAGTACCTTTTTCGTGTTGATTTCTTTCTTCCGATTACCAGCTGAATGAAGTGAAAGATCAGCTTTCAATTTTTTTCCTGAAATAACAGTATGTCTTTAAAAAAAAAAAAAAGAAAAAAAAATCAAGTACAAGTCTACAAAAAGGTTACAAAAAAAAAAAAAAAAAAAAAAAATGAGTGCAAAACCCTCAAGAAAGTGACAAAAAAAAAAAAAAAAAAGAGTAGTATCTATCCCTTATCTTTGGTGTTCTAAAACAGGGAGTTCACTAAGTAGGGAGTGGGTTGCTGGAAGTGTTGCAAGGCTTTAGTGTTACACACCCAGCCTTTCCTATTTCAATGCCCATTATAATGACTATGTTACAAGTTTCTTGTTTATATGCAGTGCAGTGAATGACATAAACCTGATTTGGAGCTCTTCTTCACCCATCCCCCCTTACTTAGCAGCTCAAACAAACTATTAGTAGGTTAAGAAAAAAGAAAACAGTAATTAAAAGTTGCATCCTTAAGTCTGTGTCCCCTTGTGTTACAGCAGTTTTTCACTAAACCTGGGACTGTGAAGGGATTACAAAGAAGATGATTAGTCAAAATCCTTTTTAAGGTTATGCGATTTTTTTTCCCCCCAGGCAAAAGTGGAAAGACCATGGCAATAGAAAATAAGTGGTCAAGGCAGTGTCTTCTCCCTTCAAAAGACCCAACTGCTGATGAGGTAGAAATTGCATGGTGCGGTCTCCTAGTCTTCCTCTGCAGACTCTTGTGAGGACGTTTCTTCAGTCTCTTCCTAGAATACACAAACAGAAAAAATGAATACTGTGGCAACTGTGTATCTTAGATGCCAACTCACTCTCACGCAGCTGACAGTTACCTCCTGAGCTAGCAAAATGCCCTTGACAGCTGCTGTGACATCTCAAGAAGCCACTTTGGGGAGGAGGGAAGGGTCCCCTACTCTCTGATCCTTTGCCTTGCCAGGCTTTCCTGGCAAGAAAAGTGCCAAGAAAAAGTAATCTGAGCCCTGCTCTGTCATGAGCCTATTGTGGCCAGCAGTCAGGGGCGGCCAGAAAGTGGAAAGCATTTTGAGCAGGTATCCAACATTAAGCGGGTGCTCTGGGAAGCCTTCTACCACCTCATCGTCTGTTCTCCGCCCTGGAACTGCCTTCTTGGCCTTCAGAGCCTGGCCAAACATGATGCTCTTACACTGCTTATTTACCAAACACGCAGAACCTTTCAGGACACGGGTGGTAAACTGGGGGCAATAAACATTTCTGATTAAAGGGGCTGTCAGTGAAAAGTTGTTTTTTTTAATCTGACGCTGCACATCATCACCTAAGACAGCACGTGAAAAAGATCTAGGAAGATGAGGAATTTACCCCCTCAGCCAACTGAGACCTTTTAAGAATGACCAGCTTAAAACAGCTTATAACAGCCTTCATACTTTAATAGATTTGATTTTCCACATGGCTTCATTTTGTCTGGGTGGCTAACTGACACAATTTATAACTCTCTTCCTTTCCCAGGCCGCTACAGTACGCCATTCAGCAGAGCACGCCTGAAAGCTTGCCCGGGCTAGGCCACCAAACCTCCATTCATTAGTGTTTGAAACACCTCAGCTGTGAAGGGCTCCTAAATGCTACCATGTGTGACACTGTGGGAGGAGGAGGAGGAGCAGCAGCGGAGTCAGGGAGGAGAAACACTGGGCTTTAATCATAGGCTACTGCTCCCTGCAACCCCCTTTCAAAAGGTTTCAACCTCCCCCCATGGATCTCCTTG